>CAUDMG010002030.1:557500-720000 GCA_958450375.1 Homarus gammarus
GGAGGTGGTGGATGACAGATAGATAGATTCCACCTGGCCGGCTCTACCCTGGGACGTGGGCGGCTACACATTGGAAAGGTTACACGAGTATCCTGTGATCAATACTCCAGTTACAAGTGAGAGAGAGAGAGAGAGAGAGAGAGAGAGAGAGAGAGAGAGAGAGAGAGAGAGAGAGATTGGTAAACAAACTATTCTCGTTCACTAGAGAGAGAGAGAGAGAGAGAGAGAGAGAGAGAGAGAGAGAGAGAGATTGGTAAACAAACCTTAATTTCTCGTTCACTACAGAGAGAGAGAGAGAGAGAGAGAGAGAGAGAGAGAGAGAGAGAGAGAGAGAGAGAGCCAGATTAAATTTAGTACAGTAACAGTTCCTTCTGCATTAAGGCGCAGTGACAATGGTGCAAGACTCTTAAAGGCGCATTAGGTAGAAGGGCGATGTACCATTAGGTTGAATATTCTTTTATGTCTAATAATGGGAAGGAAGGAAGGAAGGGGAAGGAAGGAAGGAAGGAAGGAAGGAAGGATCTAATAATAAAATGTACAAAGAATGAAAGAAGGAGGGAAGGAAGGAAGGAACGAAGGAAGGAAGGAACAAAGGAAGCTAATAATAAAAAAAAACAAAGAAAGAAAGAAAGAAATAAAAGAAAAAAACACTAATCACATCTACACATGAACTACGACCACCAAGTATAATAATGCCTTTTTAACTACCAAGCTCGTCATAAACCTTACCCGGATCTAATGATTATACCATAAGGCTCTACCTCACACACCAGATGAACGAAGAAATAAGAAAAAATAAATAAAAATCGTGGTTTTATTTTCTTTAACAGTCTACACCAAGTAAATATTATTTTGAAAATACTATGTAAATTAGTCGTTTTCTTAAGTATTGGAGGGTTCACATGAAGATTAGCCCCCCTGGTTAATTTCACCTGAATGATAACTTACCTAACCTAACCTAACCTAATTTGCGAATTCATAACTAAAACTGGAGTTAGGTGGTCGCTGGAGCGAACATACATACATACATACATACATACATACATACATACATACATACGATAAAAGGGATAAAACTAAACCATTCGACAATAAATAAGTAAATATAAAACACGAAATAAATCCCATTCAATAATCGCCGATCGTGAACATTAATTTACCGTAATAATCCATCCATGGCGATTAACTAACGATATTTTTCAAAGGGATTTTTTTAGATAAGTCTATATCGGTAATTAACGCACAAATATTTCATCGCTATTTTTATTTTACGATGAATAAAACTGATTCATTCTTACATAGGAGTGAAAATATATACTTATTCATTCAGTCGTTCGTTCACAGGTCTTATAATTATTCTATGTTATTTACTTAGAATAGGTAATTGGTAATGGTATAATTTCACCTTTAATAACACAACGTGCAAGAGTTATACTTCAGCCAGTTACACCTCAACCAGTTACACCTCAGTTAGTTACACCTCAACCAGTTACACCTCAGTTAGTTACACCTCAGCCAGTTACACCTCAGTTAGTTACACCTCACCCTGTTACACCTCAGCCCGTTACACCTCAGCCAGTTACACCTTGCCCAGTTATACCTCAGTTAGTTGCACCTCAACCAGTTACACCTCACCCAGTTACACCTCACACACTCACACCTCACCCAGTTACACCTCACACACTCACACCTCACACACTCACACACTCACACCTCATCCGACAAACTACCTCATGAAACTACCAATCAGAACTCTTGATATACTTAACATATTAATACAAAAATAACACCATGGAAATAATTGAGACAATGATAAGTTTCCTATCTAATTAGATCATTAACTTGAACGAGATTTACAACACAAATTTTAACATTCTATCCTTCAGTGTTTGTTGATATATCGTGTGCTATATACATGAACCCACTATCGCATTGTTGTGTTAATTTATAGAGTAATTCTTAAAACTCCATTAACACACCATTACAATGCCTTTATGTACTATATATTGTGGGTCATTTTGTTGCTACTTAATATATATATAACATTATAAATAAACTCTTACTGTTGGGTGTAGTGTAATTACTTCCGCTTTCTACATTTAAAATTTTTGAAAGTAAGTATAATATTTATCTGAAAATGGTTTATGACAGCAGGTTGTTCTGGTTATTAGTGTCTTGTTAATCGTACCACACTTTTAAAATACGAGTAATAAACATTTATATTTGTTTCAGTATATTTAAGACCGGAATATTTATTTACACAGTGTATAAATTATGTCTATATCCAGATAAAAACCCACAGGAAAAGGAAAACACTGGAGCACTTTATTCAGGACTGTTTAAGAGGCCCCCCCCAAAAAATATCTTGAATAAACTACTCTGGTGTTTCCCTTTGTGAGTTTTGATCTCTAATTATTCTTTCTACGGCATAAATATATATACATAAAAGCTGCTAAACCATCCTATTATTTTAAAGCGCTCATCAAAGGCAATTATTCATCTATTAATATGCTGTAGCGCGTTCACTTATCGCATAACAAATTTGCATTGTGTTTTATGAATGTGAAATCACTCGGCCTGCATTGAATTACGTATAATACTTTCAATATTAATTTTGTGTACATTATCCTTTTAATATGTACTTACATTAATAGCGTATCAAATTTTCAGGATGCACAACAGATATAAATGTGTGTACCGGTACTGTGTTACATATTTAAGACAAATGGCGTCACTCATAAAAAAAATTCCATGTGCACAATAATTATATATAGTAAATCTGTGACTCGTGATGTAGGGTGCACAGTGTCGACGGCAACAGTGCACCACTATAGCTCAAAATATAATTAGAAGTGTACCCAAGGTGATTAACAAACGGTACTGCAGGACGGAAGATACACACAGAGATAACTTTTACATTCATCTCGTGATAATGATAACTGAAGGCTAACGAAGCATCACCATCTGCCTCACTTAACCCTTACACAGTTAACTAAATTCAACATCATCAATAACAAACGAACGGGAGTCTAAAATCACATCGATAAATCAATAACACCGTTCAGAGACACCAATTCTATACAGAGACCTAAAGATGCTTGCAAAAATTCTGGATATAAAACTGACTGATGAAAACTCTCGTATTTTGGATTAGGCGGTTGGGAGTCTGTGTCAACGGTGTACTTGGCGGTTGGGAGTCAGTGTGTTAACGGTATACGAGGCGGTTGGGACCGTTGGGAGTCAGTACGTGTGTGTCAACGGTGTGAGAGAGACGGCTGTGTATCTACCAGCCATCAGCGGTAATATATTCACGAGTGCTGATGTTTACAATATTGACCGACCCAAACACAAGCGCCGCAACAGTTTAAAATGAATTCTTCAATGGAATATAATTTTACGTGTATAAAAGTTCATTCTATGGTAATCTATAAAGATGAAGATACTTTTAATAATTCACAAGGGTATAATTTTATCATCCATTGATTTACAGTCATTAAAAGGTAAAAAAAAATATATATATAAAAAAATGGAAAAACTTAATTCAATATATCTGAACAGACAGGTATAGTTGGCAACGTTCCATTTCATTATGAGTTAAAGTAAATAAAAGTGTTAATAGCATTTCATTGATTTTTCCCCCAACTAAGTGGAGTTTAAATTAAGCAACTCGAAAAAGGTTTGAAAAAATAAGGATATTTTCAAAATTTCTACGCGAGGGGATAGAGGTGAAATATCGAGTGACCCAATATATCAAAATATCCACAATATATTACTATTCCCTTTAGATTGATTAACCTTCATGTTTCTATCACAAGGTACACTATAGATTACCCTATACCTGTGTACTATACTGTATACATCGCCCATCCCATCTATCTTCAGACTTGTTTTAGATTTTCGTTTATGTTTCAAGAATAAATGTCAAAAATACCTTCCTGGCCTCCTGTACACACACACACACACACACACCAGGACAGTATAGTGTATCGACGGGGCCACCTCGGTAATGACGGTAAGGGCAGACAAATTATAAATTCATCTACTTATTAATCTACAGTCGAGAAAACACTACCTCATATATCAACCCTACCTGAAATATTAATTTGCACTCCATAATATGTGACCCAATTTATCATCATCATACAATACAGTTAGGTTATTTACGACCAGATTATAAATTATTACACCATTCACATACCCTGCCAAGTTAACTGCCAATTCGTGATGCAGTACTCAACGTGTATAGTTAAAACATAAGGTATTTGAACTATATACGAGTGTTAAGTCTATTTTAGTGGTTATTTTACCTACAAGTTCTATAATCATGGTACATTTTAACATCTATTTAATGTAATCTTTTATACTGTCAAACCTCACATCGGGTTCAATGCGGTACGATAGTTTGGGATGGGGCGGCAGGCAGTACTAATACGTCACTCCTTCACTGGCATTGGCTGGTGTACGACTAAACCATCACCAGCCAAATACAACCCTTAACTAACCCCTGAAGACTAACTCATCCATATAGCAAACCGTGACAATAATCGACCCAAAACTTCAGGAACAGTTCACAGACGGACAGACATACTAATTGCCTGCAGTACATCACATATAAGTCAATAACAAGACAATTATACCTATTAGAAAAATCACCAAAACATCACTTTAAAAAAAATATTACCTTTCCCCCTCCCAGTACTTCCTCCAGGGTTAATAAACTCTTATCTAAACTATACTTCACTTTTACCACACAGGAGTAAAATATTCATCATATTCAACAGTTGGGTCTTAACTCATTCTCCATTATTACTCACATTATGAATCATTAAATCATGCAACCTCCTCAATTTCGACGACCACACCATTGTAAGGTCGTTCACTAATGGCTTAGTATTTTTTTTTCCTCCTCTCAAGATTTATAACCTAACCTCATATTAAGTGTACCCTGTGGACCTCTCCTCACAAGGGTCGACCATCCCTCCCCCCCCCCTCACCCTCACCCCCTTCACCTCACCTCCCTTCCCCCTCACCCCACCTCCCATTCCCCTCTCTCTACCGCCATGACAACCAGTGAAGGAGAATTTGCATACATGATGAAGAATAGAGATTCCACATTTATGGCTTCGATTCTTGTTATTTCGAATCTAGGTGGGTGGTGCTATTGTGTGTGTGTGTGTGTGTGTGTGTGTGTGTGTATCTGTGTGTGTATGTGTGTGTGTGTGTGTGTGTATCTGTGTGTGTGTGTGTCTGTGTTTATTTCTTTCTTTCAATTATCTTTTTCTTTCTTTTATAGGTTCATTTTTTCCTTTCTGAGTCAAATTCCCCGTTAGTTTTCCCTCTAGTCCGCTAACTCTTCACCTTCCCATTAATAATTTATCTGGCCCTTTAATTTCATCCTTCTCCATTAAATTCAACCCTTTTCATTAAGTCTTTCCCTATCCATCAATTCCTGGCCTTCCCACTAATTTCTTCCCCCTCCATTAGCTTCTCTACCTCCCATTAAACAAGCTCTTCCCTTTCCATTACTGTCTCATCATTTCCATAAATTCTTATCTACCCATTATCTTCTCTCATTACCATTGGCCCCTTCCCATTAGCTTCTGTCTTTCCCATTTAGAACCTCTCCTTTCCATAACCACCTCCCTTTACCCATTACAATCTCCCTTTACCCATTACCACCCCCCCTTACCCATTACCATCTCTCCACACCCATTATCTCTTACCTCCTTCCCTTCCTACCACATTTACTCTTTCCAATTACACGTCTTTCCCCCAAACATTAGTAAGTTGTTCCCTTCACCTTCATCTGTTTATATTCATTTCCTTGTGTCTCCCCTCTTAACTACGACCGTTTTCTATGTCCTCTTCTCATCTGTTCTTGTCGCTTCCTCCTTACCTCCTCCTCCTCTACTTCTTCTTCTTCTTCTTCTTCTTCTTCTTCTTCTTCTTCTTGTTCCCTTCGATTCCTTCTTGGTGCTCTCTCTCTCTCTCTCTCTCTCTCTCTCTCTCTCTCTCTCTCTCTCTCTCCTCGCCATTCATCCTCTCGATTTTCCTCTCTATTTACTTCTCCTCCTTACTTATCCTCTTTCGTTCGCTTGTCGGGATGATGTAGGTTTGAAGAGGGAGGATGAAAGAGGGTGTAGAGAGGGTGAAAGAGGGTGTAGAGAGGGTGAAAGAGGGTGTAGGGGTGAAAGAGGGTGGAAAGAGGGTGTAGAGAGGGTGAAAGAGGGTGTAGAAGGTGAAAGAAGGTGTAGAGAGGGTGAAAGAGGGTGTAGGAAGGTTGAAAGAGGGTGAAAGAGGGTGTAAGGGGTGAAAGAGGGTGTAGGGGGGTAAAAGAGGGTGTAGAAAGGTTGAAAGAGGGTGTAAGGGGTGAAAGAGGGTGTAGGGGGGGTGAAAGAGGGTGTAGGGGGGTAAAAGAGGGTGTAGAAGGTGAAAGAGGGTATAAAAAGGGTGTAAAGAAGGAGAAAGAGTGTGAGGGGAGAGTGAAAGAGGATGTCGAGAGGGTGAAAGAGGGTGAAAAAAGGTGAAAAGGGTGGATAAGGAAGGTGAAAGGGTGTGAGGGGAGGGTGAGAGAGTGTATAGGGAGGGTAAAAAAAGGGTGTAGAAAGGGCAAAAGAGGGTGAAAAATGGTGAGAGGGGGAAAAGGGTGAAAGAGGGTGAAAAGCGGTGTAAGGAAGGTGAAAGAGTGTGAGGGAAGGGTGAAATAGGAAGAAAGGAGGGTGAAAAGGTAAAAAAGGAGGGTGAAATAGGGTGCGGGTAGTATAAGAATAGGGGCAAGGTGGGAATGAACAGAGAGAGGGGGAGGAGGGGCCAGTGGACTAATGGTAATCCTAAGCATCTTTCGTGCAGCAAAAAAGACCCATTCTGTCTTCCTCTTCCTTCCTTCTCTTCTTTCTTTCTACCTTCCTCCTTTTCTTCCTTCCTTCCTTCCTTCTTTTCTTTCCTTCCTCCACCCTTCTACCTTCCTTCCTTTTCTTCCCTTCCCATTCCAACTCTATTTCCCCCGTCTTTCTCTCTCTCACACTTCCTCTCTCTCATTGTCTCTCTATTCCACATTTTTCTCCCTCCCCATCATTAATCCTCATCATTCTCCCTCTTCTTCTTCTTCCCCAATTCTCCACCCTCTACCCTCTCTTTCCCCCGTCCCTTCCCCCTATTCCTTGTACCCCTTCTCTCCGAACCTCCTGTCTCCCATTTCCATACCTCCCCTTTCCTTTTCCCTCTCAACACCTCCCACCTCTCTTCCCTCTCCAAACCCTCTCTCTGTGCCACCTCCCACCTCTCTTTCCTCACCACATCCCACTCTCTTCCCTCTCCTCACCTCCCATCACTCTTCACTGTCTCTGCTCCTCTCCTCACCACACACCCCCCTGCCTCTCCACACCCTCCTCCCTCCCTCTCCACACCCCCCTCCCCTCCCCCCCCCTCACCTCGTAAGTTTTGCCTTTTATGGGAACTGTGTCCGAAAATGGCAAAAAACAGCAGTAAGACGCAGTAGGAGACGGCCCAGACAAGACGAAGTGTGCTGCCCGCTTTGTTTTATATACGACCTTTTTGTCTCCTCAAGCTGTTTCGTACAACGCCCCCCCCCCCCCCCATGTCTCTCTCTCTCTCGCTTTTTCTATTCTCGTCCATTAACAAGTTACACTCTCTCTCTCTCTCTCTCTCTCTCTCTCTCTCTCTCTCTCTCTCTCTCTCATCTGTTTACAAGAATCGGGAATTAAAAACTAACCAATCTAAACACCGTAACAAACGAACAAACACCAACCCACCAATATTATAGTGACCCCATTATAACAAGAGGTCAAAGGTCAAAGGTTGTTTTATACATACTTTTTACATACGTTTAAATGTTAAGTTCATTATATCCGGGTTTTTAGGTATGGCCAGTGTTTTGAATCACCTGAAGATCAGCCCCTCCCCACCCCCCCTCCAACCCTATCAGCTGCTTTTATTACCTGCTGATTAAACACCCTAAGGCTATCTAGGTTTTGTTTACTTTGATTAGATTAGGTTAGGTTGAGTTATAGGTCAGATTAGGTCAAATATTAATAACAAGAGGTCAAGAACTATCTCACACAGCCAGCCAGTCAGTCCTCACCCCCCCCCCCACCCTTATCATAAACCAAGGCAGAGGGAGAAAAAAAAAAACCAGAGAGAGAGAAATGTGAGGGAGAATGGACGTGGAGGACGAGACAAGAACCAGCAAATGAGATAAAGATTAGACACGAGAATAGACGTAAATAACGGAAGGGAGGAGATAAGAGACGACTGAAAATTGTGTGTATGAAAATTGGGTCTGGAAATTGGGATCTGGATATGGGGACTGAAAATGGGGACTAAAAGGGGGTCTGGATATTAGGTCTGAAATGGGGACTGAAAATCATCACTTCAATACCTTTTATTTACGGTCTAATATGTTTGAGGGAAAGGGAGGCTACTGAAGAAAGGGGGGGGAGATTGAAGGGGGAGGGAGATTGAGGGGGGAGGGAGATTGAGGGGGAGGGAGATTGAAGGGGGGAAAGGAAGATTGAGGGGGGAGGGAGATTGAGGGGGGAAGGGAGATTGAGGGGGGAGGGAGATTGAGGGGGGAGGGAGATTGAGGGGGGGGAAGGGAGATTGAGGACTGGGAAAGAGGGGCTGAGGAAGGGTGTAGGGAGGCTGAGGGAGGAGGAAGGGTGTAGGGAGGCTGAGGGAGGAGGAAGGGAGGCTGGGGGAGGGGAAGCGAAGGGAAATAGAGGGAGAGGGACGGTAAGAGAAGGGAGATGAAGGAAAAGGTTAAGGAAAGGGGGGGGAAGAAGGTTAAGGGAGAGGTAAAGGGAGGCTGACATGTCAAAGGGTTAATTAGGGAGGGGATAAGAAGGGCGAAGAAGGGGAAAATAAAGGTCAGGAAAGGGAGAGGGAGACTAAGAAGGATGGGAGAAGTTAAAAAAAAAGTAAGAATTTAAGGAAGAATAATAATAATAATAATAAGAAGGAGAAGGTGTTAAGGAAAAGAGAAAGGGTGATTGACGGGGAGTAAAGACGGTGAAAGGGGAGAGAAAGATAAGGAATGGAAGCGTTAAATGAGACAATGGAACGTGAAACAGGGAATGAGTCCATTAAACGAGGTGATATTATATTAAACGAAGAAATTAACTTAAAGGGGACGAAAGACGTAAAATAAACGTTAACCGAGGGAAGATAACGTTAATAGAGGAGTATGTAAGGTCACAGAAGTCATAGAGGTCATATAGGTAGGTCATACAGGAAGAAGGAAGGTCACATAGGAAGAACGTAGGTCACATAGGAAGAAGAGAGGTCACACAGGAAGAAGAGAGGTCACACAGGAAGAAGGAAGGTCACACAGGAAGAAGGAAGGTCATACAGGAGGAAGGAAGGTCACACAGGAAGAAGGAAGGTCACGCAAGGAAGAAGGAAGGTCACGCAAGGAAGGAGTCGACAGGTATGAAACAAGACACCATCTCCTAATGCTCTGAGTCGCGTCCCCAAATAACTCATGAATTCTTCTCTTGATAATATTTTTATTTCCGAGTATTTCAGTACCTCCTTTACACTCGCCTTAAATACGAATAAAATCCATAATTAATTGATTACCTTAAATTAACAATAAATAAAGTTTGAAGACTATTAAACTATGATACTAAATATAATTGAAAGAAAAGTGTCCAAAATTCAAAATGGCCGGCAAAGAAATTTTTTTTAATCCCATCTTCGCTAAAACTCAAAAGTGTTTTCTAAAGTTTCACCCAAATTTGTTTCGATACGGATTTAGTGACGCTGTATACTTTTGTTTACACTATGGGGGCAAGACAAGGTGAAGTTTAATGATGAATTCAAAATGGCCGTCAATAAGGGAGTTTAAAAATTATCGTCAAAATCAATTGTTTCCTCTGACTCACCTGGAGTTAATTAAGATATATATATATATAATCAAGCTTAATTAAACCTTTTATATTGAAAACGATACACAAAGATCTTTATGCTCGTTAAGAAGATGAGTAACTACACCATTACACCAATAATCAACAGTCATGAGAGATACAACTCGTAGGTTCTAATGGCGACTAATAACACAAAAATAAACAACAATGAACTAGATTCGCGATAACACGGCAGCCGAGTTAAAAATAAAGGAAGTTCAAGTCGTGTAACCCAAGTGATACAAGTATTGCCACTTCATCCTGTGGTAACAAGACACATCCTCTACTTCTTGGTATACATCATCTTCACTTGCCTTTCTAGCCCCTCTTAGCCCCCTCCCTCCCTCCCCTCCCCTCCCTCTCCTAGCCCCCTCCCTCCCTCCCCTCACTCTCCTAGCCCCCCTCCCTCCGTACCTGCCTGCCTGTTCCTGAGGCAATGAGGTTCTCCACAGACAGATAATGATGGCAGCGGACAACCGGCGAAGAGAGATTTACTGACGCCCCCACGGCAAATTGGTCTCTCTGCCTCTCTTCTCTTTTCCCCTTCCTCTCTCCCTTCATTCTCTTCCCTTTCCTTCCCCCTCTATTTCTTCATTCTCTTTCCTCCTCTTTTCCTCTCCCCTTTCCTTCCTTCCTTCCTTCTCCCCCCCCCCCTCACTCCCTCCCTCTCTTCTCTCTTTCCCCCTCCTCCTCCCTATTCCTTCCCCACTATCCACCTCCTTCAGACTCCCACCACTTCAGTAGAGGGGGAACAGGTGGATTTGTTGTCATCAGAAGAGTCTCAGGTCCTGGGCAAAGAATCGTGATTTTTCTTCCAGGTGGTGAGATGGATGTTGTCGTTCAGCACCAGGAGACTCTCGCCTTTAAGAGACCCTCCTGGGAAAAGCGACCCAAACGACACAATCTCATGGTGGTGTCGTCATCGTCAGGAGGAGTAGAATATGTCATCGCCGTCATCAGAAACCTCTCATCATCGCTATAGTCGTCGTCAGGAGAGCCGCCCCTTGTGTTAAAGAGGGACGAGTCAGATGGTTAGTCTTGAGAGGGGATTTTTTTTTCGGTCTTTAACTCAACACAATATAACTCTTAAGGCGAGTCTCTCTCTCTCTCTCTCTCTCTCTCTCCTTTCAATTATCTACGCAACACTGTATTGACCGCAACTTAATTATTTGTTCTCACTAACTTCAATAAACATCAACTTTACATTAATTTCTTCAAATCATCTATAATCACTCCGTAACCGACAACGTTTTTTTTTGTAATCATATAATTTAATTCTTCCTTTGTATATAAATCACCCTCATTTATTGCTAATTTATTCCTTTCATTATCCAATTTTTTCATTTCATGTATTTTGTTTTCCGTTTCTGTATTTATTACCATCATTATCATCATTATCCTTCACGTCCTATCAACACTTATAATATATATCCATTCTCTCTCTCTCTCTCTTTCTTTCATCTCATAAGTCACCGTTTACCTAATTCCTCATTCTGCATATTCACCCTCAGTTACTTTCCATTATCCCTGACAATTTCTCTCCCTATTTCCATCCACTTGTCGCGGCTTTTACCTCACATAAGCACCCTCGAGTCACTCTCTCTACGTGTCCAATATCGTCGTCCCCTTTCCAGATATTTGTATTCATTTCCTTCACGTTAATAGTTCCCAAACTCTCTATTTGTCGAATGTAACTCAGTGTGTGTGTGTGTGTGTGTGTACTTTCTCCTCTCCTCTATGTAAGGAACTTTATGGCTTCCGATTTTCGTCAGACTATAATAATCTTTAGTGTTCAAATGTCAATATGAATCTTTCTATTTATGTGAGTGAGTGAGTGAGTGAGTGAGAGAGAGAGGGGGAGAGAGAGAGAGAGAGAGAGAGAGAGAGAGGGAGAGTGAGAGAGAGAGGGAGTACTTTCTTCTCCAAAGCTAAACACCAAATACTTCAGATTCTCTCCTCATACAATGCTTTCTCCTTCATTTCTTCCCCCTTTCACCTAAAAGCACAATTACCTGCACTTAAACTGAAACCATCTATCATGTAGTTTCATTTCATACTTTCTCCTCCTCCATATAACTTTCTCTCAATTTAAATCTCCATAGAAACGCACATACACAATGCTTTCTCTTCCCTTCAGTTAAAACGTATATAACTTTCACCGAATTCAACAACTATAATCTCGCTTCCTCTCATGGCTTTCCTCCTCACTTTCCCCTTAATGGCAAGAGGTTTTCCCCTCTGCAAGTAAAATATACCCTTGTATTGACAGTGGATTGAGTGACTGAAGCGACAAAGCCAGGAGAAATCAATCCCTCCCCTCACTCCTAGACAACCCATTCTCCCTCACTCCTAGACAACACTGAGACAGAAATGACTGATGGAACTGAGGGGAACTTGACTCAAACGTGATGGGCCTCTCTCTCACTCTCACGTCTCCCCTCACAGGTGCTTTTATTTACCTGTGTCTCAGCGTGTGTTTTCCCTCATCTATCTTTTTCCCCTCGGAGGCCTTCGTTTTTTTCCCCTTTACCTATAAAATTCCCTTCACCTGTGCATTTCCCCTTAGATGTATTTCTCACTCTTTCGTTCCTTCTCACCTGCGCTTCCCCTCACCTGTGTTTTCCCTCACCTGTGTTTCCCCTCGTTTCTGCTTCCTTTCACAAATATATACTTCCTATCACCTGCATTTCTTCCCATACCTGTGTTTCCCCTCGTTTGTATATCCCCTCACCAGTGTTTCCACACACCTGCATTTCCCCTCACCTGTATATCCCCTCACCTGCATTTACCCTCACCCGTACATCCCCTCACCTGCATTTCCCCTCACCTGCATTTACCCTCACCCGTACATCCCTTCACCTGCATTTCCCCTCACCTGCATTTCCCCTTTACCTGTACCCAGAGACACTTCACCTGTTGTGGTTAAGGCAGGTATCAGGTGAACAGCTGAGGGGAAGCACTAACAGCCTAGTTCGAGCGACTCTATAAGCTTAACGAAGGATGAGAGGGAAGGGAGAGGGATGAGAGGGAAGGGAGAGGGATGAGAGGGAAGGGAGAGGGATGAGAGGGAAGGGAGAGAGATGAGAGGGGAGGGAGAGAGATGAGAGGGAAATGAGAGGGATGAAAGGGAAGGGAGAGGGATGAGACTAAGAGGGATGAAAGGGAAGGATAGGAAGGGAGAAGGGTGAGAGCGAAGGAAAGAAAAAGAAAGGGAGAGAGATGAGAGGGAAGGGAGGGTGAAAAAAGAAGGAAAGAGAAGATAAAGAGAAGAATGAAAGTAAGTGAGAAAGAGAAACGGAGGAGGAAGAGGAAAGAAGAGACAGTGAAGGGAGGAATAATAGAGAGAAAGAAGAGAGAGAGAAAGGAAGGGTGAAAGGAGGGGGGGGGGAGAGGGAAAGGATCACACAGAAAAGTGACGTAAATACCAAAGACCAATTTTTTTTCCCAATCTCCTTTTTTCCCCCAGTTCCCCCTTCCTCCTCTGCTTTTTTCCTTCTTCTTTTTCATCTGTTTCAATTTTTTCCCCTAAACACCAGGGAGTGGCGGGGAAAGACTACCAGGTGGAGAACTGTGAGGACTGTGAGCAGGGAAGTTATTGAGGGAAAAAATAAAATTCCCAATGGCAAAAAATCCCTAACTGGGAAATATATATATCACTCACCTGAGGCAACGAAAGATAAATATCAGACACAAGATATAAAAGGCAATAAAAGAGGGAAGAGGCACAAAGGGTATTCTTACATATCTGCCTCCCCCTTCCTCACCCCCTCCCCCACCCCAACCCCCCAACACACATACGGACAAAGAGAAAGACATACAGACATACAGACAGATACGCACACACACACACACAGACACAGCACACACACACAGACACACACACACACACGAAAGATTATACGAAATGACTCATCCAACACCTTGAAGACCCAATTGAGCACAGGTAATCCAACAGCGCGGATAAAGGCTACAACATTTCATTAACTCTTAACCGGATTCTTTCGACGTAATTCTACCAATCTTAGCAGGTATGAACGGACGTGTGTACACAACTACAGGCGAGCAGACAGACAGACAGACCAGTGTAAATTAATATGTCTGGGATTATATAATTACGTAAGAAAAAATAAGTTTATTCTTTCTTCAAACATTGTATGTCGTAAAATTGTTTCCACTATGAATATGTAGATTAAAAAATACGAGAAAATAGAACCTGCAGACACGATTATTTTCTAATACTAAACAATGCAAAAATAATTTCCTAACCTAACCTAACCTAACCTAACCTAGCCTTTGTGTCTTGTTCCAGTTATACATAAGTTATGATTTGGAGTAGATTTTGACCTTTTTTTTTTTTAACCTTTGACCTTCCAGTGACCTTGACCCTTGATAACTGGTGTTCTTCCTATGGTCGAATAATCGCAAATAATTAAATAGCCAAGATAGTTATCATCGCTCAGTATCTCATTTAAATAAAGTCCAGTGAATTTCGTAAATGTGCTCTACAGAATCGTTGGGATGATGATGATGATGATGATGATGATGATATAATAATAGTATTGCAACTACTACTACTACTACTACTACTACTACTACTACTACTTTGCTGTCAATCGGAATCGAGTATGACGATCATCCAGCTATGATACAATGATATGAGTTATTAAGGATGTCACCTTCGTTTGTGAGCTCTGAGGTGACTAGAGAGGTCGATACGGGACCAGTAAGGCTGTAATGAGAACACACACACACACACACACACACACACGAATAGAAATACACACTCATGAATACACACACACACACACACACACACGAATAGAAATACACACTCATGAACACACACACGAATAGAAATACACACTCATGAACACACACACGAATAGAAATACACACTCATGAATACACACACACACACACGAAAAAATAAAAGATACAAACGTTGCACACAAACATGGCTCTCAAAAATATGAAGACAGCAAACATACAACTGTATACATTGTCTGGCATAATACACACACAAGGAAATATCAACAAAGACAGAGACAAACAAACAACCAGACAGGGTGTAGGAGGAGAAGGCAGGGGTGACTGTATCCATCACCACCAGGGGGGCGGGGTGGGGCGGGGGGGGGGGGGGGGGGGGGGGGGCGGAGCAAAATCGGTGAATTATCAAATCACACACTATCACGACCTCGCTCGAGCCGGGGGTGCGAGAAGGGGGGGAGGAGGGGGGAGGGAGGAGGGGGGAGGAGGGGGGAAGGGGGGGGGGAGGAGGGGAGGGAGGAGGGGGGAGGAGGGGGGAGCAGGAGTATCCCCTCACAAATATAGAAGGGGGTAAATCTCTCGCGGTTTAAGAATACAAAGGGGTAAATCTGTAACCAACCGTAAATTGAAATAAACCAACATTAAAACATAAACAAGGGGGGGTGGGGGGTGGGGGGTAATCCTCTCTTTATTCAAGTACAGGATTAAGTATTTTCAGTACAAGGAGGTAAATCTCTCTTGCTTACTGAACCAAGTCGCCTTCCTCACTTACAGTAGATCAAGGGTAAAAATGTCAACTAAAATCCTAACTAGTTTTATATATTTAATTTTTTTTTACCTTCTACGATTTGTGGGATTAAAATCTACCACGGGTAAAAAAAACAACAATAACAATAACAATAACCAGTTGTCCAATCCAGTGTGAAGACGAACGCGACTGGCCAATAAGAATGGTTCATCAACAGCATCAAAGTGGGTGATTGGTTCATGTGACTAGGTGGAGGGGGGGGGGGTGGAGGGGTGGGGGGGAGGGAGGGGTGGTGGGTAGAATTATCTGTCTGTCTGTCTGTCAATAAAGGCGTCGAAAAAGATGACAAACGCAGCTAAAAATCATTTCATCATTGAAGTACATTTCCGCCTCAAACACAAGATATATATATATATTTTTTTCCTTTTCTAAGTGAAGATGAGAAATATATATCTCTTTTTCCGAGGGTAAATGAGAAATATTTTTCCTCCATCAAGCATAGAAGAGGAAGATTTCTCCTCTCCTACGTGGCAAGAAAAAGGAAGAGAAATTCCCTTTCTTTCCAATGTGCAAATCCCATATTTCAAGGGATCAATGAATAAATCCCTACTTGTCAACATAGTGCCGGTATAAATCCCTTCTTTCTGTCCATTATAAAGCGGTACAGTAAATCCCTTCCTCCTGTCCATTATAAAGAGGTACAGTAAATCCCTTCCTCCTGTCCATTATAAAGAGGTACAGTAAATCCCTTCCTCTTGTCCATTATAAAGGGGTACAGTAAATCCCTTCCTCCTGTCCATTATAAAGAGGTACAGTAAATCCCTTCCTCTTGTCCATTATAAAGAGGTACAGTAAATCCCTTCCTCCTGTCCATTATAAAGAGGTACAGTAAATCCCTTCCTCCTGTCCATTATAAAGAGGTACAGTAAATCCCTTCCTCCTGTCCATTATAAAGAGGTACAGTAAATCCCTTCCTCCCGTCCATTATAAAAGGGAGATAAATCCACCCCTTTACACGTGATCAAGGGGGTAAAAAATCTCCCTTAAGATATTCCCCATCACAAGAGAGAAGTAATCCCCCCCCCCACCCCCCACCTGTCTCACGCACTGACAGGGAGTATATATATAGATATTGAATGTCTTATGGCTGAGTCAAGAGGCACCGTAATTCCTAAGAGACGGGAGGGGGGGGGTAAACTGATGAAGGTAGGTGAGGGGCTGAGGAAGGCTAGGTGAGGTTAGGTGAGGTTAGGTTGACCTGGCCACCTCCCCTTACAACTGAGCTAATTCCCCCCCCACCCCACCTTTTGACTCGCCTAAAAACGAAAACAAAATAAGAAAAGGAAATAAAATATAAAAAAAGAAAAGGCAATACTAGAGACAGACGTGGAAAAAACAACGCTAAATGACCGGAATTTAACACCGAGGGGAAAAAATTAGTTTTATTCTTGGTGAAAATTCCCAGTGAACAGGAGTAGGTGATAATCCGTACCCTAATCATCTTACACCTGGTGACGTGATTACCTACCTTTTACCTGAGAGAGAGAGAGAGAGAGAGAGAGAGAGAGAGAGAGAGAGAGAGAGAGAGAGAGAGAGAGATACTGTGACATGATAACGAATAGTGAGCTGAATGACGTAGATATAAACGTATCTAAATGACGTTAGAATGATCAACAAACACAAAAATAACGTAACGACTCGTAACAAAAACAAACATCTCTTTTAAACACAATAACCTCACAAATTGACGTAATAAATAAACATCAATTGTAAACTAGACGTGACAATAACAAGAACTCTTAAGGCGTAGGAGAGAAGCCACCGGCAATTAGATCAGTTTCCCCCCCTCCTTCCCCTGACCTCATATTCTCTTACATATAGAAAATGGGATCATCTAACGCAGCACTGAGCGTGTGGGAAGGGTGGGGGTGTGGTTAAGGGGTGAGAGGGGGGGTAAGGGGGTGAGAGGTCAGGGTGAGGGGTAGGGGTAAGGTGTAGGATGGGGGTTGAGAGAGAGGTCTAGGGAGAAAACTCGATCGTGTTGTAGAAGTTAGAAAAACACAAACAAAATATTTCCCCCTTTAATTATAACCCAACCCGGAAAAAAAAAACCACTGAGGTCCCCGAAAAAATACCAAGGTCCCAATCTGAGGGTAAAAGGCACACACAAATTATATTGGAGAGAGAGAGAGAGAGAAGAAAAGGGGGGAGGGGGATGGAGGAAGGAAGGGAGGAAAGGAAGGAAGGAAAAAGGGAATAAAAGGAAAGAAGGAAGGATTGGGATGAGGAAGGAAGGAAGGAAGGAAGGAACAGTGAGAGAGAGAAACAAATTCACCGGGTCAATGAAGTTTAATCCAGAGTCTCTTAGTGTGATCCGCTCTGCATAATCCTTCCTCGTGTCTCGCTAAAATAAATATTACTTACGATCGACCCATTAAAACCTGTATCTTGATGGGAACATTGTGTACACTCTCTCTCTCTCTCTCTTTCTTTCCTTCCTTCCTTCCTTCCTTCCTCCCTTCCTTCCTTCCTTCCTTCCTTCTCCTCTCCCTCCCTTCCTCTCTCTCTTTCTCTCAACACATTTTAAATCTTTAAGAAAAAATGTAAATACAATGTAAACAAACTAAAAAAAATGGATGGACAGACAGACAGACAGAGAAAGGTGAGAGAAAGGTTAGGAGAAGAAGGTGGGGGAAAGATGAGGGGGGGGGGGGAAAGGGGAGGAAGGAGAGGGGAGACAGCAGTCATTTGCGTCATCAAGAACAATGCTAGAGTAGATAAACTCCCCATAGGCCGCTACCCCCCCCCCTCTCCTCTTATACTGGGGTGATTCGCAGGTAGACGGCTTTAGTTCCTTCCGTTTGTCTCCCCAACACCCCACCCCTTCCATCTCTTTCTCCTCCCACTCGTCTTTCCTCCCCTCCCACTCGCCTTTCCTCCCCTCCCACTCGCCTTTCCTCCCCTCCCACTCTCTTCTCCTCCCCATCTCCTTTACTCTCTTCCCCATCTCCTTTCCTCTCCTCCCCCATCTCATCCCCTTCCCTTCTTCTCCTACCTCCCACTATTTTTGTCCATTTCTTTCTCCCTTCCCCTTCCTCACCCTCTCAATCCATCCTCTTCCTCCTCCCTTCATCTTCCATTCTTCCACTTCCTCCATCCATTCCTTCATCTTTGTCGAGTCCCTCTTTCTTATCCTTTTATAGCCACTCCTCCTCCTCCTCCTTCCTGTCTTCCTCTCCTTCTCTTCCTTTCATTTTACTTCCCCCTTACATGATTCCCTCCCCCTCCTCCTCCTCCTCCTACTACTACTACTACTACTACTACTATTTCTACTTCTACTACGACCATCACCACCGCTACTACCTCTCAAACTTCCAATACTACTACTACTACTACTACTACTACTTCAGCCATTTGCCCCACGAGTTATGCTCACAGTTTGGACATTAATGACTATTGTAGTTGCCTAGTTAGTCAATTCAAAGTTAACGTTACTCGGTCGTTGTACAGCTTGGGGGGGGGGGGGGGAGGAGGAATCATAAACGTAATTAATAACTCCTAAAAAAAAAAAGAACTACCCGACTCTAACGACCTTAGGGTTAACGACCTAACTATGGTGCAATCGTTAGGCGAGTAGTTCAGTGAAACATTGATAATATGAGGCAATATTTTTAAAAGTAAGTGAGGAATATTTATAAGTGAGTGAACTATGTGAAATATATTGAAAGATAATATCGCTCGCTATTACTCTTGGTGTATAAGATGGTGCGAAATATATCGGTATATTTAAGTCCCAGTTGTGGTTGAGAAGAAGTCATTTTGAAATTACCTGTATTTGTATTTATACCTGTAATTATACCGCTGTACCTGTAATTATACCGCTGTACCTGTAATTATACGACTGTACCTTTAACTCTATCGCTGTACCTTTAATATTCTTTCTGAATAAACTTATATGATAATTACCCTCCTCAGGTTGCGGTGGCAGAGTGGATCATGCACTCACCCTATATCCTAAAGGAAACTGGTTCGAACCTGGGTAACCCGAGTCAACCCAGCTGCGAATGAGTCCCTAACTTAACAGTAGCTGAAGTTAAGACGGTAGAGGGCAGTACAAACCACATTCCCTCCTTGTATATCAAAGCTTGACTATTCAGTATACTATATCCGCACTGCCTCTAAGGGATTGTCATGGTGTAAAGGAACTCGCGAAATCGTACTTATTTTTCTATTGTAACACACACACACACACACACACACACACACACCTTCGATAACAGGATGCTTTAAAGACGCCTGCCTGGCAATATTGAGAGTGCTGCCTCTTTAGTTTGAACAATGGTACCATAACTCAATGACGTGAACGATGCTCCTGGTTACATTGATAAACTAACAACCATTCCCTCCTTAGCTCCCTTCCCCTCCCTCTCTAGCTCCCTCCCCCTCCCCTCCTCCTTCCCCTCTTCCTTGTCACCCTCCTCTTCCTCTTCTTTGTTACCTTCCTCTTCCTCCTCCCTACCTGACAGTCAGTTTCAATCCCTTCATATATAATAAAACACACTAAAAACCCGCAAAAACACACACACACACACACGCACACGCACACGCACACACGCACACGCACACGCGCACACGCACACACCATCATGGTCAAGGTTGCATTAGCTCCTGGAAATAACATGGGGGCCAAAGTTAATGCAGAAGAGAGAGAGAGAGAGAGAGAGAGAGAGAGAGAGAGAGAGAGAGAGAGAGAGAGCCACGGAGCAGCATAAGAGATTTAAGACTGCTCTTACGTTTCTCTGGCCTCAGTAAAATGAGAATTTGTGTATGGGACGGGAGGCTGGTGGGTTAGGGTGGGTTGGGGTGGGTTGGGGTGGCATTGGCAGGGGTGGGAGGGAAAAAAAGGATGGAGTAACGTGAGGAAGAGGAGGAAAGGTGAAAGAGGAAGAAAGGGGGAAGATGAGGAAAGGGGGGAAAGGGGGGAAGAGGAGGAAAGGGGGGAAGAGGAGGAAAGGGGGGAAGAGAAGGAAAGGGGGAAGAAGAAGAGGAGTAAGGCGAGGAGGAAGCTAAAGAAAAGTAAATTGAAGGAATAAGAAAGGAGGAGGGGGAGGAGGAGGAGAAAAAAGATTAAAATAAGGGAAATGAAAAAAAATGTAAAATAAGGTAAAGATAAAAAAAATAATATAGAGGGAATAGGTCAGAGAAAAGATTATATAGGGAATGAGAAACAGAGATAAAGAATAAGAAAAGAATAAGAGGAGGTATAGAAAAGAGAATGATAAGAATGATAAAATATAAAGGAAAAAGTGAAGAAAGAAGTAGTGACTCGTATAGAAGGGAGTGAGAAGAGAGGAAAAAAAGACTAAGGCGATAAATAAAGATATAAATTGGGAGTTGAGAGACAGAGGGAGAAAAGAAAGGAAGAAATGATCAAATAGAGAAAGAGAGAGAGAAAGTGAGGATGAAGAAAGAGTAGAGTGAGAGAAAGAGATAAAGGAGAGATTGGGAAGAGAGATTAGAGGTGGAAATGAAAGGCTGTGACGAGAGAGAGAGAGAGAGAGAGAGAGAGAGAGAGAGAGAGAGAGAGAGAGAGAGAGAGAGAGAGAGAGAGACAATTTACAACCACGAAAAATTATAATGAAAATAATAACTATTGACAAAAAATAAAAAACACACTGGAGGTTTTGGCCGCTAGAGAGCACATGTGAGTCAGGTATTTAATGTAATAACTCACAACATGAGCTAGTTTGGTTAATTTTCTGTACACGTATTGACAACCTGCCACAATATTTATAGGTCACACACACACACACACACACACACACACACACACACACACACACAAGTTAGCTTCACCCCCCTAGTTATCAGCAATCAAAGCCACTCTAACAACCCAATTCAGACATACTAATTTAGGCTCTTGAGAATCTAAGTCACAAAATACATATAAAATTTAGCAATAAAAATCTGAATATTTCCTAATTTACTGGTAGTTAAGTCTGGTAGTTAAGGAGTGAGCTCATGTTGCAAAGTTGTTATAATTTATACATGTTGCAAGTTATCAATCTTTTGCATATTTTTACGATTTGAGAAAAGTGATAAAAAGTTCTTTGGGGCGTTTTAATGGATGTTGTTTAGAGTGGAGAGAGAGAGAGAGAGAGAGAGAGAGAGAGAGAGAGAGAGAGAGAGACAGAGAGAGAGAGAGAGAAAGAGAGAGAGAAAGAGAGTATAGACTCATTTAAACCCCTCGTTGCTTTGTTTACTTTATTTTAAGTCTCCCCCATCGCCTTATTGACTCACCTTTTGTCTCCCTCTCTCATACACACTCTCCCCAGTCGCCCTCTCTCCCTCCCACACTCACTCCCTCGACTCTCTCCTCCCCCCCCCCCCCAACACGCCACACAGTCTGTCAATAAACATCTCTCACTTTTGTCTCCATAGTGCAGAGAGAAACAACAACAACATCTCTCTCTCTCTCTCTCTCTCTCTCTCTCTCTCTCTCTGTGGTTAGGTTAGGTTAGGTAAGGTAAGGTTAGGTTAGGTTAGGGAAGGGAAGGTTAGGTTAGGTTAGGTTAGGTTAGGTTAGGTTTCAGTAATGCAGGTGAGCGTGGGTGAGTGGGCAGCTTGACACACTCTTGGCTCCGTGTTCGACCATCACCTTGGGAATCAATCAATGGAGTGTGTTCATATTTGAGTGGGAGTATGGATAAAGCTCCTCTCACCCTTCCCTCTTTCCCTCTCAATGTCTATTCTCTCCCTCTCACTTTCTATTCTCTCCCTCTCACCGCCTATTCTCTCCCTCTCACCCTTCCTTCTCTCCCTCTCACCCCCTCTTCTCTCCCTCCTCTCACACCCCTTCTGTCCCTCTCTCCTCTTCTTCTCTCTCTCCCTCTTTTCTCCCTCCACTCACCCCCTCTCCTCCCCTCCACTCACCCCCTCTTCTCCCCCTCCACTCACCCCCTCACCTCCCCCTCCACTCACCCCCTCACCTCCCCCTCCACTCACCCCCTCTTCTCCCCCTCCACTCACCCTCTCTTCTCCCTCTCGTTACCCTCTCACTCTCGCTTGAGTGTTTTGCGACAAGTGTCATCGAGAGTCTTTTGACTGTTGCACTTGAGTGTCTTAAAGTGCCTCCCTGAGTGTATGATAGACCCAATGAGTGTTTCCCTGAGCTTGAGTGGCTCAGTGAGTGAATGAGTGGCCCAATGAATGTTTCCTTGAGTGCATGAGTGCATCAATGTCTCCCCGAGTGTATGAGTGGCTTAATGAGTGTCTCCCCGAGTGTATGAGTGCATCAATGAGTGTCTCCCCGAGTGTATGAGTGTATCAATGAGTGTCTCCCCGAGTGTATGAGTGGCTTAATGAGTGTTTCCCCGAGTGTATGAGTGTATCAATGAGTGTCTCCCCGAGTGTATGAGTGGCATAATGAGTGTTTCCCCGAGTGTATGAGTGCATCAATGAGTGTCTCCCCGAGTGTATGAGTGGCTTAATGAGTGTCTCCCCGAGTATATGAGTGCATCAATGAGTGTCGTCCCGAGTGTATGAGTGGCTTAATGAGTGCCCCACAGTGTGTTTAAGTGCTTAAGAAATCTAAGTGCTTCACCGAGTGTATGAGAACCTTACCCAGTGTGTGAGTGCTTCATTGAGTACGTTAGTGAGTGTGAGTGCCTCAGTAAAGTGCGTCTGTTATAAATGAGTGCGTGAGTCCATGGTAACGTTTACTCTCACAGGGAACTATAAATAAATTCATTATTATATATTTACGTTTTATAAGTCATGAGGCTTATGGCTTATATATATAATACTCGCCCTTATGTACGAGAGAAGGAAGGGAGGGAGGAAGGGAGTGATGGAGGGGGAGAGAGAGAGAGGGAGAGGAGAGAGAGAGAGAGAGAGAGAGAGAGAGAGAGAGAGAGAGAGAGAGAGAGAGAGAGAGAGAGAGAGGAAGGAAGGAAGGAAGGAAAGAAGGAAGGAAGATGGTTCATATATATATAATACTCGTTTAAATAACAAAGAAAGAAAGATAAGAGAGAGAGAGAAAGAGGAAGGAAGAACCATAGGAAACGAAGAAAGATAAAAAAATCGAACACAAGAGTGAATGAAATGGAAGGAATGACGAGATAGAAGAGAGAAGGAAGACAAAATGAAAGGAAGAGAGAGGACGAAAAATGAGAAAGTCAGAACTATAACAAGAGAAAGTAGGACTCACCTTTCAAAAATCCTAATTACCATTTCATTAAACACAAAAGGTAAGATTAACCACCTATAGACATTGTATCATAAAACTCAAACCCTAGATATTATATGCTAATTATCTTTAACTACCTGTACAAGCATTATAATTAACAGGTATGGATTAGGTTAACAGATAAGGCTTATTAAATGGACAGATAATTATTACAGATAACATGTATTAATAGTGAAACCTCTATATAACGAACGCCTATATATACATAACCCGTAACAAGGGGGGAGGGGGAAAGTTCATATCTAAGGGATCCTCATATCTATATAACTTGTAAGACAGACAGACAGACAGACACAAAAAAATATGAACCACTTAAGACTAGTGTTCTCCTTACCCCCCACCCCATCGTTACACTTATGGTAGAAAGTCAACATAAAACCACTTATTTTTTCTCCCCTAAATACTGTAAAATACTATTGACAATGACCACTAATTCCCTAAAATGTTTCCCTTTATTCCCCATGTATTTGTTTTTTTTTTCCCCTAGTCCTTATTTACGTTATAGTCTCTCTCTCTCTCTCTCTCTCTCTCTCTCTCTCTCTCTCTCTCTCTCTCTCTCTCCTTGCCTTTCTTTTCAATCCCTCGCCCACTCCTTCCCACGCCTCTCCCTCTCCCTTTTCAATCCCTTCCACTCATTCATTTCCATTCCCTGTTTCTCTCCCACTCCTTTTACACTCTTTAATTTATTTGTTTTCCCTTTCATTCTCTTCATTCCTTTTTCCTTGCCACCCATCTTTCTAACCCTCTCCCCTCCCACTCATCTAATCCTTTTTATCCCTTCCCCTCTCACCAATCCCTCTCTAATCCACTTTTTTTTCCTTTCCCCATCCCTTACACCGTCTCACCCCCTCTCACCCAAGCCTCTCTATCCCATCTCTCTCTCTTACACCCCCCTCTTCCCTCTCACTAAACCTCTCTCTACCTCATCCCTTTCTCTCCTCTCACCCAAGCCTCTCTATTCCACCCCTTTTCTCAAACCTCCCTCTCCCCCTCACCAAACTATCTATCCCATCCCTCTCTCCCCTCTCCCACTCCATCCTCCTCTCCCCTCTCTTTCCCTCCACCAGGCCCCACTCAAAGCACCTACCTGGCCCGGCATCAAACACTAACATTAGGTCATAAGGTCCAAGGGGGTGAGGACATTGCCACTCTAAGGGGAAAGTCAAGGCGTCCCTAAAGTGCATCATCCCGCGAAGTTTAAATGATGAGGTCAAATAGGGTTGTTCGAAGGGCTGTAAAGGATTGTGTGGGGGGGGGGGGAGACATCTCATTGGCGATGGTCTCAAGGTAACGGGAAGCTGGAGAGAGAGAGAGAGAGAGAGAGAGAGAGAGAGAGAGAGAGAGAGAGAGGGAGAGAGAAAATTTATGTAGATATATGTCAATTTGTTATGTGTATATGGGTGAATGTGTATATTTTTGCATATGTTTACATCTGTGTATGTATGTATGTATGTATGTGTGAATTTGTTTGTAAGAATGAGTAAATATGTGTAAATGTATAGAAGGTATATGAGAAAAAAACATCCTCACGGAGTAACATATACATATTGGAATGGGTCAGTCAGTGATGGTGGTGGTTATATCCGGGTGAGGGAGGGGATGGGGGTAAGGGAGGGAGGGGGGGCAGGGGGAAGGGGTGGGAGTCGGTTTGTCACGTCACCCGCTAATGATAGGT
Source organism: Homarus gammarus (assembly GCA_958450375.1). Classification (NCBI taxonomy): domain Eukaryota; kingdom Metazoa; phylum Arthropoda; class Malacostraca; order Decapoda; family Nephropidae; genus Homarus; species Homarus gammarus. The sequence goes on from CAUDMG010002030.1 coordinate 582,862, forward strand.
GTAAGGGAGAGTGTCGGTTCTGGTATCAATGTCATCCTCCTGTCATTCACTGCGTGGTGTGGCTCGTGTCATGGTGTGGCTCGTGTCATGGTGTGGCTCGTGTCATGGTGTAGGTCGTGTCAGGTGCGTGGCTCGTGATATGGTGTAGGTTGTGTCAGGTACGTGGCTCGTGATATGGTGTGGCTCGTGATATGGTGTGGCTCATGATATGGTGTGGGTCGCGTCAGGGGTGTGGCTCGTGATATGGTGTAATTCATGTCAGGGTGTGGTTCAAGTCACGGTATGGATCCTGTCATCGTATAGCTCTAAGACATGGTGTGGCTTGTGTCATGGTGTGGCTCCAGATATGATACAGTAAACAGTGCTTAACATAGAGTAGGTCTTATGACACAGCAGCGACTCATGTCATTACAGTTGAGTCACGTTACATCATGTCTTGCGTAATGCACCCCTTGCTGAAACATGAGGCGTGACATAGTGTAATATAGCAGTTGTAATGCACAGTGATGTAATATAATATAGCTAGTGGTGTTATACTTTAGTAATATGGCCGGTACTGTAATATTGCAATATGGCTCGAGTCGTAATAGTAGAGGTCTAACATGTAAAGCGTCTTAATATAGCTACAGTGGTAATATGGCCATAGTCCTAATATGGGAGAGGGTTAGGTTAGGTTAAGGGTGGTAGAACAGTATATGCCAGCGTCTTAGCATGGCCCACAGAATCATATCGTAACCTAACCGAATCAAACCAAACCGTGGAAACACCTTGCCGACAATTGCCTCCAGATCTCGGCCATTACCAAGCTGTCACACGCCCTTAAACCTAACCCTAAAACACCCATTGAGAGGGGCGTTATCCTCCTCTCTCTTCTACTACCCTGATTTTCTTTTTAGGGGTGGGGGGGGGGGTGGGGGGAGGATTAAGGAACCACCTTTTAGTTTGTTCATTTCTCGGAGGGGAAAGAGGAAAGGGGGGGGGGGACGGAGAGGTTGGTTGGTGAAAGGAAAGTGAAAGGACGGAAGGGAGAAAGGGAAAGAGGGGGAAAAGGGACACACACACACACACACGGACTAAGAATCGGGTTGATGGGAAAGAAAATAAAAATGTCAGTCAACCAAAACGATTTTTTTGTAAATAAAATTGTTTGAGGCAACACACTCCCCACAGCAGCCCCACACCATCACATCCCCACAGCTGCCCCACGCCACTACCACACCAGATCCACTACCACACCACCACCATCGCCCGGGATTAATAGTCTGCACATATATCGTTAATTTCGACCACCCAAAAAATTAACAAGCAATCAAGGAAGTTTGATTCACCTCAGAGAATAAACATAATCCCTCACCAATCATTGCTATCGACTCACCAATCATTGCTATCGCCTCACCAATCATTGCTATCGACTTAGGTGGAATTTTGGCCTGACACGAAGAGCAGGAGGAGGAGGAGGAGGAAAGGAGGAAAGGAGGAGGAGGAGTTACAACCTTGCATAGGACTGGTTGACACAGCTCCAAGATGGTTAGAATTATGCTATTTCCTCGTCTCCTTAATCACTGTGCCCACCCTTCCCTCCCCCCCCCCCCCAAAAAAAAAAAAAATAAAGTCCGCAGGATATTCGTAATTCTTGGTATGTTTTTTTAAGGGAGGTAATGTATGAAAGTGACGTCATAAAAACATCGTGACATCATAAAACATCGTGACATCATAAAACATCGTGGTATCATAAAACATCGTGACATCATAAAACATCGTGACATCATAAAACATCGTGACATCATAAAACATCGTGACATCATAAAACATCGTGACATCATAAAACATCGTGACATCATAAAACATCGTGACATCATAAATACAACGTGGTCTTAAACGTGAAATAATCTTTAAAAATTGGAGATAAAAATCACAATTACTTTTATAATTTAACAAAGACTAATTATTATTTTACATTTCACGAGGATACAGTTAAGAATAGTGTCGTGTAGTCTTGAAAAAAAAAAAACCCAGGTAGATACAGGTAGAGTCATTGTCCCATTAGGTAAATCATCATTAGGTGTTGTTATGTTACCTGATCTACCTGCATGTGAAAGACCAATTAGTTTTTGCATGGTTGTCTCAGCGTGACGTATTATTCATCCTTGCCACGGACTCAATCACATCATCTTCCCTACTCTTCATTCTTCTTTTTCTCTCTCTATTTCTTTATATTACATTATCTTTCCTTCTTCAGTATTCATTCCTTCATCAACTTCTTCCTAATACCTCTTTCTCATCACCTCCTCTTCCTTCTCCTCTCCACCCCAGCTTCTACACCACCCCCTGCCACCCAAGACCTCCCCATACACCACCCCCTGCCACCCAAGACCTCCCCTTACACCACCCCCTGCCACCCAAGACCTCCCCATACACCACCCCCTGCCACCCAAGACCTCCCCTTACACCACCCCCTGCCACCATGGTTCTTCCCCTATACCACCCCTACCACCCAAGACCTCCCCTTACACCACCCCCTGCCACCCAAGACCTCTCCATACACCACCCCCTGCCACCCAAGACCTCCCCTTACACCACCCCCTGCCACCCAAGACCTCCCCATACACCACCCCCTGCCACCCAAGACCTCCCCATACACCACCCCCTGCCACCCAAGACCTCCCCATACACCACCCCCTGCCACCCAAGACCTCCCCTTACACCACCCCGTGCCACCCAAGACCTACCCTTACACCACCCCTTGCCACCATGGTTCTTCCCCTATACCACCCCTACCACCCAAGACCTCCCCTTACACCACCCCTTGCCACCATGGTTCTTCCCCTATACCACCCCTACCACCCAAGACCTCCCCTTACACCACCCCCTGCCACCCAAGACCTCCCCTTACACCACCCCTTGCCAACATGGTTCTTCCCCTATACCACCCCTACCACCCAAGACCTCCCCTTACACCACCCCTTGCCACCATGGTTCTTCCCCTATACCACCCCTACCACCCAATACCACCCCCAGTCACCCTACTCCACCCTCGCCCCCCTGCGTGCTGGGGGGTGATACAGTGACCTCGACTACGTGGCTCAGGTGACGTCCGCGTCATTTAATAAATTCGTGCCAATTAAGCTGTTTTTTCGCACCTGTCTCACCGGGGCATACATCACTAGCCCTGGTGTATACTGTATGTCCCTCATATACAGTGCTAGTGCTAGTGTGTCGTCGGTCAATACCAATACCCGACACAGTACCACCAGAGTCTCTAACAAATAATACTACGCGTTCGTGAGCCCCTTGCGTGAAGTGTGTGTGTTGTGTGAGAAAGGTTGGGGTGTGTGTGGAAGAAGAAGTCGAGGCCAGAGCCAGAATGACCGTCAAGGCATTGAGACACGCTGACAACTGCATGCCACGTGACAATCAATATTAGCAACGCCGGGAGTCCATTGTGACACCTCCTGCTTCGGTATGCCTCAGCTGGCTACTACCATACCACCACGGCCAGGCGATACCAAACCAGCTGACGGACGGAATTACTGACCAGCTGTTGAGAAGTGACAGCTGCTCCGATACAGACATAAACACACACACACATATACACACAGGAACGTCAGCTTGATACACTACATGTTTACACAGTGATGGCGGACAAGTGTGCTCGTCTCTATGACCCAGTGTGCACGTCTCTATGACCCAGTGTGCACGTCTCTATGACTCAGTGTGCACGTCTCTATTAACCAATGTAGAGTACAAGTCGCCAACTCCTATTGCTATAGTGCAGGGTACCTGGACACACACACACACACACACACACACACACACACACACACATTCTTAACATACAAAATACATCGACATTATTATTCTCTCTCTCTCTCTCTCTCTCTCTCTCTCTACAATAGTGTATGCTGGGGGCAACAAGACTATGAGCTCACCTGGCCATGGTAAATAGCGTTCACTAGATGAAAGATCACCTGTCAATTTCAGGGGAGAAAAATATTCCCTGCCTCGGAACTCTCTCGTCCTAAGAATACATTTATCCATCTATATGTGGCAACCTATCTGGATTTTTTTTTCGTAACAGTGTGTGTGTGTGTGTTACTGCTCGCCAAGGTAACTGTAGCAAACTAGATATATATATTTTGGAGCTTTCCTCAATATCCATGTTATAATATTTGAGGTCGTGGAGGAGTTTACAAGTGTACCAAGGAGAGGACTTAGCTAATGAGTATCTGAAGCAGCCTGAACAACACCTTTGATCATCCGGCAACTCCTTTAATCATCCAGCAACACTTTTAATCAACCGGCAACAACCTTTAATCACCCGATAACAACCTTTAATCACCCGATATTGATTACTACACAAAGATCTATCACCTGATGAAGACATTGACTGGGTATTTTTTTTTTAAGCCTGACATTTCTACTCCTCGTCTCTACTAAGCGTTCCACCCCCTACACCAGCCAGTCTCCGTACGCAAACTTCTCAACCACCTCTTATAATCTGACACAATACAATATTTACTTTAACAGGATTAGTCTTATTTATGATAGAATTTGTCGTATTTTGTCAGACTGTTGTGGGAAGAATATCTCCTCAGGAACGTATACCCCCTCCCCTCCCCTCCCCTTCCTCATTTACACATAGAACGTCGCACTTTGCATCTTGTACCACAGAGAGGGGGAAAGAAGGTGGGGGAGGGGGGGGGTGAGGGAGGGGGTGGGGGGGGGGGAGAGGTGGTGGGGGGGGGGAGAGGGAAGGGGGTGGAGGGAGGGGGTGGGGGAGGGGAGAGGGTGGGGTGGGGGAGAGGGAGGGGGTGGGGGTGGGGGGAGAGGGAGGGGGTGGGGGTGGGGGGAGAGGGAAGGGGTGGGGGTGGGGGAGAGGGAGGGGGAGGAGGTGGGTGAGAGGAGGGGGTTGGGGAGGGGGAGGGAAGTGGGAGAGTGAGGGAGGGGGAGGGAGGTGGGAGAGTGAAGGAGGTGGAGGAAGGGGAAAGGGACATGGAAGTCTTACCAAGTCCTGACACATATAGGAGAAAGAGTTACCAAAACCTGATGGCAAAAGTCATTATCTAATTGATGTAGTCATCTCTGATTGCTGCAGTTAGCCTCTGAGTGTTACAATAAACGTCTGAGTGTTGCAGTCAAGTATCTGATCGTGATAGTCTCTTGAATTCTATAATCACTGACTGACTGATTGATACTCTGTGAATCATCATCTAGCCAACAACAGCCAGTCTCAATGATCGTGTTCTGGTCGCGAGCCTAGAGCAGTCTTTCCCATCATAATCTCCTAAGTGAAGCAGCAGTGTCTTCTGGTTGTCGTTATCTCCCCAGAATCCCAGCACCAACCTTTTGACTTCCAAGGCTTATTGGAAATCCATGCATTGGCCTCAGAAAATAATTAGAAAAAAAGTGATTTTTTTTTAATAGTTTTAAAGGTCATGTTACAGTCTCGGGGGGGGGGGGGGGATTATAATACAGTTGTGGAACTTTATAAAGGTCACTCCCCGTCCTCTACTTCATTACAATCTTACTCTTTCAATATTATACAAGTAGGATTTTATTTTCTTATAAATTTTCCATTTCTTTATCAAGTTGTAAATCATGTTAATATTTTCTTTAATACATGGAATCCGCCTTACCATAGTGTTTTATCATTATTGTTATTATTATTATTATTATTAAGGTATCATTATTATTATTATCATTATCGTTATCATTACTCTCAGCAAAATCATTATCACCGTGATTAATTAATTATTTATACAAGAATCACCTCATTTGCTAACCTATCACTATCTTCCTAAGCTCCATTACATCAACTAAGTCTCCAGATACCCATTTCTCTTACTATTTCCAATATCTCCTTCACGCAAGACCAGAGAGAACCTTCCCTTAATGAGAGAGATTATGGCTATGTCTGCGTCCTCTCTAGCCCTAGTGTACACGTATGTCAGTGACGGCAACGTGTATGTGTGTGTGTGTGTGTGTGTTACATAATCAAGACCGTCAGTGGCACATTGAGACGGTACTTGGAACATTACAACGATAACCACTCGAGTTAATCTACCTCCTATGTGTTTATATGTATCACTGCCACTTCCCCTTCACATAAAACCTTTCCCCACACTTAATCCCGTAACCTTAATCTACTACCCGACATGTACCCGCCTCCACCCCCCCACCTCCCCTCACTAACTATCAATTTGTCTCCCGTTTCCACAACTTCTTCGCATGTCGTGGTTAAGAAGGTCCATTTACGTACGGAATCAGTTGGTGATTTTCGACTTTAAACAGTAAGAGAGGCGATGTGGGATACGTCTGTCTGTCTCTCCTCTATCCTCACCCCCCCCCCCCCCCCATTAACATCTATATCCTTGTCAGGTCTTCAGCACAGGGGATACTTACCTGAGCGAAGTTAATTTGAACTTTGGATTTACAGGTATTAATATTCTCGCTGATTTAACGCGTTAATTACAACAGGTGAGAGAAGAAAGTGCTAATTACAGGTGAGAAGAATGAGTAGTATCTCTCAAATTTCTTTTAAGTAACTCATTATTCCTTTCTTTAAGTAACCTCTCCTTAGTATCTATTTACCTTTCTTTATTATCGTCTATTTTCTTATTATTCTTTCGACTCTCTATTTCTCTCAACATTCAAAATCCTCTCTATCTCTTCATTTATTTCCTTCACTCCAGTTCATCTCAGTTAGGCTTATTTCTTTCATTATATTTTTCCATCTCCTCTCATCTCTTCCTCTCTCCATTATCACTTATCTTCCATTCCCTTATTCCTCTTAATTATTTTTCCCCTTCTTGTGTACTGAGGAGTGAATGATGAAACATAATCCATTTCTTCTTCTTCCTTCTTCTCCTTCTACCTTCTCGTTCTCTCCCTTTTTCCTCTCATTTTCCCTTCCTCTCTCCCTACCTTATCAATCCTTTCTCTCCCTTACCTCCTCTTCTCTCTCCTTCTTACCTATATTCCTTTATCACCTCCATCTTTACTTCCCTCCTTCACCATGCCCTTTCCTACTTCCATCTCTGCCTCCGTCTTTTCCCTCTATTCTTCACTATCCATCCCTTTCTTCCCTCCCTGACCACTAACCCCTTCACCTCCCTCATCTCCCTCATCCCTACCTCACCTGTCTACCTCACCTGTCTCCCTCACCTGCCTCCCTCCGTCCAGGTAATAATGAGTGAGTGTTGGTGAAGACTCTGACTTACCTGAGAGAGAGAGAGAGAGATTTAAAACAGGGAGAAAACACACACACACACACACACACACACACACACACTGCTATACATCCTCCTACCCGGGGGCGGCGCGTGGCAAAATAAGTCTTAAAACAGATATGTTCATCAAGTGACAGGATTAAATAACAGAGAAAACTAAAACAATACTTCAGCCAATAGTTAGGTTAGGTTAGGTGATTAGGTTAGGTTAGGTCAAGTCAGGTCAGGTGTGTGTGTGTGTGTACGTGTGTAAAAGTATATGTACGCGTGGCATCTATTCCTGCGTCGTGTGTGTGTGTATGTGGGTGGGATTTGCCTTACACAACCCCCCACCCTCCCCTCCCCTCCCACTCATCCTCCCACTAAAACATCCTGACATTTACACATATTCCAAAGCCCTATTCACCAAACAAGCTATTGTATTATGTCTACTTTAAAACATCTCTTTCTTATCTATCCCTTCTCACTATCTCCCCAAACTCCTGTTATCGGGCTATCGTTATCCTTATTGACCGTAGCTATGGATAGATACTGTACACCCACACTAAAAAAATTAACCCCACTTCAATAGCAGGAGGCAACACAACGCCATCTATAATGCACCTCTGACCTTTTATCTTGCAACCAGTAGCCTTCGTTGTTCATCTCCCTGCGTCACTAGCGGCCCTGACCACCCTCCTTCACCGCTTTCTGCTGCTGCTTCTGCTGTTGGCCCTCCTCGTTCTACTTCTAGTCTATCTGTGTTTTTGTTATCACACACACACACACACACACACACACACACAAAAACACACACACACACACACACACACACACACACTTCACTATATCGTCTTACCTGGGTGAGGGTGTTTGAGGAACTTTGATTAACCCAGTTGACCCTTGACCTAACCTGACCTAGCCTCAATCGCAGGTCACGTGAGTAGTTTACATCTGTCAAATCAGGTTAATTAATAATCAAATCACGCATAATTCACAAAAAAAAAAAAAATAGTTGACATTATAGTTTTTACCACAATTTCCCCGAGATAAAACGTAATTATTTTCTCAAGAATATAAACATCTACTGAGGCTGTAGGGTGATAACAGAAGCTTCAGGTTACAACAACAACACTACTTTTAATATTAACTCAAAGTCTAATTTCAAAATTTTCAAAAACTACAAATACTCCAATAATGCTCACAGCTAGACAAAACTCCGAGGTGTGTGTGTGTGTGTGTGTGTGTGTGTGGGTGTGTGTGTGTGTGTGTGTGTGTGTAAATACGGTATACAACTGGTTTATAAGCTGTCAAATAAGTAGCGTTTCGTTATAGCAAAACCCATCTCATTCATCATATACCTGAGGATCCTTTTCGTATACCTATATCAAAATAATTTACATAAATATACATATAAAGTAAATATAATATAGTACACACATAATACTGATATTGGAAGAAGTAAAATGATTAGTTTGAGTTTATTAACGTGGATAAAATTTTGGTCTCGACATTAATTTTCTGATAAACTGAGGGTGTGAGTTTTTTTTTTCTAAGCCAATCTATAAGGCGATAAAAATTTACTTATAAGAGTATTGATAAAACACGTTTACTGATGAGAATGTTTTTAGGGTGATCACGTATTAAAAGTTGTTAACGAAATTATATTAATGATTTAAAGGTTGGCTGACGGGAGCAGGTTACCGAGGGAGGAAGGGGGAAGGGGGGTGACAGGATAGACAGACAGACAGACAGATACAGACAGACGGAACAACAAAGCAATGTCTAACAACTCACCATACCTCGTTAGGTTAAGTTAGGTTAGGTTAGGTTAGGTCTCGTTAGGTTAGGTTACGTTATGTTAGGTTAGGTTAAGTTGCAGGGATATTTTTATTATTTTCTGTCCTCAAAATAATGCGATATGACACTGGCAATATGACACTAGTATTAGGACACTAGCAACGTGACACTGGCAATATGACACTGGCAATATGACACTAGTATTAGGACACTAGCAACGTGATACTGGCAATATGACACTGGCAATATGGCACTAATAATAGGACACTAGCAACATGACACTGGCAATATGACACGAACAATATGACACGAACAATATACTACCAATATGACACTACCAATATGACACTAACAATATGACACTACCAATATGACACTAACAATATGACACTAACAATATGACACTAACAATATGACACTAACAATATAACACTAACAATATAACACTAACAATATAACACTAACAATATGACACTAACAATATGACACGAACAATATGACACTGGCAAGATAAAACACAGATTCACTATACTGGCTTATGTGTCACTTCAGCAGAACGTGTTGAGCCTAAACCAAAAACCATTTAATGATAGAATGTTTACAGAAATAAACCAATTAATTAACCCTGATGATATAGTGTGATAGTTTACATGGATATATATCATACTGCCTTTATTATACTCGTATATTAACATGGTATATTATAAGGATTACATCATCGCTCTATAGTCAAGCAGGATATTGCCTTACCAGATATTGACATCATTATTTTTTTTTTTTTTTTTTTTTTACAGAAATTTACACGAGATTTTAGTCAATATTAACATATATTAAAGTTCGCAGTTTCATAAATTAATTTTTATTTATTTAAGTATTTATTTATTTATAAGCATTTATTTAATTATGAGTATTTATTTATGTACTTACGAGTATAATATTAATTTAGGATTATTTAATTATTTATTTATTCATTCATCTATCTATCTATCTCTCTTTATATATATTAAAGTATGTGATATACGTATTTCGCTCTAAATTGATATTGTGTTTTGCAAGAATTTAATAACGTTTTGGTAATCATATCAACACACGTTTTCGCGCGCTTTTGATATCGTTTCCCGCCGTAATTCATGTCAGGATCAGCTACTGTTTTTTTTTTTTTTTATACCCTGGGATACGGATGGAACCTATATTGGGTTTTAATTGGGCCAGAGTGTCGTACGATATATAGGAACATAAGTTTCAGTAGTGGGAGGGGGGGGTTGGGATGGGGGGGTGGGGGGGAGGGGATATTTGTAGCGTTTTGTCCACGTTTAATCACAGTGAAATTTAGATGGTAGTATTTTTTTAATTTTTTTTTTTTTTTGGGGGGGGGGGAGGGGATTCTTTACGATTGTTTTGCGTGTGTGTGTGGGTAGGGGTTGGGTGTGTGTGTGTGTGTGTGTGTGTGTGTGTGTGTGTGTGTGTGTGTGTGTGTGAGTGTGTGGGTGCGGTGTGTAGTTTGGTTGTGGTATGGTGTAGTGTGTTCAACATCCTTGTGTGTGTGTGTGTGTGTGTGTATACGTTACGTGTGTGTGTGTGTCGGTGTCTATTCAACGAAAGGAAATAGGTCCAGTAATAGGGAAATTTGACAAACATTTTTTCCCCTGCACTGACGTAGAAAAACGGATAATCAAACCCAAAACAACACCAGCAGCATTTAGACCTGGGAACAAATCCTCACCAAGGGAAAAAAAAATTTCCCTTTTTTTCCCCCAACTTCATGTGTGGGTTCAACCAATCAGGCTCAGTAGAGTTGGTTGAGGATAATGGCTTCACTCGGTCATAAACTTCAATACTAAACTTCATCATATTTAATTTTTAACATTGGTCAAGGAAGGAACAGGGAAGCTCTATGTTAATTACACACACACACACACACACACACACACACACACACGCACGCACGCACGCACGCACACACGCACACGCACGCACGCACGCACGCACACACAAACGAGAGACAAAGAGGTGGCGTTAATAATTGCTATATGTTCCTTTACTATTTGTAAGTCGGGGGATAAAAATTGGGAGATAAATGATATCCTCTGTGTGTGTGTGTGTGTGTGTGTGTGTGTGTGTGTGTGTGTGTGTGTGTGTGTGTGTGTGTGTGTGTGTGTAATTAACATAGAGCTTCCCTGTTCCTTCCTTGACCAATGTTAAAAATTAAATATGATGAAGTTTAGTATTGAAGTTTATTACTGAGTGAAGCCATTATATCTAGAGGTGTAAGTAATAAAAGTGCACTGGTCTTATTGCAACTATATCTTGCGCTAGTCAGGCCGCACCTCGATTATGCGGTTCAGTTCTGGTGCCCTTATTATAGAATGGATATCACTTCACTAGAGACGGTGCATCGAAGAGTGACGAAAATGATTCCGGGACTTAGAAACCTTCCATATCAGGATAGGTTAAAGAAACTAAACTTGCATTCCCTAGAAAGACGAAGAGTGCGGGGAGATATGATAGAAGTATTTAAGTGGGTGAAAGGAATCAATAAAGGGGATATAGATAAAGTTCTTATAATATCCGAGCAGGATAGGACTCGGAGCAACGGATTCAAGTTGGATAAGTTTAGGTTTAGGAAGGAGATAGGAAGGAACTGGTTCACAAATAGGGTGGTGGACGAGTGGAACAAGCTTACCAACTTTGTAGTAAGTGCTGGAACTCTGGAAAGTTTCAAAAGGAGGCTGGATAGATTCATGGATGATAGAGAGTGGTAGAAACTCTCGACAGGAGCTGCCATGCACAGGCCAACCGGCCTATTGCAGACTCCTTATTTTCTTATGTTCTTATGTGTGTGTGTGTGTGTGTGTCGTTAACCTTTGACCTTTAATTTTCATGAAAGTTCGATTCGCTTGTTTGATGTTGACCACAAGTTTGGTCCCTATGGTTGACGTTGGCCACCCTGGTTGACGGTGGCCACCCTGGTTGATGGTGGCCACAAGTTGGTGTTCACCCGTCTGGCCAGTGGCCCTCGTAGAATATTAAACACACTTGACCTCCGAATCTTCCTAGCGTCTATCTCCTCCTCCACCTCCCCCTCCTCCTTTTCCTCCTCCAAACTTTCCTTTATCTTCTCTACTTCCTTCTTCAACCTCTCCTTCACCTCCAAACATCTGCTCCTCCTCTTCCTCTTCTTCCAATGTCTCCCTCACATTTTCATCCTCTTTTTTTCCTTCCACCCACATGTCCAATACCTCTACCTCTCCCCTCTTCCTACCCCCCTTCCTCTTCCTCTTCCTGGTTCTCTTGACGCACCTCTTCCTTCTTCAGTATTCATGTGTTCTATGGTCGAAGATTTAAATTTTTCTGTCTTCTTCTTTCTCCTCCGCCATCGTCTTGGGGGGGGGGGGGGGAGGAGAGGGAGGGGGGGGGGGAATCTCTATCATACTAAAATCATTATCAACTCTCTCTCTCTCTCTCTCTCTCTCTCTCTCTCTCTCTCTCTCTCTCTCTCTCTCTCTCTCCGTGCCTCCACATCACGATTTATTTTTCTGTCAGAGTAAAAAAATTTCTTCTTCTTCTTCTCCTCCTTCTTCTCCTCCTTCTTCTTCTTCTTCTTCTTCTTCTCCTTCTTCTTCTCCTCTTCCTTCTTCTCCTTCTCCTTCTCTTCTAATCCTTCTTCTTCTGTTCCTTCTATTCCCTATTCTTCTTCAATATATCTTATTAAATCTCTCTCTCCCATCATCATCGCTCTCCTCCTCCCCTCCCCCGCTTCCTCCATTATCTTTATTTCCCTTTCTCTTCCCTCTTTTCATTATCACCTTTTCTTTTCATTTTCTTTTATCTCCCATTATTATTATTTTGTTTTCCATCATACCCCATAATTATTCTACCTTTTCCTTTCCACACATTATCATTTATTTTTCACCTTCCCTTCCCTTCCTTTACATCATCATTCTTCTCTTGTTTCCTTTATCTCTTCTGATTATTCATACTTGTCTTTCTTCCTATGATTATTATTCTCTACTTACCTCCCATCCCATTTACTCCATTCACTACCATTATTCTCCCTTCCCTTCCTTCTCATCATCAGTACTCTCCCTTATCTCTCCCTTTAGTATCTCATCTCTCACCCCCCCATTATCTGTCATTACTCTTATTATCCATTCCCCTTTTTCTCAAATCATCGGTATTTCTTTCTTTTCTTTTTTCCACTTCCATTCCACCATCAATTATTATTCTTTCCCCTCCTCCCCCCTCCCATCATCAGTGTTTTTTTTTCTCTTCTTTCCCTCTATTCCCCCTCCCATCATCAGTGTTTTTCTCTTATCTCTCCCTCTCTTTCTCTCACTTTATCACCATTTCCTCCCTCTCCCACTCTCTCCCACAGACCTCATCACCCATACTAGGCTTTGGCCACAACCTCGTACCATTTACAGATTAAAACCTAGTCGTCTCCCTTAAGACCTCGGAGATACCTCAGAGGACAGCTAGATCACGACCACCTACTGCTACGACCCCAAATTACGACAACCTACTGCTACGACCTCAAAGTATGACCACCCCCTGCCACGACCCCAAAGTACGACCGCCTCCTGCTACGACCCCACAGTACGACCATGGACCCACACTACGACTGCCGGTTCCACTGGACTGATATTACGACCACCGATTCTCTGGACCCATATCACGACCACCGATTCCATTGCCCGATAACCACGACCACTTCCTCTCCTGGACCCACACAACGACCACCTCCCTGAAGCGACAATACGACTTCCTCCTCAGGCACAGAAACGACTACAGACGACCTCCTAGGCTAAGGGAAAAACCACTTGGGACACGTAAACGACCATTTGGGGGAATTATAACGGGTTACGTTGGGCCATTAAAACGACCATTTGAGAAATAAGACGACCATTTGGGGAATTATGACGATAATCTGGGGGAAATTTAAGACGGCTACCTGGGGAATTATGACGACCACCTTGGGATCTAAGACGCCAACCTTGGGAATTTTGACGATATTCTGGGGAAATTTAAGACGGCCCACTAGACCAATTAAAAAACTAATAAACACCAATTAGGGATGAGCTATTTAATGAGACAGCCAGAGAGATTAACCTGAACACTGGATACACTAATACGACCACTCGAGACATAAAGACGACCACTCGAGACATGAAACGAACAATACGACCTAAACGATACATAATAACGATACATGAGATTACTTAGAATAAGAAAACGACCCACTGAGACAGAAACACGACCACAAGTCATATTAAAACGACTATTAACGACCTGTGTGTGTGTGAGAGAGAGTTATAAGGATTTTCTCCCGAGGTTGAAATACAAATTAATGAGACAGCCGGATATTCTACAGGTGGCCAGATATTAAAAGATAGCCTGATATCTTGAGACAGCCAGACATCTTGCGGCAGCCTGTTAGACGTCTTGTGATAACCAGACGACCTACCCGGCCAACGACCTACCCGGCCAACGACCTTGTCTCCCCCTCAACGTTACACTTATACACTATTAAGTAACATTGTGTTTAGTCCACTTACAATAACCCAACACAAAACTATTCACTTACAATAATCGAACACAATGCACCCAAAAAATAATAGTATTGAAATAATGTGTAAAATAAGGGATTTATACACTAACCTAACCTAACCTAACCTAACCTAACCTAACCTAACCTAACCTAATCTAACCTAAATCAACCTAACCTAACCTAACCTAACAAAAGCCTCAGATTACAGAAAATTATGTAGCTACGAGGAGAGAGAGAGAGAGAGAGAGAGAGAGAGAGAGAGGAAGGAAGGAAGAAATAACAAAAGAAAGAAGAAAGAAAAAAGCTCATATTACCCATCATAATATTCACAAGACAAAGGTACACACAAGGGTAAGCTACAACACACCTGCCTGCCTACCTGGGGCACACACCTGGCTGTGGGTAAGGTGAGACCTAACTAAAAGATGATCGATTCCTTTTTCTGCGAGGTAACAGAAGGTGGTGGGACGGGTGGCTGTGTTATAGTTACCGAGAGGGGGAGAGGGAGTGAGAGGGGGAGAGGGGGGGAGAGGGGGGGAGAGGGAGTGAGAGGGGGGAGAGGGAGTGAGAGGGGGGAGAGGAGGGAGGGAGGGAGAGGGGGGAGAGGGGGGGGAGGGGTGCTGTGAGGGTGAGACTTGACTGGCTATCTATCTATTTATCTCTCCTTCCCCCCCCCACCTCCCAACAAAACAGGCGAGTGACAGTCGTTCTGGGTTGTCAAATTGCCTCAGCCACCCTGACAAACCGGAGACAATGTAGTGTTACTCAGTGGTTCAACCTGTCGCAGTGTGTCTTGTTGTTGTTAAGGTCGGACTTAAAAAAAAAAATATTTTATTTATTTTTTTATTTTTTTTTTATTTTTATTTTTTATTTATTTACTTATTTATTTATTTTATTTTAATTTTTTTGTTATCTGTTAATGTCTCGTCTGTGTATTTAATTCCTTCCATCTGTCTTCTATGTGATTAAGCATTATCAATCTTTTCATTTCCTGATATTATACTTTAAAATCCTACTACCATCACCATCTTCCTTAATATAGAATCTCAAATCCCTACGACTCCCCCAAGACACTCCCACAAATCCTAGAATCCCTTCGAGATTAACATCCTCACTCCCTTCCCTTCAGTAAAAACAAGAATCCCAATTAACTGTGACTCCCTAACACACTCCCACGTATTCTCATCCCTCCCTAGTACATCAAACTCCCTCACGTGCCTCACTCCCAACATGAAATCCCAATACTATCTAGTAAAATCCCAATTATTACTATTGTCTTTTTCCTTGTACGTAATGCTAGCGTTTCACATCACTAAAGATCTATTTCATTTTGCCGCGACCGATGTTAAGGAGTTATTATCCATGAAAGGAATCTACAATGAATATATTTAATAGTTTAATATACAAATTCTTATGTGATACAACTTCGACTTCCACTGATAAATCATCTTCAGTTGTAAACAAAGTGACTTAACGGGAGAAAATATCAGTGATCCTCGATACTATATTATTACTATAATTATATTTAACAAGGATATAATTTCCCAGGTAAAACAGGTAAAATTTTAGTGTTTTTGTTAATCATTTCAAGAATATTTTACCTACCTTTATTATTTCTGCCCCTCGATATAAGGGTTAAGAAGGCTGAGGAGATACAGAACTGAGTGGAGTAACAAAGATACGGGATGTGACTTCTATAAGGGATACCTACATTATTTACTCGTGGCAACTGAAGACAGAACATCAGCCGAGTCCCATATATCAAGCTGTCGAGGGAGTGGGAATCAGTCCTCACCAACAGAGCAAACAGAACACTTCAGGACAAGTTTCTTCTCAGTGTCTCATATACATCAAGTAATACATATCATTTGCCTGTATACATCTGTCTTCTGGATGTAATGTGTGTTAGGAAAGAGACGATCTAAACTCTACTATATTTCAAAGCAACAAAATAACAACACGTCTGTCTCTCAAGAATTCGGTGATACTCAACATGTGATAGAAGTCAACCAAACTGTCATTGAGATATTGGTCTGCTGTCTGTATAGTCAACCCACGAGTACAGACATCAACAAACTTCACCATAACACAACACCGCAGAAGTTTCCGACACGAATCAGCCACTGTTTAGTCGTAATGGCACTTACTTGAGTCTGCCGCTACCATATGGAACACTGAGGCAGCCTGTGGTAAGAGCTAACTTTCACGCCCTTGTCTGGACATATGCCAGTGTTCACCACCCAAACATTTCGGGTCCTCGTGAACATGGATGATGACACAATGAAACAGGAAGCTTGGCGTATGACAGGTGTAATACTCATATATCATACAGGTAACTAACTAAAGCAGGTTTATATTACGTTTATTAAGTATATATTTATTTTTCACTAACAATAATAACATTAATACATCTTAGAATACTTCATTTGTTTTCCTGACAGTGTAATTTATTCTTAGCATTCGCCTACAACACCACATTCCAAAGGTCTTCAACCTCTTTCTGGTGTCTGCTTAAAGTGTCCACGGTTCTGACCCATACATCAGTCCTTGCCATATAAACCCTTTCAACAGCCTTTTTTTTCTCAAATTGAAGTTAATGTCCCTTTTCATTTGGTCTTTTAGATTATTAAATGCTGTTTTTTACTCGTCCTATTCTTGTTTTGATTCCTTCCGTACATCGACCATCACAGCTAATGTTACTTCCCAAATACACAAAATTTTTCCACTTTTTTTTTTTATTTGATAATTTATTACCAATTTGGAAACAACCATTACTTTATTTCACCCATTTCCCCTATTCTTGCTATTCCCATTCCCCTATTCTTGTTATTCCTCTCTCCTCCCATAACACTCACCCGCCCCCCACAGCTAGACCTTCTATGCGAGGAAAAAATAAATGATTTACGAACAAGGAGCCACGAGGAGGAGGGCCTTGAGGGGGGATAGTTAATGATGGCCGGAAAATATTTCATCTATATCCCCTGCAGGTGTTAAGTGTCCTAACTCACACGCATGTACGTATAACCCACGCACACATGTATGTATATAAAAGGTATGTATATAGATCTTGTATGTATGTAAAACTTGTATAAACACACACATACACATGTATGAAAATAATATACACACTGAAACACATATATACATACATGAAGGCATAAAAGATACACACACAAACGGACAAATTTATGCAAACACACACACACACACACCTCCACTCCGCACCTACCCACCTCCCCTCACCCCCACCCCCACACACCCACCCACACCCCCACCCACCCATCCACCCACACCCCCCATCCACCCACACCCACACATTCAGCAGGTCTCCTACATCTTCAACCAGTCTTAAATCTTTGCCCAAACAGATATATATATTCGTGGCCAACCTGGGGCTCGCTTGTAAACACTTCAAACCTCAACCAAAAGGAAGTTCACCAACTATATCCTTATTTTTACCTCCTTTGGGGTTTCCTTACGGCCTATCTTCCCTCCTTCCTTCCCTCCCTCCTTCCCTTCCCTCTCTCTCCCTCCTTCCTTCCCTCCCTCCTTCCCTCCCTCCCCCCTTCCCTCTCTCTCCCTCTCTCCTTCCCTCCTATCTCTACATTTTCAGGTCTTCTTTATTTACCTCAACTCTCCCCCTCCTCCTCCTCCCTTCCTTCTCTAAATTGTGTTATATTCCGTTGTTGGTCTGTCTGTATTGCTGTCTGTTTGAGTGTATGTCTGTGTCTGTATATCTGTCTGTGAGTGTATGTCTGTGTGTGTGTCTGTATTGCTGTTTGTTTCTGTGTGAGTGTATGTCTGTGCGTATGCTTGTATGTATTTATGATTTGGCTCTGTCAATTTTTATGTATGACTGTCTGTTTGTTTGTTAGACTATTGACAGACCTGTTTAACCTTCTGTCTATCATCATGTTATATTTGGATTTGTGTCTGTTTTTATTTTCCTATATGAGTCTATATGCCTATTTGTATGACTGTCCATATTCCAATCTACATGCATAGCTGTCTGTCTGTCTGTCTGTCTGTCTGTCAAACACCCACCTAACACACCTCCCTGACAACTGTACCTTCAGCTGACGACAAAACAAACTCCCCCCCCCCCCCCCAAAAAAAAAAATAATAACCTCACTTTAAAACACAGATTATATAAACAAACTACTTCTGGTATTTAATTCCACTTATGAGAACAAACTTTTTCTGAGGTGGGGGGCGCTGTGGGGGGCGCTGGGGGGGGGGGCGCTGGGGGGGGGGGCGCGGGGGGGGGGCCCGGGGGGGGGCGCGGGGGGGGGGGCGCTGGGGGGGGGGCCGCTGGGGGGGGCGCTGGGTGGGGGCCGCTGGGGGGGGGGGGCGCTGGGGTTGGGAGTCTTTTATCGTTTATCCTGAAATCAAAATTATGTAATTCCATAAAAAAAATATATATAACGAGACTTTCACGTGTAACAGCTTAATAAAACAGGAGTGTATGATCTCATTAAACGCGGAAAAATGGTAAGTACAACATTAAGTGTATCAGGTGTTCATAATAGAATACAGGGAATGTATTAATTTATGCAGGAAAATAATCATAAGTACATCAGCTGTTAGTAGGTGTGTGTTATACAGACAAATACATTCATAATATACACTAGAAAATACATCTACGACAATACATGTATCCCAACTGTTGTTTATACATTAAAGAATACATTATATCAGACAATATAATAAAAAAATAGCAATATAGTCTCCCAGGTTGGGTAAAATAGACTATAAACCAGCGAGTTTATGTCTTCACACAGTGTTCTCCAGCCACCCAATATTACTCCGAAACTTTGAACCAAGATAATATGGAAACGTAACGAAGCGACGATGTAGTGTATAAGACCCGAGGTTCTGGCGTGCTCCTGAACTGTACCACTATTGTGTACATGTACTAGATTCCCACATGTGTACAACAATAACATAGTTTAACTGTGTATATATACTGAACCAGGTTGTTTGGTTTGTATGAGGCTGTTACATGTGTATCTGTAAAAGATTTCACACGTGTGGATAGAGTTGTTGTCTGATGTACGTGTACTAGAGTGTTGTGTGTACATGTAGCAGTGTTGTGTGTGTACATGTATCAAGGTGTTCTGTGTGTACACGTACCAAGCTGTTTACCCCGTGTATACATTTTTGTCACATTCGTTCATGAATAACATTACATGTGTACACGTAAAAAACAAATTCGTGTGTACATGAACAAGTAAGCTGAACACTGCAGACTCAGGTGGCGTTTCATTGAACTTACAAAAAACAAAAAAACAAAAATCGCTCAAACCTGAAGAATAAAAATCAATAGTTTGTAGTGAAGGGTAATTATCCAAGCGGCATGACACACACACACACACGGAGTACAGTAACCAACCGGAGCATAAGGGACAGACAGACAGACAGACAGACAGAAACACAGACAGACAGACAGACAGACGGAATGATGGACCGACCAAGGAAGAGAAGAGAGGGGGGAAGGGGGGTGATAATGTAAATATTTAGATAAAGAAATTAGATTAAATATTCAGGTAAAAACGCATAGTGTCCTACCGCTGTTTTAACTAGGGCTACTGTAACTCAACTATGGCTACTGTAACTCAATTAAGGCTATTGTAACTCAACTAGGGCTACTGTAACTCATCTATGGCTACTGTAACTCAATTAAGGCTATTGTAACTCAACTAGGGCTACTGTAACTCAATTAAGGCTATTGTAACTCAACTAGGGCTACTGTAACTCAACTAGGGCTACTGTTACTCAATTAAGGCTACTGTAACTCAACTAAGGCTACTGTAACTCAATTAAGGCTGTTGTAACTCAACTAGGGCTTCTGTAACTCAACTAGGGCTTCTGTAACTCAACTAAGGCTACTGTAACTCAACTAGGGCTACTGTAACTCAACTAGAGCTACTGTAACTCAACTAGGGCTTCTGTAACTCAACTAAGGCTACTGTAACTCAACTAGGGCTACTGTAACTCAACTAGAGCTACTGTAACTCAACTAAGGCTACTGTAACTAATTTATTTAATGGGTTTCCTCCCAGACAATGAAATAATAATGTTGTCGTCGTTTCTATTCTCTGGCTGGACAATGTCGGTTTAAAAAGACGAACTTGCACATCAATATCCTTCCACCATTTACCACCAATAGTTTAATTAACTCGTATGACTCTATTGATTTCCGGATGCAAACAAAGGCTTCATTATATTCCTCGCATGATGTGTAGTAACTCTCTATGAAATGTAGGTAATTGTATTTTTTTTTCATTGGTTTTTTTTTCCAATCTATTTATATTTGTTTTCTATAAACTTGATAATCAGTAAAAATAAAGTATTATTTAATCAATGATTTCTATGTAAATGTTCTATTCATTTTAAAATTCATTTAAAGATGGACTAAAAATAATATCTCACTTGGGAAGATTTCTATACAAATATTCTCTCCTAAGACAACGTTGGTATTAATCTAAGTAATAATTATAATCTAATTTATATATAATAACAGTGTAAGTCAGGTTTCTCGGTCCATACGGCTGGCAACGTAAGGAAAAAAATATCGTACTGCTCAAGGAATAATATTACCCCTTTAACTCCACAGTCAATTATATTAACAAGTATTATGCCACTCAATAATCCGTATGATACTAGTTTAATATAATAACCCGAACAGATAACACTACTATGACAATTAAGAGCGATAAATTAGAATGATCTCAATTGGTTGAAAAAGTCACAGTAACTCAGGAAAGGTAGTTGGTAGAATGATTAATGATGATCCCATCAGGAGAAGGGGAAAGGGGAGGGAAAGGAGGAAAATTTGAGGAAAAGGAGGAAAACTAGAGGAAAAAAGGTGAAATGGGAGGAAAAACAGAATAGGGAAAAAAGAGGAAAAAATGAAAAACGAGAAAAAAAAGGAGAAAATAGGAAAAAAGGAGGAGAAAAGAGGAAAAAAAAGAGAAAAGAGGAAAATAGGAAAACAATTGAAAAAAAAGAGGAAAAAAAAAGTTCATTTATCTCCGGAAAATTGGATATTTCACTTGACATGTTTCCCCTGACGCGAGAAATCCGAACCTATTATTCAAAAGCTCAAATTCCACTCAGGAGACAGGAGCTGCATTCTTCATGGCAGCTCTCCATCTTGGTTATCTATCTACCTACCTCTCACCAATACACCCAGGTTATCCTCGTACACAAATATAATCACCTTCATACATTCACAATTCATTCATTTTCACCCGCGTTCATCCTCATTCAACCCTCAAAGTTTACTAATCGTCTTTCATACATCCAATTCAACTATCTTTAACCATACACCGAGTTCATCCACACATACACATTTTTATATACACTGTACACACCCACCCACCCCACCCCCCACTTACCCACACCCACTGATCCAGGGTATGTGTCGGGTACAAGGTTGTCGTTAAGGTAAAAATCTCTGATACAGTTCCTCCCTCACGTCGACACTTGGTAGAGGCTTATATCTTTATTTTACCAATGTTTTTATTTTTCAACAACTATTCTTTATTTGACTCTTAGATTGCTTTTGGTTTTGTTTTTTCCCCATATGTTGGTGAGGAGTGAGAAGGACTTTTGAGGTAGGGTATTGATCTTTTTTTTTATATGGGATTTTATTTATTTTTTTATTCATTTACGTTATTATTTCTTGATTTTTGTATGTATGGGATAGCTTGAGTTTTTATCTCGCCTTTTGAAGAGATCTACAACTCTCTCTCTCTCTCTCTCTCTCTCTCTCTCTCTCTCTCTCTCTCTCTCTCTGGCCAGGTACATCTTCATCAGGTGTCAAGTCAATCTGACCCTGAGAAACAATATATAACTTCCGATAGATAGAGGAGGAGGAGGAGGAGGAGGAGGAGGAGGAGGAGGAGGAGGAGGAGAAGGAGAAGGAGAAGGAGGAGGAGGAGGAGAAGGTAAACTAGACCTAATGGTTTATAAACGAAGAAAACAAACCCAAGAAATTTATCCCAAACAAAGTAAATAGACCAGAAATAAAAACGAATAAGCAAAATTACAAGACGGAAATGGAATAAATAAGTACAGTAAATAAGATAAAAAAAAGGAATGCAAAGGGAAAAAGGAAGGAAGGAAAATGGGGGGAAAATTGAAGGTAGAAATAGGTGGGTAGGGAAAAAAATTGAGGTAGCTTTAGATACAATTATATATCAATACGAAATTAGAAGAGAGAAAAGTTTAAAAAAATATAAGCAAATAAGTTATAAAACGGAGGGGGAGAAGTGAGGGGAGAGGGGGTGTAAGGGAGAAGGGGGAGGGGGGGAGATAAATGAGGAGGGGGAATGAAGGCAAGGTAAGGGTAGGGTGGCAACAGATACAAATATAGAACTCGTATGTAGGGGGAAAACCGACTCGTAAACACATATAATACCCCCCTCCCCCACCCCTCCCCTCCCCTCCCCCACCCCTCCCCTTGATGACTGCTCTCCTTCCAGGTAGTTCAAGATGGCTGATGAAAAGTTATCAATGAGGCAGCAATGAAGAGGTGACATTAGGGGCACGCAGGGTGTGATTTGATTCACCCTGGAGCAACACCCACGCTGTATAACGTTGGTGGGTGGAGGGGTGGTATAAGTGGGTGGAGGGGTGGTATAGGTGGGTGGAGGGGTGGTATAGGTGGGTGGAGGGGTGGTATAAGTGGGTGGAGGGGTGGTATAGGTGTGGAGGGGTGGTATAGGTGTGGAGGGGTGGTATAGAGGGGTGGAGGGGTGGTATAGAGGGGTGGTATAGAGAGGTGGAGAGGTGGTATAGAGGTGGAGGGGTGGTATAGAGGGGTGGAGGGGTGGTATAGGTGTGGAGGGGTGGTATAGGTGGGTGGAGAGGTGGTATAGAAGGGTGGAGGGGTGGTATAGAGGGTGGAGGGGTGGCATAGAGGGGTGGAGGGGTGGTATAGGTGGGTGGAGGGGTGGTATAAGTGGGTGGAGGGGTGGTATAGGTGGGTGGAGGGGTGGTATAAGTGGGTGGAGGGGTGGTATAGAGGGGTGGAGGGGTGGTATAGAGGGGTGGAGGGGTGGTATAGAGGGGTGGTATAGAGAGGTGGAGAGGTGGTATAGAGGTGGAGGGGTGGTATAGAGGGGTGGAGGGGTGGTATAGAGGGGTGGAGGGGTGGCATAGAGGGGTGGAGGGGTGGCATAGGTGGGTGGAGGGGTGGTATAAGTGGGTGGAGGGGTGGTATAGGTGGGTGGAGGGGTGGTATAGGTGGGTGGAGGGGTGGTATAGGTGTGGAGGGGTGGTATAATTGGGTGGAGGGGTGGTATAATTGGGTGGAGGGGTGGTATAAGTGGGTGGAGGGGTGGTATAAGTGGGTGGAGGGGTGGTATAATTGGGTGGAGGGGGGTATAATTGGGTGGAGGGGTGGTATAAGTGGGTGGAGGGGTGGTATAATTGGGTGGAGGGGTGGTATAAGTGGGTGGAGGGGTGGTATAATTGGGTGGAGGGGTGGTATAAGTGGGTGGAGGGGTGGTATAAGTGGGTGGAGGGGTGGTATAGGTGGGTGGGGGGTTGGTGTAAGAGGGTGGTATAGGTGTGTAGAGGGGTGGTACAATGAGGTAGAGGGAGGGGTGGCAATACCCTCACTAGCAATTAGAAAAGAATGTTAATGAGTCCCCGTTCTGACATTCAGGATACCTACAGCCAGTCCAACACCTCTGCTCTTTCTTCCAATCAACAAAAAATCACCCCAGTCCCAATCTCTAGCCCTCACCTGCCCTCTCCTGCTGGCTGATCCCTCTCTCCCACTCCCCCTCCCCCCTCCATCCCTTTCTCCTCACTACACAGCCCACATACAGCTCTCAACTGTCCATAATCGATCCTCTTTGTCCTTTGATCTTTCCTCCATAATCACACCACTTCATAATCCTTTGCCAAGTTCCCCCTAAACGAACAATTATTTACATAGCGTCGTCAGAACCCAGCCTAGCCTCGCAACGCCCGTGTTCACACATAACCCCCCCCCCCCTCCTCCTCTCCCCATCAGGTTCCTCTTACTGTGGTGCACTGAAGCAACAGGCTAGCAAAGTTAAGTCAAATTACACTGTATAATCGTCCTCATACATCTTGTACCAACTTGGCAAAACAAGAGGTCGCATCTGGACACCCCCTCCCCCCCAGGCCCACCTACTCCATTAACGCACAACATCTTCAGGACAAATATTAGCCAGTAACTCTAGCGAGGTCGTCAATGAGATTAAACTCATTAATGTGGACAAACAGCGAGGTTGAGAGCTCATCCCGACCCCTTCATAAGTATTCCCGGCGTGCACGGTCTTGTATTACGGCCAAGAATGCTCGCAAATTCACTCGCTTGGTAGGAGGAGTAGGAGGAGAGACGGGGGAGAGAGGAAGGAAGGTTGCGGGGAGCTGTAGGCTGTCGCGTTTCTGCTTTAATAAATACTTCCTCTACACGGTTAAGGGAGATGGTTCATTACAGTCCTGCCAATAGCTCCTCCAGGCTGTGGCGAAGGTGACAGCGGTCGTGTTCTTTGTCCCCAGAGAACCTGTGAAAGGCTGTCGGCGTTAACTTGTATGGTAATATTCCGAGGAGAAATGTATTAGAATTGAGGTGTCAAGGCGTGGGGGTGGTAGCAGAGCCTTGGTTAAAGATTCAGTGCCGGGGAGATAAGAGTCAGAGTTGTTTGGGGAGACGTCAAGTTATTCTATAAAGTCAATGACATTTAGGTATTTAATTCAGTAATTCTAAAGACAAAACATTAACGATCGTTTTTGAAGGAATTGGTCATTATGTTAGAAATGTGTACTGTTTCATTCTTGTTTGTTATACAGAAAGGATAAACTGACACACACACACATTATTACTGTTTACAATTCAAGCGATAAATATTTTCAGATCATTTGTATGTAAATTAGGGCTCTCTCTCTCTACCTTGCGGATATTTGTTTAAATTATTACTGAACTGACTGTGTACGTCCGACGTCAACCAAATTACAATAATTAAAAAAAAAAAGTCACAAAAATCAAAATAATCTAAAAAGAGAGAACACACACACACACACACACACACACTTCACCAATACGTGGAAACTTGACAAGACGCGATGATAAACCCTTTTGGTGGTGGTGATGGTGGTAACAGTCAACGCGTCCGGGGGGGTAAACGACAGAAACAAGAGAGTACCTACTGGAGACTGACAGAAATAAAACAGCCCAATCACAATGTTTACTGGCTATCTGGGACCATACTGACAGGAAGACATCTTTCCTCCGTGGCCTATGACTTAATGTCTTCCTAATGTACACTTCAAGGTGGACATTTATAGTAACTCCGGGGACAATCTCTCTCTCTCTCTCTCAAGGCTGTGGATGTTGCACACAACCCTTCAGAAATTCATGATCTCCTGCACCTGTGGACTCTAAAGGGTATTTCTTTTCTCTTCTTTTTTTTTTTGCGAAAATTTGCCAGTCTATTTCGCGCATGGTGAGCAAGCAAATTACTCTGGAAGCTTGGCGGTGAAGTTGGATATCTATTTACCTGTGGTGGCCTCTGATGGATTAATTCACCTGTGTTTAACGTCAGTAGAACAAGTCATATACGCTGGAGAATAGACGTACAATAAGTCATATACGCTGGAGAATAGACGTACAACAAGTCATATACACAGGAGAATAGACGTACAACAAGTCATATACGCAGGAGAATAGACGTACAATAAGTCATATACGCAGGAGAATAGACGTACAATAAGTCATATACGCAGGAGAATAGACGTACAATAAGTCATATACGCAGGAGAATAGACGTACAACAAGTCATATACGCAGGAGAATATAACAAAACAAATATGAAACGAATTCGCTACAAAATCAAGATAAAAACGTGTATTGACGATTCTGGCATATAATATATTTTGGAAACATTAGTAAATCACACATGAGATGGAGGAGAGAAGGAGGAGAGAAGAAGGAGGGTGAAGGAGGATGATAATGATAATGTAAATGAATGTAAAACTACGCCAACGAAATAAAGAGGCAAAGGTTCGACGACAATTTTGTTTGATTTTATTACACACACACACACACACACACACACACACACACCTATTATAACCTACATAAGGCCACACACATTTGAAAACTTCCTCCTTGACTGTGTGAAGACAGAACCTTTTAGGGACAGGTCCACGCACACTGTGTAAAATGGCACAACACTTTATCTGTAATGGCAAGATAGCTGACATATTAAGATTGTATCCACTTTTTTTCACTCGGTACCTAAGTTATTTCCCATGTATTGAGCCACACACACTATATGCTTGAAGACCTCTCACGCAGGTGTGAATAACAAAGTGTTCTGCCAGGTAGTTGTGAATAAGACACCCTCTATGTACAGAACTAACAAAGAATGTATATGAAGAACTCTGTAATATTCAATGCCATCATATCCTGACCTCTTAACTCCTCCCACATTCTGTTTATCCCCTCCCCTTCACTCTTCACTCCTCCCCCATTCTCTTAAACCCCTCCCCTTCACTCTAAACTCCTCCCACTTTCTCTTTAACCCCTCTCCTTCACTCTTGACTCCTCCCCCATTCTCTTTAACCCCTCCCCTTCACTCTTGACTCCACCCCCATTCTCTTTAACCCCTCCTCCTCTTCCCCCCTTCACTCCCGTTTACATGTGCCTACCTTATCTTAGCCTTTCAGCTGTATTCACTCACCTAAAGTCATCAACATTTATAACCTTCTCTCTCCTTTCGCCGCCCTGACTCTTACCTTCACCACCAATCTCATTTCTACCAAATCATAGCCAAACACTTCATGATATGGCCCAAGTCGTGTATCGATTTCAATCAAGTGTATGTTAGTTATTCTTGCTATCCATATTGACTGACTACCTGTTCTAGCTTCTTCATGTCTTGCGTTTGTATTCTATATTGTATAATTTTTTTCTTAATTTTTCAACCATGCATTCACTACACTAAACATTATATCAATACATATATCAATTTTTCATTATTTCTATCTACTCCCGATACTCCATATTCCCTCTCAATCTCCTCCTCTTCTTCTTCCCCATCTCTCAACTTTGTAATTACATATCTCCCATCACCCTCATCTCTGACAGTAAAGCTTTCAATACAGTTATTCTGGTCTTTCAACATCCCCTCTCTTTCCTATTTGTTTATTTAGTACCCTGGTAGATATAAGTCTTTACCACAGCTTGTCTTTCCCTCTCTATGTTTAATATCACTTGCCACGTCGATTCTTGCTCTTGATTTTACCCCCCTTCACCTGTCCCCAGCTGACCTCCCTATTTTTTATACATTTTTTTACATCATTCATACCCACACACGTTAAAATTTTTCAGTGAGGTTATATTTTTTTATTTTCTCAAAGGAACCAAAAACTAGAAACTGAGATGGGCTTATATTGTGTGTATGTGTGTGTGTGCGTGTGTGTATGCGTGTGTGTGCGTGTGTGTGTGTGTGTGTGTGTGTGTGTGTGTCCATCTACATTAAAACGGATAAAACTCACAAACGCTTGTCGGTCAACACTTACAGAGGAGCGGCGTCACCTGCCTCACCCTCACGTCCAGGCTTATATCTCTGTTAGAAGAGGTGAGGACGCGACTACTGAGCTGCTGCACCACTACACACCCCTTTCACCATTAGTCTATTTCACCCCTTTCACCATTAAAGTCTATTTCACCCCTTTCACCATTAAAGTCTATTTCACCCCTTTCACCATTAAAGTCTATTTCACCCCTTTTAGCCATTAAAGTCTATTTCACCCCTTTTAGCCTTTAAAATCTAGTTCACTTGTTTTACCCTTAAAAAATCTTTCACCTATATTACACTTTAAAATATATTTCACGTTTTTTAGCCTATAAATGTAATCCACACTTTTTTCTTACTTTAAAATCTATTTCACTTCCTTAAAAACCTTTTCACCTCAATTTAACGTTACAATGTTATATATTTATGTAACTAATAATACTCTTGTTGTTGACTTTCAAAATATTAAGTAATTTTTTATTTATTTTAATTTTGTATTAATTTTTTCTTGTCTATTCTTTTGTTTTCTTTTTTGGGGTGTGGACGTTTATGTTCTGGTCACGACAAAAACCACTTCAGGATTTTTTTCTTTTCATTTACCTTCACTCTGAGTTTAATATCCATTTTAATCTCGTGTTTCTTCCCATTTACCGCTACATCACTCAAGATCTTTGCCTCATTCAGACTTTAAAGCTTATTTCTGGTTTAATATCCCGGCAAGACGTCTTTGCCCCGGATAACTGCATTACCAAGACTTCTCACGTCTGTTTGGGTGGGATATCTGTGTTTAATAAGATGTTTTTGGCGGGTAACTGCATTAATAAGACTTTTTGGCGGGTAACTGCATTAATAAGACTTTTTGGCGGGTAACTGTAATACCAAGACCTTTTTGGCGGGTAACTGTAATACCAAGACCTTTTTGGCGGGTAACTGCATTAATAAGACTTTTGGTGCAGATAATTATTTGGCAGATAACTGTATTAATAAGACTTTTGGGCTGATAACTACATTAATAAGACTTTCTGACGGTTAACTGCAATACTAAGATTTATTTTGGCTATTCACATCTTTCAGACCTCTTCACATCTATCCTGTGTGTCAAATCGAAGAGATACCTCAGACTTAAGAATTTGAACACAGGTTGATTTAATTAGGCTTTTTGCAGGCAGGTAAATAATTATACCCAGTACAAAAACAAACCTAAAAAAAACGTACAGTATATATCAGGTGCCACTAAGGAAGTTCAGGCTCTTAATTTCCACAGCCAAGTTAATATTATCATTATTATTATCCACTCTGTATCTGTATTTTTCTGGCTAAATTAACTGTTTCAATATCAATACAATGGTAGGGAATAACATGGGAGTATTTCGTCTAATTCTAATGGCATTTACCCCTGTACTACTACTACTATTACTATTACTACAACTACTACTACTACTACTAATAATAATAATAATAATAACAAAAATAATAATAAATTCATACCGTATAATAATAACAATAGCAACAGTAAATATGAACACAATATCATTATATAACAAATAATAACAAATAAAAATAAAAAAAAAAAAAAAAAAACATAGGGGCTATATATCCCTACACACACACACACACACACACCCGTACAAAATATTATTCCTCCCATATCAAATTATTATATAAAAAAAAAAAAAATAGCTAGTTATTTTTGCACAGCTCATATTCAGAGATCATGTTATATAATGGAAAGTTTTCACCCTTTAAAAAATATGACGTTTGTTCATCTCGTATTTCCAGTAATATGTAAAGTGATTAGATTTTACGATTTGTATGATAATGGTATTTGTGTGTCGATGAGAGAGAGAGAGAGAGAGAGAGAGAGAGAGAGAGAGAGAGAGAGAGAGAGAGAGAGAGAGAGAGAGAGAGAGAGAGAGAGAGAGAGAGAGAGGGGGGGCGAAAGAAGAGAGAGAGAGAGAGAAAGAAAGAGAAAGAAGAAAAAGAAAAAGAGAGAAAGAGAGAGAAAGAGAGAAAGACATCTAAAGAAGGAAGACAGACTAACCAAACACAGAAGACAAAGACAGACAGACAGACAGACAGACAGACAGACACTGACTAACCTGTACAGGAAGTTATCGGCCCAGACCAGCACACAACACCACGTACCTGTAATGATAACAAGATAACATTAATACACACCTTGATGAGAGAGAGAGAGAGAGAGAGAGAGAGAGAGAAAGAAAACGAGAGAAAGCGAGATAAATAAAACGCCAAATAGAGAGAAAACGAAAGAAAGCGAAAGAAAAAGTAAGTGTGAGAGAGAGAGAGAGAGAGAGAGCAACAAATTGGAGTCACGAAATAGGCCAACTCACGAGAAACTCATTTGTGTTATTTTTATCTAAGTTATTTCTCACAAAATCCCCAATTTCCTTCCACTCTTCCAATCAGTTTGAAGGAGGCATTCTGAAGTGAGAGTTAAGAGTAGTGAGAGTAAGAGCTGAAGGTATGAGAGTAGTGAGTGAGAGTTGAGAGTCGTGGTGAGTGAGAGTTAGGTGTAATAAGAGTAAGAGTCCAGAATGATAAGAGTAAGACATTAAAGAGGAGAGTGGTGTAGGTAAGAGCTGAAAGAGGAGAGCGGTAAGAGTCGAAAGGTTAGAGGTGAGAGTAAAGGGGAGAGGGAGGAGAGGGAGAGGAGAGGGAGGAGAGGAAGACGAGGAGAGAGAGAGAGAGAGAGAGAGAGAGGAAAGCAGACGAAGCAGAGAAGGAAAGAAGATGAACGGAACAAAGGAAGAGGAGTAGGACAGAAAGGAAAATAATTAAGTAACAGAAAGAGAGGAACCAGAGGGAAGGAAAATTAAATGAGACAAAAGGGTAGAGAAGATGAGAGAGAGAGAGAGAGAGAGAGAGACATATATTCTTTAACAACGAAAACTTTTAATACACTCGACATCGATCTAGGTTGTGTGTGTGTGTGTGTGTGTGTGTGTGTGTGTGTGTGTTTGCCCCATTTCATTACGCTCATGTTATCTAATGTCTTTACGTGTCTTCACCTTCCCCTCCTATTCCTCTTCCTCCTCTCCTATCCTCTTCCTCTTCCTCCCCCCCACCCGTACCTTCGTTACAACTGTTTTTGGCTTCCTAATAACAAACACTAATTGAGTAATCTGTTCTTACTTATTACGTATTATTATATGACAAAAATCCACACACACACACACACACACACACACACACACGGTATATATTTTGTAATGACTGAGGGATTTGATAGCGCTTTATATGTCAAAATATGGGAGTAAAATTTAGCATCATTCCAAAAATATAAATGATTTATTTTTATTTTTTTTATTTATTAATTTTTTTTTTTTTTTTTTTGGGGGGGGGGGGGGGGGGGAATTACCTGGAAGGGACCGGACATATATGTGTGTGTGTGTGTGTGTGTGTGTGTGTGTGTGAGAGCAAGGGGGGGGGGGGGTAAGAGGAGGGGTTAGGTAGACACAAGAAGATAGAAACGAAAATAAATAGAGGAAACACAAAAACAAAACAAAAATTAACATATAAACACAAAACAAAAGGCAACTAATCCATAGCCATGAAAAAAAAAAAAAAAAAAAAACAAAAAAAATTTAAGCGAAACTCAAAACATCAAAGTGGTCCCTCGAATCACTCCAACTAATAAAAAACGCATCTAAAAGGTTCCATAACTGAAAGAAACTATTTGTAAAGAGCTCTGTGAACGAGATATAGAGGTGCTAAATGACTCCCAGTAACATCAACCAAAAAAAATAACTCACTCGACTTTGTAGTTTACTGTATACTGTACTTTGTAGTTTACTGTATTCTGTACTTTACTGTATACTGTACTTTGTTGCTCTTACATAAACGGGATGATTTTGTAACTGTAACGGAGGACTACAGAAGAAGTCTCTAGCCGGTACAAATGACTTCAAAGGAATTCGATAACAATGAATGGCGGCTTTTTAGACACCAATGAAAGAGAGAGATATGAGAAAATACAATGAAGAGAACAGGAGGGCCAATGTGGGTTCTATAATGATAAGAAGAGGCGTTTGAATTCTATAATGATAAGAGAAGAGGACGAAATTACGTTCTATAATAAGAGAAGAGGACGAATTTAGGCTTAATAATAAAAAGAAAAAGACGAATAACAAAAAAAATTAGTTAAGTTTAGTCTCAATAACAGCTCCTATAATCCTTGGAAATATTGATAGAATTTCCAATACATTTTAGTGAATAATAAAAAGCCCCAAATACGACAAGTCAACGAGGCGTTTTATGAGAAATTCCTAAGAAATAAAAAATGTCTATTACGTCGCTTGAGGAAATTTCTTCATGGTAATTCCCTCGTGTTTGAGTCACTAACTGGCTAGACATTATGAGAATTAAGAGAGAGAGAGAGAGAGAGAGAGAGAGAGAGAGAGAGAAATATATATTTTTCTTTCTATTTCTTCCTCTTGTTTAGTCTCAAAAAACTCTATAGAATTTAATCAATTAATTCCTCAAAAAAAAAAAAATACTACGAACATTAACTCAATTGAAATTAATCTAAAGATGCAGGATTATTCCTTCCTTCCTTCCTTCCTTCCTTCTATTTTTTAACCTGTGATGTCGGCTCACTAAAAATGAGGGCAATTAATTCTTTATCGACGGTGTACACTGAAGACGAGGGAAGGGGGGGGAGGGTGTAGTAAGGGGGGAAAGGGTGTAGTAAGGGGGGAAAGGGTGTAGTAAGGGGGGTGGCGGAGGTGAGGGGGAGGGAGGAGGTGAGGGAAGTAAGGGAGATAAGTGGAGATAAATGAGTGAACCATAATAAACGCCATTAATTCCAGAACCATAATAGGTTACTAAGGATGAACGTGATGAGCGCCATAAATACGAGAGAGAGAGAGAGAGAGAGAGAGAGAGAGAGAGAGAGAGAGAGAGAGAGAGAGAGAGAGACGTGACCACCAAAAAGAAAAGGACGGTCATTTTCAACACATACACACACACACACACACACCACCATGCATAAAGTCAACCTTCCCAAAACCACTTTGACAAGATGAAAACCGAACCCCACTTATCAGGCGATGGAGGTAAAAAAAAAAAAAAAAAAAAAAATATAACCGACGAACACTTCCAACAATGTCATGTAAATTTTATGGATCACACCTAATAAGAGTCTCTGGGAGAAGGTTGATCATATCCTGAAGAGCCTTAACACATGAGCCTCAAGCTAAGAAGAAGAGTCTGATGTCTTGAGATAGCCGAGATAAATAAACGTTGGCGACATCGACCGTCAAATATCGATTTCACGAAACTTACGATAGGAGAGAAATTTGGATGGGAAAAAGTTTGTGTGTTGAGTTGGCAGTGGCTATGAGGGACGAGTATGTATACATAGCCAATTGTATACATAGTCACAAGTATACATGACCAATATTTTATACAGTCACAAGTATACATGACCAATATTATACAGTCACAAGTATACATGACCAATATTATACATAGTCACAAGTATACATGACCAATTGTATTCATAACCACAAGTATACATGACCAATTGTATACATAGCCACAAATAAACAATACAAAATAAACTTCAATGTCAAAATCGCAATCAAATGATACTTATATTTCTTTTACAAGAAGTCGATGGAAAAATACACTCAGACACTGATAAGGAAACCATAAGACCTATTTAGCTTAATGTACAGCCGAAGAACAGACTACCTAACCTAACCTAACTTAACCTAACCAAACCTAACTAACTAACAACCTAACCTAATTTAACCTAACCTAACCTAACCTAACCTAACTTAACCAAACCAAACCAAACCAAACCTAATCTAACCTAATCTAACGTAACCTAATCTAATCTAACCTAACCAAACTTAACCTAACAATCTAACCTAGTCTATCCTAATCTAACCTAACCTAACCTACCTAAGCTGTGCGCCCCTAGGAAACATACTCGGGTTGGCTCTATCAGTTGATGAGATGCACTGGGGGGAAACTGAAGGGGGAAACTTGGGGGAACTGAAAGGGGAAACTTAGGGAACTGAAGGGGGAATTTGGGGGAAACTGAAGGGGGAAACTTGGGGAAACTGAAGGGGAAAACTGGGGGAAACTGAAGGGGGAAAACTGGGGGAAACTGAAGGGGGAAACTGGGGGAAACTGAAGGGGGAAACTTGGGGTAACTGAAGGGGGAACTGGGGGAGACTGAAGGGGGGAACTGGGGGAGACTGAAGGGGGAAACTGAAGGGGGAACTGGGGAGACTGAAGGGGGGAAACTTGGGGAAACTGAAGGGGGAAACTTGGGGAAACCTCTCAGCTTCCCCCAAACAATAGTTCCTCAACAACTCAAGGGAAACTTCATCACCGTGTTAGACTAAACTGTGTATATATCTGGTCAATTTGAGAAGAGCCACAAGTAATGATCGTTCAACTGTTCATATTACTTAAGGTGGTACATTTACAACCTAATTATTCACATGTTCAATATTGTTATCAGCTTGAACATCAAAACAAAAACAAGGGACAATTTCAAGAGGGCGAATGGTATGATGAATTGTTTATTTTTAATTTACGAGAAAGAAGAAAAATTTCAACTTACTTTACTAACTTTGGTGTGTGTGTGTGTGTGTGTATCAGCCCCCCCCCTCCCTCCCTCCCTCCCACCACACACACACACGCACACACACTTCACGAGGAACCATTACTTTCCGCCGGCCGCTGCCTATCAAACAGACGGATGATCCAACGACCTTTGATGTTCTAAGTCCAACGGATGATGCAGTACGTGGGAGGAGGAGGAGGGAGGAGAAGAAGAAGGGGAGGGGGAGGGAGGAGGAGGGAGAAGAAGAAGAAGGGGAGGGAGGAAGAAGAAGGGAAGAGGAGGAGGAGGAGGAAGGAGGAAGGGAAGAGGAGGAGGAGGAAGAAGAAGGGAAGAGGAGGAGGAGGAAGAAGAAGAAGAAGGGGAGGAGGGGGAGGGAGAGAGGGAAGAAAAGAAGGGAAGAGGAGGAGGAAGAAGGGAGGAGGAGGAGGAAGAAGAAGGGAAGAGGAGGAGGAGGAAGAAGAAGGGAAGAGGAGGAGGAGGAAGAAGAAGAAGGGGAGGAGGAGAAGAAAGAGAGTTCAAGGCGGATACAACATCAAACGCCCAGACATTCAGACAGACACCTCCGTAAACAACAACAATTATATACAGAGAGAGAGAGAGAGAGAGAGAGAGAGAGAGAGAGAGAGAGAGAGAGAGAGAGAGAGAATGCGTGTGTCTGTGTGTGAGTGAGTGAGTGGGGAAATAAAAGAAAGAGGGAGGGACGAATTTCTCAGGCCTCAAAGGTGATCATAACTCAGTTAGTACACAGACTATAGGACCATAACACCACTAACACCACCACTATCACCACCACTATCACCACACCACCATTTACATCAACACCAAAATATTACCACCATGTCACCACCAAAACGTTACCACCAACAACATCACCACATCACCAACATCACATCAACACGTCACCACACCAACACCACCACTACGAAAACCTCACCACCACACCACACCACCACACCACCACCACACCACATCATCACCACCATCAAAACCAACGCTTCACACACTTTCCCCCAGAACCTGAAGAAAGGTGTAAAGTCTGGGGGAAAATTATCACCACCTTTAATTTTTTTCCCCTGACCATGTTAAGGTGACCACACGTATTTCCCCGCCAATCGTCCTTCAGCGTGAAGTGTGTCGAAAATAGGGTTTAATCCCCTTGAGTACGATGACTTTGTACTCAAATCATTGTACTCAGGAGGTTAAGATATCGTACTCAAGAGGTTGTTGTCTTATTTAAGGGGTTAAGTCATCGTACTCAGAGGGTTAAATTTGAAAATGATTTGTTTGGTTAAAGCTAACAGAGGAATAAGTTTGTTTTCATAAATTAATTTTACCTGAGAGAGAGAGAGAGAGAGAG
The DNA here is from genome assembly GCA_958450375.1 of Homarus gammarus. Taxonomy (NCBI): domain Eukaryota; kingdom Metazoa; phylum Arthropoda; class Malacostraca; order Decapoda; family Nephropidae; genus Homarus; species Homarus gammarus. Next base: position 618,941 of record CAUDMG010002030.1, read on the forward strand.
AGAGAGAGAGAGAGAAAGAGAGAGAGAGAGAGAGAGCGCGAATATAATTTTCCTCACTCAGCATTCCCTAAGCCACCTACCCCATTCCCTAGGCCACCTACCCCATTCCCTAGGCCACCCACACCATTCTCGAGGCCATCCACACCAATCCCTAGGCCACACCACACCATTCCCAAGGCCACACGCACCTCCCTACCAAATTTCAGCTCTCTATCTTGAAAACTGTAGAAATGTATAAGGAACACACACACACACACACACACACACACACTGGTAAAAATACATACATAAACCCTCAGATGATATGTAATGATTGGATCACCTCAAAAATTCTAAATAATTATGACTTCTCGAGGATTTTCACTCCAATAAATTAAAAAAAATGAATATTCCAGTCCTCAGGAGCCTCATCAAAACCAGAAAAAGACGAACTTACAAGAGAGAGAGAGAGAGAGAGAGAGAGAGAGAGAGAGTCACCTTAATGATGCTGTTTTACCCCGGCCTGACACGTCAATACCCTGTAGTGTGACACCCCTTTACTGTCCCTCCCCTTAATCCACCACCATCGCCCCTTTACTGTCCCTCTCCTTAATCCACCACTATCACCCCTTTACTGCCCTCCCCGTAATCCACCACCATCGCCCCTTTACTGTCCCTCCCCTTAATCCACCACTATCACCCCTTTACTGTCCCTCCCCTTAATCCACCACCATCACCCCTTTACTGTCCCTCCCCTTAATCCACCACCATCGCCCCTTTACTGTCCCTCTCCTTAATCCACCACTATCACCCCTTTACTGCCCTCCCCGTAATCCACCACCATCGCCCCTTTACTGTCCCTCCCCTTAATCCACCACTATCACCCCTTTACTGTCCCTCCCCTTAATCCACCACCATCACCCCTTTACTGTCCCTCCCCTTAATCCACCACTATCACCCCTTTACTGTCCCTCCCCTTAATCCACCACTATCACCCCTTTACTGTCCCTCCCCTTAATCCACCACTATCACCCCTTTACTGTCCCTCCTTAACCCACTATCACCCTTTGTCCCTCCCCTAATCCACCACCATCACCCCTTTACTGTCCCTCCCCTTAATCCACCACCATCACCCCTTTACTGTCCCTCCCCTTAACCCACTACCATCACCTCTTTACTGCCCTCCCCGTAATCCACCACCATCACCCCTTTACTGTCCCTCCCCTTAACCCACCACCATCACCCCTTTATTGTCCCTCCCCTTAATCCACCACCATCACCCCTTTACTGTCCCTCCCTTAATCCACAACCACCGTCACCCCTTTACTGTCCCTCCCCTTAATCCACCACCATCACCCCTTTATTGTCCCTCCCCTTAATCCACCACCATCACCCCTTTATTGTCCCTCCCCTTAATCCACCACTATCACTCCTTTACTGTCCCTCCCCTTAATCCACCACTATCACCCCTTTACTGTCCCTCCCCTTAATCCACCACTATCACCCCTTTACTGTCCCTCCCCTTAATCCACCACTATCACCCCTTTACTGTCCCTCCCCTTAATCCACCACTATCACTCCTTTACTGCCCTCCCCGTAATCCACCACCATCGCCCCTTTACTGTCCCTCCCCTTAATCCACCACTATCACCCCTTTACTGTCCCTCCCCTTAATCCACCACCATCACCCCTTTACTGTCCCTCCCCTTAATCCACCACTATCACCCCTTTACTGTCCCTCCCCTTAATCCACCACTATCACCCCTTTACTGTCCCTCCCCTTAATCCACCACTATCACCCCTTTACTGTCCCTCCCCTTAATCCACCACTATCACCCCTTTACTGTCCCTCCCCTTAATCCACCACCATCACCCCTTTACTGTCCCTCCCCTTAATCCACCACCATCACCCCTTTACTGTCCCTCCCCTTAACCCACTACCATCACCTCTTTACTGCCCTCCCCGTAATCCACCACCATCACCCCTTTACTGTCCCTCCCCTTAACCCACCACCATCACCCCTTTATTGTCCCTCCCCTTAATCCACCACCATCACCCCTTTACTGTCCCTCCCTTAATCCACAACCACCGTCACCCCTTTACTGTCCCTCCCCTTAATCCACCACCATCACCCCTTTATTGTCCCTCCCCTTAATCCACCACCATCACCCCTTTATTGTCCCTCCCCTTAATCCACCACTATCACTCCTTTACTGTCCCTCCCCTTAATCCACCACCATCACCCCTTTACTGTCCCTCCCCTTAATCCACCACCACCACCCCTTTACTGCCCTTCCCTAGTCCATACTCTGGTTCATTCCCCTCATAATCCACCACCGCCACCTTTTTTATCACCCTTTATTATCCTTCCCTTATTAGACACCATCCCCTTTTTATACACACCCTTTCATTCCCCTTCCCTTAGACCAGCACCAGCCCTTTTTTTTTATACATAATTACACTCGTCTTCCGCCTATGATTCATTTGTATAATTTTATTTTCTTCATTCCGCCTTTCTCAACACCTCCTCTCCATTCACCCCTTTATCTCTTATCACCCTTTTATTCGTCCCTTTAATCGTCTTCCATTAAATCAACAATTTTTTAAACCCCCTTTTTAGGCTGAATTCTTTGTATTCTTACCCCTTTGTCTCTCCCCTTTACTTTAAACTATCACCCTTTCATATACACCCATTATTCTTCCCCTTTCCCCCTTCATCTATCCTTTAAACCCATTAGTTCCCCCCTTTTAGACCATTTTATATCCTTTTGGTTAACTCTCCATCACCATTAATAATTTCCCCTTCACCACCTTATACTCAACACCACTTGATAGACGACCTGTATACCTGACCTAAATCTCGTAATTAATTAAGCCTTATCCAACCTCTCCATACACACTTAGAGTTACCCTACACTTAAATCCTCTTACATATTTTTTTTTTTACTAATTTCTTCGTTAATTATTGTTTACTCTCTCTCTCTCTCTCTCTCTCTCTCTCTCTCTCTCTCTCTCTCCCCGGGCTTTCTAAATCTTAAAAAATATTCTTCCCTCTTCACTCAATTAAGCCACCTGGACTTCAATTTCTAGCCACCTTATACCCTAAGTAATTAGTGGGAAGTGGTGTTCATTTTCAGTTTTCTCCCTTATCCTCCTCCTTCTCCCCCTCTCTCTTGATTCTTGCTTTGACCTTTTAGTGATCAAGCATCCACCTCTCTTTTCTCCCCGTCTATAAAATCCAGATGCGTGGGTATAATTATGTATTGACAGAGAAAGAGAGACAGACAGACACTCTCACTCTCTCACTGTCATTCACACACCAACACACACGCTCTCACACATCTTAAATACGTAACATTTACCCAATAACGAAAATATGACGTGAATCGCCCCCTCGTTGAATCAAATTGGCTAATGGCTGGTCAGGGCTCCATTAACACGGTATACGATCAGGTCACCTTTTCCTGGTATGTGCAGGTGTATATGTGAAGCACCAACTAGAAGTTTATATCACGTGGAAATGACTGTAAATAAACATAACTTCTCATATTACAAGAATTACAATGACTAAATATATGGAAAATAATTAGTGTGTATAAATTCGTGTCCATTGTCCCAGCATCTAGATATTACTTGAAGATATGATATTTATCTAAGGTGGTTTAAGAAATGGTCACAAGCTGCTACGTTAGTGAGGAGAGAGCCAGGGGTGTGTAGTGAGGAGAGAGCCAGGGGTGTGTAGTGAGGAGAGAGCCAGGGATGTGTAGTGAGGAGAGAGCCAGGGATGTGTAGTGAGAAAGTCGTGATGTCAGGGGGTGAGAGAAATATGTCCCTCAGTACGCTACCAGGGAAAGGCGTTCATAAAGCTAACTAATGCAGCTTAACTAATGCAGCTTAATTAATGCAGCTTAATTATGACATATTAAAAGTTGTATTCCAAATAATAATAACTATTGCATTTGATACCATAAATTATACTGATTTTGTTACCCATGTATGCCCAGGTAACAATACTATTTTTGTTACCTATGTTTGCACAGGTAACATACTGATTTTGTTACCTATGTGTGCACAGGTAACACAGTATACCTGGAGGCGAGAAAGAATTACTACCTCTACCAACCGTGAAGCTTTAAGGTGACCTCTGAACAATGAACAAATATTCACCTGAGTTGGTGTATATCTCTCTCTCACACACACAACCCATACCACCCACACTGTGCCTCTCACCACCCACCACCCACACTATACCACCCACTACCTACACTACACCACCCACCACTATACCACCACCACCACCAAACGACACGATCCATTAACTAACCTATTTAATTGTGTCCTCGCGTCATAAATGAAAATGTTGGGCCGTCATAGTTTTATTCTCATTTCATCCAAAAACAAAGGGGGAAATATTTTAATACAAACCCTTTTTTTTTTTAATAACACATCAGCCACCCCCCTCCCCTCCCCCCCCCCCCCCCCCTCTACCTAAAATTTCACATAAAACTAATACAGCGAATAGACTTCTAAACATGTATAGACAGAAAATATGTATAGACGAAGAAAATAATCATCAAGACTCATTTCTCAATTATTTAAATTAGATTATTACCGGCATCTATATTTTTAAGTCTCAATAAGTCAATGACCACGACGAGAGAGAGCTGCGACAACGACACAGCTAAAACAAGTGAGTGAAGTAAGTGGTGAGGAAAGCTAATATGTAGAGTGAAGTAAGTGGTGAAGAAAGTTAATATGTAGAGTGAGGTAAGTGGTGAAGAAAGCTAATATGTAGAGTGAGGTAAGTGGTGAAGAAAGCTAATATGTAGAGTGAGGTAAGTGGTGAGGAGAGCTAATATGTAGAGTGAAGCAAGCGGTGAGGAAAGCTAATATGTAGAGTGAGGTAAGTGGTGAAGAAAGCTAATATGTAGAGTGAGGTAAGTGGTGAGGAGAGCTAATATGTAGAGTGAAGTAAGCGGTGAGGAAAGCTAATATGTAGAGTGAAGTAAGTGGTGAGGAAAGCTAATATGTAGAGTGAGGTAAGTGGTGAGGAAAGCTAATATGTAGAGTGAAGTAAGCGGTGAGGAAAGCTAATATGTAGAGTGAGGTAAGTGGTGAAGAAAGCTAATATGTAGAGTGAGGTAAGTGATGAAGAAAACAAATATGTACAGTAAAGTAAGTGGTGAGGAAAGCTAATATGTAGAGTGAAGTAAGCGGTGAAGAAAGCTAATGTGTAAAAGAGTGAAGAGTGAAATCTAACAAGTGTGTGAGTGGTGAGTGAAGTAACTGCTGACGAGTACTAACACGCCTGAGGGTAAAGGTGTTAGAGGCGACCCAAGTAGCGAGGTTATGACCTGATACACTCACTTAACTATAACCTAACCTAACCTCTGCTTAACGGATGACAACTGTTTCTCCTTAATGCTTGTATTACAAACATGTAAATATAATGAAATTATTTTATATATCGAATTAAGTTAGGTTGAATATGATATTGTGGGAATAATAATAATAATAATAATAATACTAATAATAATAATAATAATAATAACCATCATAGCTAACAATAATTTACATTCACTTTTTTTTCACGGCAAAACACAAAATCTGTAGAAAAAAAAAATATTCCACCATTAGAGAACAATTATAGCATTTTGTTCTCGGTCAAAATTTAATGTACGCAATACTACAAGACGATTGAGTATTACCTCTTAGAGCTTGTACTTATATTTATTTTTTTCCTGTGAGGGCGGCAGAGTATCGGCTAAGCTTCAAAGTCATCGAGAGAGAAAATTGCAATTGCCCCCCGTAACGCCATCTAATCCTTAGGGTTCAATTTGCAACTACTACTGCGTCAGGGTTCCGTCAGGTGGGTGTTCACGGCTTGGTGGAAAATGTGCTTATCTATAATTGTCCCGGATTAGACCATCTCCATCCACAGAGTTTTCACTAGAACTTTTGGTTATTATATTAACGACTGCTGCCACACACTACACACACACACACACACACACACACACACACACACACACACACACACACTCACTCACACACTCACTCACTCACACACACAAACACTCACTCACTCACTCACACAAACACTCACTCACTCACTCACTCACTCACACACACACACTCTCACTCACTCTCTCTCTCTCTCTCTCTCTCTCTCTCTCTTTACAAAAATGAAACAAGTCATTAAGAACTTGTTTGCTATTTTTTTTTGTGTGTGTGTGTGTTGTTCCGTGCGTGAGGCGGAAATAAGTAAGGGGGAACATTTTAAAACACAGGTAAGAAAAATATTGAACGTGGTACTCGAGTTACCTGCCTCAAGTTAACCACAACACTCACCTGTGATGACCTGAGCTGAATAGGTGTACCCCTCTAGGTAAGTTTTCGCTCGTTAAAAAAAATAACAACACTAGGAATCCATGTGTCAGTTCACGTTACAGAAGCGACTTGTACAATTTAACACATTTTGGAATTCTTAAGATCCAAAATGTCACCATGGCGAAGTACACAAGTTAGAAGAAAAAACAAAGTCGCTTCTCTTAAAAAGTTTTGGAGTGAGGTCCCCTCCTCCCTCCCGGCGAGGAGTGATACTGAGACACACACACATACACACACACCTTCCTCCCCTCCCTCGGGTGGTGCGGGAGGAGGCAGGAGCGAGGGTGGACGCGCAAGGCACCGAGCGAGGGGCGGCCGAAGCTGCAGTGTAACCGGCAGCAAGGTTCACCACCAACTGACTGTGTAGCCCAGACCTGCCCGCCGCCTCACTCACTCTCTCTCTCTCTCACACGCCGCGCCCCACACACACACACACACACGCCGCGCCCTACATACATACTTGGGTACATACGCGAGTCATGCACACGCAAATAAGGTACACAAACACACATAAAGGCGTACACGACTCCCTCTCTCTCTCTCTGACATACACCACACACACACACACATCAGTCAGAAGTAAAGCGAGGTTATACCATTTCATTGTTTAATATCCAGGTTATATTAGCGAATAAATTGTCTTCCTTTTAATAATATTTATCAATTTAATCTCTCAAAAATTCCATATCTAGACGGAAATACCTCAAAGATAACGAAATAAGAAAATGCAAAAAAAAAAAAAAAAAAAAAAAAAATGAATCCCTAAAAAAAAAACAGCATATATAAACAGAAATAACAAAAACAATGAAATAACAAAAATCTAAAAAAAAAACATCTAAACAAAAAAAAACAAATAAATAAACATTCAACATTCACGTCTCATGTAATAGTAATGGAGAATAATGTTTAAGCTATCGTAAATGTTCTCTTAGGATCACAGAAACATAATCTCACTTCACATCAATGTTAAAAGTCGAGTTTAAAGGGCAAAGTAAAGTGAGTTTGCTTACGGAGTTTAATCGACTCGAGTGTTAGGTTAAGCGATGAATTTCCTATTAACCTGTGTAATAGAGAAAGCTTTTAATAGACCAATAGCAAGAATACGAGAGAAATCAATTCTTTCAATGTGTCATAAAATAGCAAAGAACAAGTACTTATATAAACGTGAAACATCTCCTTAAAACAGCGTGAAGCAATAAATTACAAAATAAAGTGAAACAACAAATTAAAAACAGCAACCACTTTAAAACAGCGTGAAACACCCGCTAAAAAACAGCGTGAAGAAAAAATAAAACAGGCTTAAAACACCCACTTAAAAACCGCGTGAAGAAAAAATAAATAAAACAGGCTTAAAACACCCACTTAAAACAGCGTGAAAAATCCCCTTAAAACAACCATTCTCTCTATCTACTTGCCTACCTCATCTACCAAACACCTGACATAAACCAAGGCTAAAAACTGCGATATATTTTTGTTTATATTTCCACATCAAAAAAAGGGAAATTTGTAGAACCTTAGGATATTTATTATGTTCGTGTGTACAAGTTTTATAATAAGAATATTGAAACACCTGTCAGAACTAAGATATGTGGGCAATAGTTTGGACAGAAATAAGAAGTGTGGGCAATAGCTTGGACAGAAATAAAGTATGGGCAACAGCTTGGACAGAAGTGATAGGGGGCAATAGTTTGGACAGAAGCAAGAGTGTCTCACATTTTAGCATATAGACCGAGGCAGCCTGGGCATGACAAACCCATGCATAAGGGACGAGCTGCTACAAGACGCCACAGCTGCGACACTGGCCAAGATAAATGGCAATTGGGCATCGAGAAGAAGAAGAACGTGATAGAGTCTTGATTTACTAAACGGGCAACAGGATAACGGATCGGTAACTACAAAACGTCAATGTAATCATATAATCACGGACGATAACTGCAGAACACTATGTAGTTTATAGCCTATTGTATAATCACGGACAATAACTGGAGAAATGAATGACCGATACACTGTAGCTCTCCCGATAACAGACAAGCCACCACCAACACACAAGGGAAACAGCGAGGCGTGAGAATTGTGGCTCCCACCTGCATGACGAAAACATGGGGTGGGACCAGAGCTCTCCGCACCCCACCTTACTCTGACGGTGGCTGAAGCTGCTGCGCCCGCTGACAAAATCCTCACGGGCGCTACACACACACACACACACACATACACACACACCCGCATATCACAAAGCGATTATGAAGCAGAATTTCAGGAGAAAGTAATCCTCTTACCGTATAGCAATACAAGCAAAGCTCTTACAACAACACGACCGTAAACTCTGTGTACGGCGCGCCAAAGCCACGCCCACCGTTTTTAATTGTGAAAAAATCCTAAGTGGTGGAGCAGTACCACGCTCGATAAACTCTACGGATTTTACCAGCCACGTTTAACTACCTCCTGCTCCGGGGTTATTAAATATTACTCGTACTTTTCACAACACATCGTCGAGGTTCGGGAGGGGCCAAGATTTCATAAAAGATTCTGGCGGAGACACTGAATTAAAATGTGTTTCATAATATTTTAAGGAAAGGAGGAGAAGGTTTTAGTCTCCGCAGCTTCAACGAGGGTAAAGAAAACCGAAGTACATAAAGTAATATCGTGTAGGATATGACGCCAAACCGAGGACTGACAAGCTCTCACACACAGTGGTAAATTTTATGGAAAAACCTAACTGCTGTAGGGGGGGGGGCAGGACCCAAGCCAACAAGGGGACGGAGGGAGGGGGGGGGGGACACGGCCGGGATACGTTGGTTAGATTGGCCTGTCAGGAGCACGGGGGTCCTCCGCTGTCAACATATCTATTTATGTTACGACCCACTACGTCCTGCTACACACTACACGACCCCCGGCTGCCCTACTACCTGTTGACACTACCCAACATCTTTTAATAAGACAATAACAACACCTGAGCTATACGTACATAAAACTTTTTTCTTTGTATTTTTTTTTATTATTTTTTTTTTTACACAAAACTTGAACTACAAAGCTCAACAACATAATTCATCCTCCAACAAAATGTGGAGAGAGCGGTGGAAGGGCGGGTCGATGAGAGTGTTCTCGGTGGTAACACGTCTCACATTCCCATCTATAATGCATGTACCACCCGCCTTATGGCCCTCTGTCATGACATGCCCGCCTGGCTAACTACCACCAGCCCCGGCTGCCGGGGCCTCCCCGTGACCGGGTGCTGGGGGAGAAGGCTGAGGGGGGTGGCGGAGTGCTGGAGGAGGTTGTATGTGAGGCGGAGTGTTGAGTGAAGAGTGTGTGTAGTGGGGGAGAGTGTGTGTGGTGGGGGAAGAGTGTGTGTGTGTGTGTGTGTGGTGGGGGAAGAGTGTGTGTGTGTGTGTGGTGGGGGAAGAGTGTATGTGGTGGGGGAAGAGTGTGTGTGTGTGTGTGTGTGTGGTGGGGGAAGAGTGTGTGTGGTGGGGAGGGAAGAGTGTGAGTGTGTGTGTGGTGGGGAGGGAAGAGTGTGAGTGTGTGTGTGTGTGGTGGGGAGGGAAGAGTGTGTGTGTGTGTGTGTGTGGTGGGGGAAGAGTGTGTGTGGTGGGGAGGGAAGAGTGTGAGTGTGTGTGTGGTGGGGAGGGAAGAGTGTGAGTGTGTGTGTGTGTGGTGGGGAGGGAAGAGTGTGTGTGTGTGTGTGGTGGGGAGGGAAGAGTGAGAGTGTGTGTGGTGGGGAGGGAAGAGTGTGTGTGTGGTGGGGAGGGAAGAGTGAGAGGGTGTGTGTGTGTGTGTGTGGTGGGGAGGGAAGAGTGTGTGTGTGTGTGGTGGGGAGGGAAGAGTGTGTGTGTGTGGTGGGGAGGGAAGAGTGTGTGTGTGTGGTAGGGTGCTGGGGGTACGGGGTAAAGGAGAGACTCTCATAAACAACATCCAAGTATAATATTCACAAGACTCAAAAAGGTTTTCAATTCAATTTAGTTAAACATTAATTATATCAGAGACGCACTCGGTAAGACCTGATGCGGTGACTTATAGATAATGAAAGGTTGTGACTTGTATTTTCTCACAACACACCTCAATATCAAGTCATCCACGCCACACCACTCATCCAAGCCACACCACTCATCCAAGCCACACCACTCATACACGCCACACCACTCATACACGTCATACCTCCTCATCCACGCCATACCACACCAGTAATCAACACCACACCTCATATAACTCATCCACACCACACCACTCATCCATGCCACAACTTAAACCAGTCAACCACGCCACACATCACACCATTCACCCACGCCACCCTCATACATACCAACCCTTAAAGAAGAATTTTTAAACACGCACACACACACACACACACACACACACACACACACACAAGTACGTCGAAATACATGGAGTTTCATTTTTGGGTTAACATTTCACCTCAGCTGATGTGAATTCAAGATCAAACTATATAACATAACTTTTCCCTATTGCCGTTCCTATCCCATCGACCCACTGAACCTATCCCATTGGCCTACTGATCTTCCTATCCCATCGACCTACTGAACCTCCTATTCCATCGCTCCACTGGACCTATCCCATCGGCGTACTGACCTTCCTATCCCATCGCCCCACTGAACCTATCCCATAGGCCTACTGACCTTCCTATCCCATCGGCCTACTGAACCTCCTATTCCATCGACCCACTGAACCTCCTATCCCATCGACCCACTGACCTGGCTTGGCTTGACTTGACCTGACCTGACCTGACCTTACCTAACCTAACCTAACCTTACAGTCCCAATAAAAGGCTTGATACTTGTAAATTTTCACTCCTGTCATATTCACTGTCAGTTCATGCCACCCGATGACAGTACATAAATAATAAACTTGAATTTAATCTTGACAGTCATACCTATGCAAGTTTTCCAAACCCAAGAGAATTTTAAGCTTAAGTTGTCTAATATGAGGTGAAACAGGAAAACAATAATCTTAAGTAACCTTCAATGTAAACTAATATTCTTTAACACGAATCTGAAGTTTAGACCATTATAAGATGTTTTGGGTTAGGTTAGGTTAGGTCAGGTCACGTTAGGTTATGAAATATGGTTGAATTCCTCTGCGCGTGTGATCCCTGAGGCGAAAAGTTCCCCCACAACCCCGGGCAGTACTACGATAAAGCGATATAAAACAAGTCATCAAATCCCCGCAGGAGTCTAGTCACTTGTATTCCTCCTCCTGACCTAGACTTGACTGCTAGAGGGTCCGTACGTGGGCAGAATTGTTGAAATCCGTCGGGCGGATCTAAAGTTAGAGGCCGGAAAGGAGAAATTTACCGAGGTCTTCAGAATGTGGTGATTTAATCTTCTACTTCCAAAAATCGATAAAAAGTTTCCTTCCTGACCTAACACGTGTAGCTGTGAGAGGATTGTTTGACACCTAAAGGAATAGAACTGGATTCAAAATACAGAAATTATAAAGAGATGGAACAGACATCCTTCCCCTTTCCCACTTCTACAAATTTGCACCATATTATAACCTTCATGGGTGTAAAAAAAAAATCTCCTAAAAAAATACATTATAATCAAAATACATTCATTACATTACCTCACAGCGATGAACTAATGATGGTGAGGACGACACACAACACGGGAGAGACAAGACAGGTGGAAAATATATGCAAATAAACATACACCAAAGCTGCTGCTGCTACCCACCAAATAAGACACAGTGTTGGAGGTGAGACTGAGATCATTACAGTAATATTTCCGTGTCGTGAAACCTGGTTACTACCACCAGCCAGTCACTGAGAATCACCCCATTACCTGTGCCCCCCCCCCTCCCCTCCCACCCCAAACTCTACTGGTGAAATTACCTTTTTTTTTAATAATAGTGTGACAGAAGGCGAGTTGGTGAGCAGATAGGCCAGTTTACTCGCTCCTGTCAGGGGTCTTGTTCTATCAGATAGTCACTCATGCCTCTATTAGTCTGTTTGTCTGTCAGTTTGTGATTCGTCTGTCTGTTTCTCCTCCTCTTCCACCGTTCCACCCCGCTTCGCCCCTCCACCGCCCCGCCCCGCCCCGCCCACTCGCTCTCTCTCCTCTTCACAATTCCACCCCAGAGCCCCACTCCGTCACTCTAGACAGAATCAACTCCCAGGAATGAATAGGGAAAGAGAGGCACTTCATTGTTTCATCCGTTCCGCCCCTAAAACTCACCTGCCTTTCATTTCTCTTCTCTCAAACACAGTATTCTCATCTCTCGTGTCTCAGCCATTGTCTCTTCGTATCTCCTTGACTTCTTTCTCATGTTGTGGTTCTTATTTCTCACTTCTTTCTCACTGTTATCTCCCATGTTCTTAAATCTCCTCCCTAAAACGCATTCTACATCTCTCTCTCTCTCTCTCTCTCTCTCTCTCTCTCTCTCTCTCCAACTCATTCATCACCTCCTCCCCCTCCATCACCTCCTTCCTCACCCCATCTCCACCACCATCATCCCCGGAGCCAAGAAGTGAGGAGAGGGAGAGGGAGGGGAGAGGAGAGGGGTGGGGTGGGGTGGGGTGGGGGGGGGGGTTGATCTATGCCATCAGTCTCGGGGAGATGTCTAGTGCCAGTGCCAGCAGTGAGAGAGGCTGATAAGCGGCACCCTGATGACCTGTCGAAAGCCTGCCATTACTCGTTCAGTTCTAGCGCTAATTAGTCTGGTCACAGTCCCTGCTGCCACCTGACTGCCCCGCCTGGAAAATAGTCTTCCGTCATGGGAGGAGAGGAGGGGAAGGAAGGAGGGGGAAGGGGAGGGGGGGAGGAGAGGGGGAGAGAACACTTGTGGTCGTGGTGTAAGTTAAAATTTTATTGTGTGTCTTTGATGTGTTTGTAGGTGGGTGGGTTGCTTTCTGTGCGTGGGGTTAACGTGAGTAGTGCGATCGCTTGTTGTGTCGTTTCTGTTACCTTTGTTTCCATTATTATCGTCATCACTATCAATAATAATCATCATCATCATCTATCATCACGACCATCACCATTATCATCATCATCACTCCCAATATTGCCACCGAGTCAACAGTGATGAATCAGAGAAATTTTATATCATCTTAAGACGAACAAACTGACCACCAACTTCCCGGAATTTACACCACAAGTTTGACTTTACTAAATACATCATCATCCTCCTGGAGCTGCCATCATCACAAGCAGCTGTTACCGGATAAATAACAGTGATGCTGGCAAGGAGTAGCAGCAGTCAACCGAGGGATGAGTCTTTGTAATAGGGAGAAGACTGACAAGCAAACACACATATGTAAACATCCCTAACCTAACCTGACCTGACCTGACCTGACCCAGTCCACGCTATCGAATTATAAACATTTTCTGAAACCCAAACATTCACGTATAAATAAAATACACACACGCCATAAGAACAATAACATACATATATCGTCACGTACACACATACATACATACATACATTGCCCCACACACACACACACACAAGCTCATTACGTATATACACACATTATCCCATTCACACACAAGTCAGCTCTCTCCTCCCCACTCCAAGCTTCATATTCAACCAGGGAGTCATTAGCCACACCTAATTAAGACAGACAACAGACTCATTTACAGACAATACCTGTTTATTCTCAGACAAGACAATCGTACATAACTAATGACCTGGCGGGTAATTGTCGGAAGGTAAAAGATGAGAATATCAAAGAGTATTAACAGAGTGATTGGTAATTAGTGACGGATTGGTAGTTAGGGAAGGATTGGCAATTAGGGAAAGATTGGTAATTAGGAAAGAATACACACACACACACACACACACACACACACACACACACACACCCCAATGATAATATTCTTAATTATTATTTTACTTTGAGAGAATAATGATGTCAATTAGAGCCTATGAACAATAACAACTATCATAACTTCTATTAATCTACAACAACCACCTATAAGGTTTACAACACTCTGTCTATATGATTAACAAGAACAACAGCAGGTAATAAGAAGAGCAATAACAACAAGTACCAACATAAACAACAACAGCAAACAATATAAACAACAACAACAACATCATAGAGGATTATAAACAACAAGAAGCAGCAAAATAAACAACATGAAGCAGGCAGAGATAAACAAACCATCCCCGCTCAGGGTCTTGACACAGGCGGCGTACCATCTCACATATACACAAATTCACCAATACTTAAGCTTCTGTTGTTGTTGATACAGACTTGCCGACGGGGGGGATCTCTCTCTCTCTCTCTCTCTTTCTCTCTCTCTTTCTCTCTCTTCAGATATTCAAATCCTCGTTGAAATTATACAGACATAATATTGTAGTCGAAGGAAGACGAGTTTAGTTTCTGGTAATATTTCAAAAGTATTCCCCTGAGAGATAGAGTATTATTTCCTATGAGAAGACTTGCGTGTGTTTCTATGTATAACTTCAAGAGAAATATTTACCTATGAAGATAAATATTATATTCCTATTCCTCACATACCGAAGTAATTTGTTATGTGATTACTTTAAATGATTCACTCATAAACTTTTCTCAGTTACGATGACTTAAAAGAAATAATTATAAACAAACAAACTCAGAAACACAAACACAATAACTATGAAATATAACAGGGATAATAAAACACACACACACACACACACACACACACACACTGTAGTCACTAACAAGAAATACATTGAAGCCATTCCCAAGCTCTAACTACCTGACCTGACCTGACCTGACCTGACTTAACCTAACAATAGTCATTAAGTGAAAGACATTGACATTCAGAGATTAAATTTTTAGTATTGGTACACATTGACTCAGAAGGAAGGAAGGAAGGAAGGAAGGAAGGAAGGAAGGAAAAATGTGTTGTTTCTTTTATGAGGAAGTTCGGACGATATGTTCTCAAAATTGACTTCAATAGCATTTTCTGAGAGAGAGAGAGAGAGAGAGAGAGAGAGAGAGAGAGAGAGTATTGATTGCGAGTCCCCACATACAAAACGAAACCCCAAAATACACTGATTAAACACCGTGCCAGCTGTACAGAAACCATTATTTTTATTTCCCCCCCCCCCTCTCCCCCCTATTGCCAATATTGCAATGACTGTTTGCAATATCATGGAGTACTGCCCTTATATGCTGCTGGGGAGGGGGGTGATAGAGGTAGGGGAAGGAGGGGTAGGGGTGAGGGGGAGTTAAAGTAGGTATTGTAGTTCAGTTCAGGATTCCAGGAATGGTTTACAAAATATGACTACGTGTACAGTACTCGTAAGTATTTCCAGTTTCGAATTAATTTGATGTTATAAGATTGGGTACAGGGTAGGTAATACACAAGGAAGGAAGGAAGGAAGGAAGGAAGGAAGGAAGGATAGAGTCAATTAAGTAGAGTGTAGTTATAGTGAAAGTTACGAGGGAATCGGTCTCTTTATGGAGTGACGAGAGAGAGAGAGAGAGAGAGAGAGAGAGAGAGAGAGAGAGAGAGAGAGAGAGAGAGAGAGAGAGAGATATACAAAGACAGAGGGAAAAATAAAAATAACAACAAAGACACAGACAGACAGACAGACAGATGAAGAAACAAACACAATAAAAGAAAGACAATATAAGAAAAAAAAAAGAATAAACGAAGTCAAGAGATGAGAAGACAAGAGATAGGAGACAAGAGACGAAGTGACAGACGGACGACCAGAGGAAAGAAAATGGAACAGGACAAAGAGAGATAAAAAGATGATGAGGGAGGGAGAGACAGAAAGAGAGACACACAAGGACACGGACAAGATAAAGTGCTTAGATTAACTCTTGCCCGAGAGAGAGAGAGAGAGAGAGAGAGAGAGAGAGAGAGAGAGAGAGAGAGAGAGAGAGAGAGAGAGTAATGGGGAGTGTAACAGGTAGTGGGGGAGGGGTTAAATAATGGAAAGCACAGGTAGTAGGGGGACACAGGTAGAGGGGGAAACTACAATGAGGTGAAGACAATGGAAGGGAATAAGATGAGGGAGAAGGAAGGAAAACGGGAAGGAGGAGAGAAGGAGTAGGAAGAAGAAGAGGAAGAGCAGGAAGAAGAAGAGGCAGAAGAAGAAGGTTATTTTAGCCATACCACAAATTTTACCTCCCCAAAAAAACTAATTCAATTTCAAAGACGTCAATAAATATATCACATCATACTGAAATCACACTAACTTATCCACACCACACTTATACAATACTGGCCAACACCACTACACACACCTGGCCAACACCCCTACACATACACCTGGCCAACACCCCCTACACACACCTGGCCAACACCCCTACACACACACCTGGCCAACATCCCTACACACACCTGGCCAACACCCCTACACACACACCTGGTTACACCCCTACACACACACACACACCTAGCTAGATTAAGATTACACCTGTGCAAATTATTCATCACCTTTTTACCTCACAGGAAAAAACACTAATTAGTCTAGGGGAAAAAAATTAGATATTCACGAACACTAAAAAAATTCGATTAACGTAAAAAAAATTGATTAAGTCTCCCTCCTCCCATGGTGCTGAGGAGTTAGTAATTATTGTTAAAGTTATTTGATAAATTAAGTTACTTTTTAGTATATCACAAGAACGTCATTTCCATCATAGTTTTAACATGAAGTAAACGATTGATTTAAAATAATGTTCAATTGAGTAATGAGAAAGAAAACGTCTCTGGTTACTGAAGAAAACGTAATCATAGAAAACGGGAAGTCATAACCATAACCAAATACCTGGATAAACTAAGAAAATAATAAAAACATAAATAATAGACAAAAGGGGATAGATAAAACCTGATAAAAAAAAAGTTATTAATCATAAACAATATAAATAACTTCCTTAAATAAAAGCATCTTCATAACTTATTCACAACCACTTACAGCTAAACAATCTCTCTCTCTCTCTCTCTCTCTCTCTCTCTCTCTCTCTCTCTCTCTCTCACAATCCTGGGTAGGTCTTAATGATCAGAGAGGCGTAATATACCGGGGGAAGGAGGACTTTATGAACCGGTGCGTGCTTGGGTACATTAGTGTGACATGTTGGGTGGGGTGGGTGGGGGGGTTCGGAGGTGGGGTCGGTGGGTTCGGGAGGTGGGTTCGGGGGGTGGGTTCAGATGTGGCATATATATATATATACTGGACCGTGCGTGAATCTTAAGCATAAATCATGGCGTCCAATACCACGAGAGAATTACTGCCTGCACACACCAAATGAAAGGCACGACACCACGAGACCCTGAGATACCTCGAAGTGAATTTAAATTTTGATGAATATGAACGATATACGTCAGATTAAGTAGTGTTTTAAAGGGAAGTAACTCAATGGGTGAGGTTTTTATATAGTAAGAGTATTTCCTGTTTCGTTTGTTGTGACAGTCAAGCCAAGCCAAGCCAAGTGGGGGGTAATGAAGTGTGTTTAGGTATCCTGATGGTGAAACTTGATACCGTGTCATTGATCGTTCACCAAGAGCAACAAGTGATATTTTTTTTCGTTTCTTTCCTCTTTTTTTATATGTTTCTATTTCATCATTATTAACAAGGCTTCATATTTCCACTCGTCTTGTATTTTAATTATTTTTCATTCTTATTGATTATTCTTCTTTTTCTTCTCCTTCTTCTTTTTCTTCCTTCTTCTTCTCCTCCATCATCCTCCTCCTCCTTCCTCCTCTTCCTCCAACATCCTCCTCCTTCTTCTTCCACCAACATCCTCCTCCTCCTTCTTCTTCTTCTTCCTCCTCCTCCTTCCTCTTATTCTTCCTCCAACATCCTCCTCCTCCTCCTTCTTCTTCTTCTTCTTCTTGCTCCTCCTCCTCCTCCTTCCTCTCATTCTTCCTCCTCTTCCTCCAACATCCTCCTCCTTCTTCTTCCACCAACATCCTCCTCCTCCTTCTTCTTCTCCTCCTCCTCCATCATCCTCCTCCTCCTTCCTCCAACATCCTCCTCCTCCTCCTCCTCCTCCTTCTCCTCCATGTATCCCGCAGCGTAAGGAAATGAAGGCTGTGGAGTAACCAAACTAAGTCCACATCATTGTCCACCAGGTGATAGATGGCACGTCTTTGTTCCTCCAAACTCGGTCACGTCCCCCCCCCCCCCCCCCCCCCCCCCTTGAGTGCCACTTGACTCCGGCCATGATAAATGAACCACTGAACAAACCATGAACTACGCCAAGGAGTTTCTTCTCTGAGTTTAACGATGGTTTGTTGATTGGATTTTGGATGACAGAATGGATTGTCTGTCTGTTGGATGACTAAATGGATGGATGAGTGAATGGGTTTAGTGCTTGGTTGGATTGGTTGGTTAGCTACCTGAATTGCTATCTTAACGACATGAACAATTTAGTTAGATATATGACTTAACTCTTGGAACGGATGGGAAGATTTGATTGTCTTTTTAAACTGATTACAGAATTGAATTAATGACATCACCTGAAGAATAGACACCCTCACTTTATTTCACCTGTTGATAAAAGAAAACCCAAACGCTATACCTGGAGGTTAGTTTAGATTAGGTTAAGTTAGGTTAGATTAAGTTAGGTTAGGTTAAGTTAGGTTGGATTAGAATAGGTTAGGTTAGATTAGGTTAAGTTAGATTAGGTTAGGTTAGGTTAGATTAGGTTAGGTTAGGTTAGGTTAGATTAGGTTAAGTTAGAATAGGTTAGGTTAGATTAGGTTAGGTTAGATTAGGTTAGGTTAGGTTAGGTCAAATAAGCTAGGGTGTCTAATCTTGAGGTGATCATATTATCATTATCTTGAAGGAACTTTTGAGCCTAGATTATATTTACTAAAAATAGACCTGAAAACTTTGATCCTAGCGCTAAGAAGAAGAGGCTGAGAGTAAGGTGAGAGGAAGGTGAGAGCAAGGTGAGAGGAAGGTGAGAGGAAGGTGAGAGGAAGGTGAGGGGAAGGTGAGAGGAAGGTGAGAGGAAGGTGAGACGAGAGGGGGAGTAATAAGACCTGGGGGAAGGTGGATGACGCAGGAGAAATTATGACTATGAGGATAAGGAGGGAAGGAAATGTGGAAAAACAAGTATAAGGAGGTAAATAATAGGACACCCAGATAGAGAGTATAAGGGATAAGGTCTGTGTTGGAGACAGTGAGAATAATGGTTAGGATAAGGCAGTGTAATGAAGGACAGGTGTGTAGAGGTAGGATTAGACAGGTATGCTGGGGTAATTTAACATGAGTGGGGAGATATGAGTGTGTGGTGTGTGTGTGTGTGGGTGTGGGTGTGTGTGTGTGTGTGTGTGTGTGTGGGTGTGGGTGTGTGTGTGGGTGGGTGTGTGTGTGTGTGTGTGTGGGTGTGGGTGTGTGTGTGTCGCTGGCCGTTCCTCGCCCGTCCTCGATTGTAATTATCATAATTATATTTACGGTGTTTATTACAGTAATTAATTATCAGTTTCTGGTTGTGACAGAAATTTAAATTTGTCTAAACTACATTTTGTTAGAATAAATATAAAGAATAATAATCTAGTTTCAATTTCTAAGGTTCCATTTGATAATCATTACTACCTCAATTTATACCCAAAAATAAAGTTAATAAATAAAATAAATAATAAAACCTTAAATATTTCCTTTTCTGTATATGTAAATTTTAACAGAAAGACCCACTTGGTAACCTAAGGAGGGAGGTGGGTAATTATTGCTCACCTGCTGGCCCCAGTACGTGTGTTAGGTTAATAGCGTAATACATTGTGAGGTTACTCTTGTGTAAAGTTGCAATATTATGGTTAAATTCACATATATATCTCATCTTTTTTTTTTACACTAATGTTGAAGAAACTATATCAGACTTAATCAGTATTGTGACACCTTAATTTAAACACCTGACAAGTACACCTGATAATGATGCTACCTAATTAATATAACCTGTTTGTTGAGTGTGTTAAAATGACAAGAGTTATCACATGATTCAATAAATGGGAGTAAATGAAGCCAGATTACCACCGTTCATTATCAGAGGAGATATAACAGAAGTAAGCTATTGATCTGTTGCAGTGTTCAGTTGTGCATCTGGTAATAAATGTATCCATGTATGATGATGGATAAAGGATGGTGATGTAGTGGGCTGCCTAACACAACTTTGTTTAACGTGAGAAAGATGTTTACGTCCCTCGAGATGTGACTGAAATATTAAATGGTTTATCAGACGAGCACACACACACACAAAGAGAGAGAGAGAGAGAGAGAGAGAGAGAGAGAGAGAGAGAGAGAGAGAGAGAGAGAGAGAGTGTGTGTGTGTGTTTGTGTGTCAAGTCAATTATGGGAAAGAGCCGGAAGGAACAAACTTTTAATCAAACTCTCAGATGTCTATGAAAACAAAAACTACACACACACACACACACCAGGAGCAACGCTGTCAGAACTTGAAGGAAAAATAGACACAAGTTTACAGAGAGAGAGAGAGAGAGAGAGAGAGAGAGAGAGAGAGAGAGAGAGAGAGAGAGAGAGAGAGAGCACTAGCTTTCATTCCCAGCAATACATTGTGTCCGTCCATCTACCAAGCGGCCACACAACGCTCAGATATGATTCAGCGACCACAAGTGAGCGCTGAGGAATCGGTCGGGGGGAAGAGAATCAATACATTACAGAACAGCGGCGCGAGACACACACAACAAACTCCCCACGGAGGTTCACCAATGAATCCCACAATGCAATCCATCACCGCGGGGGGAGAGGGGAGGGGAGAGGGGAGGGGAGGGGAGAGGGGAGAGGGGGGGAGAGGGACGGAAGGGGTGTCCTCGGGGTCACGCTTTGCACTAGCCCGATAGACCAACTAGCCACGATAGAAAAATTGTTGTCGTGTGCTGTTGTCAATCTTGCTGCTGCTGTGGTGTGCTGTTGTCAATCTTGCTGCTGCTGTGATGTGCTGTTGTCAATCTTGCTGCTGCTGTGGTGTGCTGTTGTCAATCTTGCTGCTGCTGTGGTGTGCTGTTGTCAATCTTGCTGCTTTCTGTGGTGTGCTGTTGTCAATCTTGCTGCTTTCTGTGGTGTGCTGTTGTCAATCTTGCTGCTTTCTGTGGTGTGCTGTTGTCAATCTTGCTGCTGCTGTGGTGTGCTGTTGTCAATCTTGCTGCTGCTGTGGTGTGCTGTTGTCAATCTTGCTGCTTTCTGTGGTGTGCTGTTGTCAATCTTGCTGCTGCTGTGGTGTGCTGTTGTCAATCTTGCTGCTGCTGTGGTGTGCTGTTATCACTCCTGCTGCTGTAATAGTCACTTTGGTATGCAGTTATCATCTCTGCTGCTGCGACAGTTGTTGTGGCGTGCTGTTAAGCCGCCTGCTACATCATAACTCGCTTTACGTGCTATTTATCATTCCTGTGGCTCTTGATAATCGTTGAGGTTTTCTATTACGGCAAATGTGTTTGATGTTGGTGTGGTGTCCTGCTATTGCTGCTGTGGTGTCCTGCTGATGTGCCCTGCTGTTGCTACTGTTGTGCCCTGCTGATGCTGCTGTGGTGTCCTGCTGATGCTGCTGTGGTATCCTGCTGATGCTGCTCTAATCCACAAGCTATACTATCGATGCTACACTAATCCCTACTTGCTCCATTTGTTGCGGTCTGCCTCAGTAGTGTGTTGTTCCTGCCAGCCAGTGTGCAGGGTGATAGTATACCCTCACAAACACCTGAATTAGTAGATCGTTTAAGTCGTACAATATTCCCTTAAAAGCTCGCTGTTTTATATGCCCTTAAAGCTCGCGGTTTTATATACCCTTAAAGTTCGCGGTTTTATATACCCTTAAAGTTCGCGGTTTTATATTCCCTTAAAGTTCGCGGTTTTATATGCCCTTACAGTTCGCGGTTTTATAGTCCCTTAAAGCTCGTGGTTTTATATGCCCTTAAAAGCTCACGGTTTTATATGCCCTTAAAGCTCGCGGTTTTAAAGCTTGCATCCCTGGGAAACTCGCTCTACAGATACCAGCAATGTCTCTCACGGGTATGAATATTACATGAAAGCAATTTGTGAGTGGCCTTGCTCCTACTGATATTTTATACAGTAGAGTGAAACGTTAAATTATGTGTGTTGTCTGGTTTCTCTCTCGCGGTATCAAGATGAAAGCAATGTTACGCGATCGGGTCAACATTGTGTGTCCTGTTGACCTCAGTAAATACAGATGATGCAAAAAAAAAATGGGTCAAGGAGAGATGAAAAATTGCAGTTTGATCTTAACAGCTTCATTTTTTTTTTTTGTTAAGGAGAGATGTATGTTTGTTGAGTGATTCTCTCTCTCTCTCTCTCTCTCTCTCTCTCTCTCTCTTTTTCTTCATTTTCTTCCTCCCTTTCTCGGTCTATTTTTTTTAGTTTCTTCGGCACTCTCTCTCTCTCTCTCTCTCTCTCTCTCTCTCTCTCTCTCTCTCTGTCCTAATTTTCTGTCTCCGTTCCCCTATTCTTCCCTTTCCTTCTATCCCTTCTCCAGACGCTTTCCCTTCTCTCTGTCTCTGACCAATTCCCTTTCTTTATCTCTCTCTTCCATCTCCTACCCCGTTCCTCCAACTCTCTTGACCTTTCTCAGTTCCCTCACTTCATCTCCACACGTCACAGTGAACGAAATAAAGAGAGAAAAGACAGAGAGAGAGAGAGAGAGAGAGAGAGAGAGAGAGAGAGAGAGAGAGAGAGAGAGAGAGAGAGAGAGAGAGAGTGTGTTGAAGAAATTAAAAAAAAATAGACCGAGAAAGGGAGGAAGAAAATGAAGAAGAGAGAGAGAGAGAGAGAGAGAGAGAGAGAGAGAGAGAGAGAGAGAGAGAGAGAGAGAGAGAGAGAGCAAACAACAACATTGATTCGAAGGTTGTAACCCACACACGCGTCTAGGTAGGGAATTGCTACTGCGGGAACCAGAGTAGAGCCTCTCAGACGTAAACAAACGCAATACCCACTAACACACAGCGCCCCTTATCACAAATGACACGGGTTAACAATCACACACATCCCCCCACACTCCCCTTCTACACCCCCCACACTCCCCTTCTACACCCCCCACACTCCCCTTCTACCCCCACACCCCCCTCCTACCCTCCCCCCCCTCCCTCCAGTGAGTGAGGCAGAGGGACCATGCTAATTACTACACCAGCTTCATAATCCTGGAAACGAGGCAGTAAATATATATCTTGTTGACTCTGATTGGTTGTAACACTGTAGTTGGATCAGTTCCTCGCTGGTCATGTCAGGTGGTGGGGGTGGTGGTGGGTGGTGAGGGGTGGGGGTGGTGAGGGGTGGTGAAGGGTGGGGGTGGTGAATGGGGGGGGTGGTAAGGGGTGGGGGTGGCGAATGGGGGGGGGGAGGTAAGCCATTGGTATTAATCATTTAAAAGGTATGATGTAGATTTTAAGGATCAAGTGAAGATTAGACACCCCCAAGATTATTACACCTGATGATTAATTTTTCCTCAAGCTAACCTAACCTAACCAAACCAAACCAAACTCCCTCACTTCTCTCTCTCTCTCTCTCTCTCTCTCTTCATCTCTCCCTCACTTTTCTCTCTCTCTCCTCTCTCCCTTCCTCTCCACCCCCCCCTTTCTCCCCTCTCTCAACCATAATTCATTCACCCATTAATTTCCCCCTCAATATTCACCGCCTCCCCCCCCCCCTTTCATAAACACACGGGCTATGTATACGTTTATTTACACGCACACAGCATCATTACCTCGTGTACATACAGTCACAACGACAGACACACACACACACACACACACACACACACACACACACGTCTTCCACATAAAAGGATTCTTACCGTAATTGTCTCCCCAGGTATCAAATTACACAGTGTTATCCAGGTAAGCGAGTCAATCTACCTGTACTCACTCGGTAGTCAAGGAAATGTTCTAACAGGTGGAAGATGGTGAAGCTGACTTGTACTCCAATGGGGTTTGATCCTATTTCTGGCACTAGACGTAGAGGTTAATGAAGAGGAGGTGAATAAATAAAAGGGGTTTTGTAATTAGAATGAGGGACTGAGGATTGTGATTAAAGATATGGTAAATGATAACGATAATAATAATAGAAACTACAAATACAATAATAACAATAACAACAATAACGATAATAACAATAACAACGATAACAAAACAATAACAACGATAATAACAACAACAACGACAATAATAATACCAACACCAACAATAACAATAATAACAAAAACAACAATAATAATAAGACTAAACAACAACACTAACAAAAACAACAACAACAACAACACTAACAATAACAACAAAAACAGCAACAATAACAACAACAACAAAAACAATAATAATAGCAAAAATAGTTATATAGAGTCAATAGTAGAAGAAAGAGTATTACTATGGCGCCTGAGACATAAATAAAGTAGGGAGCAGAGCCAATGTCGGGGTAAGGGACCGCCAGGCTTCTGAGTATATTATGAAGGCCTTGACCACCACCTACCACCACTACCACTATCGACCACTACCACCACCTACCACCACTACCACCATCCAACACTACCACTACTACCACCACCTACTACCACTACCACTATCGACCACTACCACCACCACCACCACCACTACCACTATCGACCACTACCACCACCACCACTACCACCACCACTATCGACCACTACCACCACCACCACCTACCACCACTACCACCATCCAACACTACCAGTACTACCACCACCACCACCTACCACCACTACCACCATCCAACACTACTACCACCACCTACTACCACTACCACTATCGACCAGTACCACTTACCACTACCACCACCTACCACCACTACCACTATCGACCACTACCACCACCACCTACCACCACTATCACCATCCAACACTACCACTACTACCACCACCTACTACCACTACCACTTTCGACCACTACCACCACCTACCACCACTACCACCATCCAACACTACCACTACTACCACCACCTACTACCACTATCGACCAGTACCACTTACCACTACCACCACCTACCACCACTACCACCACCCAACACTACCACTACTACCACCACCTACCACTGTCCACCACCACCACCATTATCCAGCACTACCACTACTACCTACCAGCGCTATCCAACACTACCACCATCCACCACTACCAACCACTACCACTACCATCACCAATGCTACAACTACCAGCATCACCACTACTACTACTACTACCACCAACCACCATCCAACACCACCTACCACCATCCAACACTACCACCACTCAGTCGAAATAGCGAGTCAAATAAATAATTTACACTCACGTTACTTCTTTGCCTCACTTTAATTCCCTTTTATCAGCCTCTCTCTCTCTCTCTCTCTCTCTCTCTCTCTCTCTCTCTCTCTCTCTCTCTCTCTCCTGTGTCACCCTGCCTTGTATTACCCCGTCAGAGGTGACAGCAGAGGCCTGGTTCGAGACAACATTCACAGCTTAAACACAACTCACCGATAACACAACACCCTACCACCTCTCTTCTGTAACCCCACAATAACAAAACGACGATGACGACAAAAAAAAACAGCGACAACAACGAAAACAACAGCAATAATAATAATAATAATAATAATAATAATAATAATAATAATAATATTCACTGTACACAAAACAGTTATTAAGAGCATCACCATTTTGTACTAGATTCTTTAACCAATGAGCATAACTAAAGGACCCTAATACATGTATACCCCATCAACAATCTCTTATATAAATCATCATTACTTAAAAACGTCCCAAGGGGTGAATAAAGTACGTCCCAAGGGGTGAATAAAGTACCTGAGCTGTTGTCCTTTAGGTGTTGAGATATTGATGAGAATTTGTAATATTTCTGAGATGTAGTGGGGGCTTCAGGAGGTACTGGGGCTTCAGGAGGTACTGGGGTGTATAATGACTCGCCTTGATAAGGGTGAGGATCAGAGTGAAGTTGGGAGGGAGGGGAAGGGTGAGGTGAGATGGAAGACCTGTGTGAGGGGGGGGATGAAGGGGGTTAGGAGGGGGGTGGATGGGTACTATTGAGGGGAAAGGTGGGGGAGAGTTGGGGAGGGGGGAGGGAAGTAGGATGGACGGGAGAGGTGTAATGGAAAACCTTCGTGAGGGGGTTATGGATGGGTACTTTTGAGGGAGAGGTGGAATGGAGAGGGAGGGAGAGGTGAGGGGAGAGGTGAAGGGGAAGGGGGGTGTAATAGAATACCTGCGTGACGGGGTGTTGTTGTTGTGGTGGTGGGGAAGGAAGGGGAAGAAAAAGAGGGAGGGGGGGTGGAGGTAGGGAAGAACTGGGTAGGTAGGTAGAAGGAGACATGAAAGCTGCAGTACATATATTTTTTATTTTTTTTTTTACTTCAGGATCATGTTGCAGATGTGAGTGCAAGAGAGAGAGTCGGGTCGTAGCAGAAACTCTCTCTCTCTCTCTCTCTCTCTCTCTCTCTCTCTCATATATTGAAAGTGAGAGACTGGACAGAAGACACAGGTCATAGTGTTCACCCCTCCCTCCCCCTCTGTCCTCGGGGGTCACGTTGTAAGCTCGGGACACTAAAGGAGAAGGTGGGAGAGCGTGGGGGAAGAGGGGGGAGCGTGGGGGAAGACGGGGAGAGCGTTGGGGAAGAGGGGGAGGGCGAGGGGGAAGAGGGGAGGGGGGTGGAGGCCAGGTCGTTACAGGAGTCACAGAACATTTCCCGCTCCAGCCGTCCGGGATGAGGGAGAGGGGAGGAGAAGGGGAGGGAAGGGGAAAGAGTGAGAGGGGGAGTCGGTCGAGGCCCTCTACTACCTCCTTTCCCGAGGTAATATTGCAGGCTTGGGATGAGGATAGGAGGGGGAAAGGGGAGGGTGGAAGGGGAAGGTGGAAGGGGAAGGGGGAAGAGGAGGGGGAGGGGAGGGCGTAGGAAACCCATTCACCCCCTCCTTCCTCTCTAACGTAATATTGTACACTCAAGGAGGAGGAGAGGGGAGGGGGAAGGGGGGAGGAGGGGGGAGGGGGGAGGAGGAAGAGGCTGCAGAACTCCACCTCCATCTCCCCCTCCGTCCCGCAGGTCATGAGGCAGGCCGTAAAGTTGTTATTTTATGCCCTGCGGTGTAGGCCACACAGCGCCCCACCCACCACGCCAACACACTCAGGAGCTGCAGCCTGATTCTAACATGGTAATCTCTCTGATGTTAACGTCATAATAACACACACTTAACTGCTGAGTTATTACCACCATTCTCTGCACCCACGAATAATGCCAGTCTGTGTGTGTTTACGTCTGCGTGTGTGTGTGTGTGTTTGTGGGTGTTTACGTCTGCGTGTGTGTGTGTGTTTACGTCTGCGTGTGTGTGTGTGTTTACGTCTGCGTGTGTGTGTGTGTTTAAGTCTGCGTGTAAGTACATATAAGCTTAGAACACACACACTCCCCTCCCCCCATGCATGCTAAAATTTAATCTTTCCTACAAACTAATTATTCTCAAGGACTCTGACCTGAACAATTTCATCAACACCCAAGTGACAGACAGCTTTACACACAATGTTTACTTATAACGTCATCATGGAGCCTGGACGAAGTGGGGGGGAAGGGGCGGTAGTGTTAGGGCCAATCCTGCACGGGGTGACACATGGAATCGAGAGGTGATAATTTCATGAATCACTTGGGGGACAATGTACTGTAAGCCATCCAAATTGGTAGTTAATGATCTGGTATTTTTAGAAGATTGAAATATTTTAGTTTAGACTCTGAAGAAAAATGTCGAAGAAATACAATAACTATTTTAATTTGAAGGATTTGAAGGATAATTTGCCTAAACCTCACATGAGCTTTATTCTGTGATTTATTTTTTTATCAAGTAACTATTTTTAGCATATTAATTAAGACGTGTTTTTTCGTGAGAGAAGTTAGGTTAGGTTCAAGTTAGGTTAGGTTCAAGTTAGGTTAGGTCCAAGTTAGGTTAGGTTCAAGTTAGGTTAGGTTCAAGTTAGGTTAGGTCCAAGTTAGGTTAGGTCCAAGTTAAGTTAGGTTCAAGTTAGGTTAGGTCCAAGTTAGGTTAGGTTCAAGTTAGGTTAGGTTCAAGTTAGGTTAGGTTCAATTTAGGTTAGGTTCAATTTAGGTTAGGTTCAATTTAGGTTAGGTTCAAGTTAGGTTAGGTTCAAGTTAGGTTAGGTTCAAGTTAGGTTAGGTTCAAGTTAGGTTAGGTTCAAGTTAGGTTAGGTTCAATTTAGGTTAGGTTCAAGTTAGGTTAGGTTCAAGTTAGGTTAGGTTCAAGTTAGGTTAGGTTCAAGTTAGGTTAGGTTCAAGTTAGGTTAGGTTCAATTTAGGTTAGTTTCAATTTAGGTTAGGTTCCAACTCACTAAATATATTATCTACAACTGAAAATTGGTCATAGCTTTATTAACCAAACATATAATGCTTCTTGGTACATAGTTTCCATTCACAAAGACTCCAGTTTCAACATTAAACAATATCAGAATGCTAATCAAGAAATACAAATATAATAAAAATAAAACCCCAAATTCCTAACTAAAGCTAAGCTAATCAAGTACTTATTTAACACACCTACGAATGTTCACTATATATTAAAAAAAAAAAATTCTATTGGAATTTTAATTAAGTTTTCAGGTGTATACTATTAATTACCCTCTCTGGCCATACACTGTAGCAGCAATAACTATAATCCTCTTTTATTTCACATTAAGTTAAATCAAGATATAAATAACAAAAGTCTTATTAAAATCTATGAATATTTTAATAGATGCCGAAGAGATTAACTACATGGGGAAGTATAGCTTTAAATAATGCAATGTTAAATATGAACTTTCTTATTCAATATTCCAGGGTTAACGTGTGTGTGTGTGTGTGTGTGTGTGTGTGTGTGTGTGCGTGTGTGTGTGTGTGTGTGTAAGTCCGTCTATTTAACCTTCCATCGAAAATATTTACGTTCTGTAGACTTTATCATTATTTTTCTATGTCTGTATGAATGTCTTTCTTATAAATTACTACATCAACACACAGACAATTTGAGTGATATACAGTGCCCCCCCCCCCCTCCCTCCCTACCCTCAGTGATTCAGAATCCTAGATCTAAATCCTTTTAAACCCACAATGTTCTCTTTGCCTCCCATGAATCCTGACTCCCAAAATGGCCGACAGGAGATTTGATTAAAAAAATTAAATGAATAAAAATAAACCACACGATCCAGGTCATATATCCACAGAACATTCATATATCCAGTCGAAATAGTCTCTCAACTTCTTACAAACCTGACCTGACCTGACCTGACCTAACCTGACCTGACCTGACCTAACGTACAGTGATATAGAGTGACATCTGTGGAGTTGGATTTATAAGATCTCTGAACCTGTACTTAGAACATAAGAAAATAAGGAGTCTGCAATAGGCCGGTTGGCCTGTGCATGGCAGCTCCTGTCGAGAGTTACTACCACTCTCTACCATCCATGAATCTATCCTGCCTCCTTTTGAAACTTTCCAGCGTTCCAGCACTTACTACAAAGTTGCTAAGCTTGTATCTGTATTTGTTTCTTCACCTGTTCTTGTACCGGGATCAGTATATGCATTTGTTCCAGCATTTACACCTGTACGTATGTGTGGATGAACTGTGCCCGAGATAATAAAGTGAGAAAATATCGAAGAAATGCGGTGAAAAATGTCTGGGATTGAGAAGACAAAACTGCAGCAACGACACACATGAGTGGAGAGAGTGAGCCCCTACTGTGTGAGAGAAGAACATGAGAATGGAGGAAACTGCAGCGGGTCTATTGGCCCATACTGGACAGTCCCATTTACACCCAACCCCTATTGCTCATATATCCACCCAACCTATGTTTGAAGCTATCCAGCGTATTCGAGTTAATGATGATGTTTGGTAACTTGTTCCACTCATCCACTACTCTATTTCTAAACCAATGTTTACCTATTTCGCGGTAAATCTAATAAAAACTACGCCCCCTGGTGGGCTCGAACCACCAACCTTTCGGTTAACAGCCGAACGCACTAACCACTTGTGCCACGAAGGAGAGAGAGAGAGAGAGAGAGAGAGAGAGAGAGAGAGAGAGAGAGAGAGAGAGAGGCCGTCGGCAATGCATTAGATTAATTAATCGGTTTAGAAATTCTATACCGTTTTACTATAAAAAAAATAGCACCATTTTTTATTTCTTATTCAAAGGCTCAATTTAAAACACATGAACTTTCCATCCAAGTCGAGTTATATATATATATATATATATATATATATATATATATATATATATATATATATATATATACATATATATATATATATATATATATATATATAATATATATATATATATATATATATATATATATAAATATAAGGCAGATGGAGTAATTCCCTGGCCCAGAACGGTATATCACCCTGCTTGATGAATAACAGAATTTGTTTTATTAATTTCAACTCACATTGCAAATTCATCTAGTTTTAGACTTTTAATATAATATAATATCTGTTAAAAAAGTGATGCTACATATTTTAATATGGAATTTAACGACAGTATTATTCCATCATTACAGAACATAGAGTTTAGTCATTCACTCAAATGTTACTCAATAGATTCCATCACCTCAACACTGCTTCAATAACAGAATGCCACCTAACCTAACCCAACCCAACATAACCCAACTATCTCAGGACAGGGTGTGGTGTGGTGTGGCGTGGCGTGGTATGGTGTGGTGTGGTGTCGTTTCTCGCCTCCTCGCTCGACTTAGTGCAGGAAATAGCCATCAGAACAATCAACACTAATGACTTGACCAAGATACTTCCATCCAGCACCACACATTGGCAGGAACGCCTCTCTCTCTCTCTCTCTCTTTTTCTCTCTCTTTCTCTCTCCTTGTTCTACCGACACTTCCGGTCATTCTTATGATGCAAAATTGTACATAAATGAGAGAGAGAGAGAGAGAGAGAGAGAGAGAGAGAGAGAGAGAGAGAGACTTATCAGCGCCACCTTTCATCAACCAATAAACACAAGTGAGAAACATTAAAGAAAAAAAAAGAAAGTGACAAAACTTTAACTTACAAATATACAAACAGTACATCACACACACACACACACACACACACACACACACACACACACACACACACACAGAAAAAGTGCAAAAGAGGGCATGCAAGATTATTCTCTCCCCTTCCTACTCCACATATCAAGAAGCGCTCAACACACTGACCCTTTCGACTCTCACTGACCATCACCACGACCTCATCTGCAAATTTGGTAAGAAGCTTCTACACCATCCTCGACACCGGCTCCTACTACCACCTGAGATCCCTTGTCCGAGAATTGCTGTGCGACACCACAACCGCATCCAGCCCATACGTGCACGAACTGATCGCTATAAGAACAGCCCAGTCCCAACCATTGTAA
Organism: Homarus gammarus; assembly: GCA_958450375.1. Classification (NCBI taxonomy): domain Eukaryota; kingdom Metazoa; phylum Arthropoda; class Malacostraca; order Decapoda; family Nephropidae; genus Homarus; species Homarus gammarus. The sequence continues at coordinate 650,614 of CAUDMG010002030.1, forward strand.
AAATTATCAATAACTTGTAATAGACCAGTGTATTCACTCCCAGTAAACACTACTCCTTGCACTGTCACTATGTTGAAATGAACTGTAGTTTGAGCTTTTCCCCATCTAGTTATTATATATCTTATTTGTATCACTTATGTTACTTGTACAGTATATTATTTATGATTCGAAACCCATTCCCCAAATATGTAACTGTATATTTTCAGCCTTCTGGCTGCCAAGCTCTTTCAATAAACCGTTAATTATTATTATTATTATTATTATTACACACACAATGATAGTTATAAAAAATGGGGGATATGGGTAGAAAATAGGAAGACAGATGAAGAAAATGGGGGAAGATGAGGAGGGGGGGGAACTTGAGTCGAGTGGGTGTTATGGCTTTGGGGTGGTATGATGGGGTGGTGGTGGTATGATGGGGTGGTGGTGGTATGATGGGGTGGTGGTGGTATGATGGGGTGGTGGTGGAATGATGGGGTGGTGGTGGTGGAATGATGGGGTGGTGGTGGAATGATGGGGTGGTGGTATGATGACGGTAGAGGAATGATAGGGTGGTGGTGGTATGATGGGGTGGTGATGGTATGATAGGGTGGTGGTATGATGGTGGTAGTGGAATGATGGGGTGCTGGTGGTGGAATGATGGGGGGGTGGTGGTGGTGGAATGATGGGGTGGTGGTGGTGGTGGAATGATGGGGGGGTGTTGGTAAGATGGGGCTATGAGGGAAGAATGAGGATGGGGTGAGAGGAGAAGAGGAGGAGAGGAGAATGAAAGTAGGAGAACGAGATGAAGAGAAGAAGAGAAGAGAAGAAAAAGAGAGAAGATGATAAGAGAGAGAAAAGAAGAGGAGGAAGAAGAAGGAAGAGAGAAGGAGGAGGAGGAGAAGGAGGGTACACCAGTATCCCCCACTTTCCAATTTTCGATAAACTTAAAAAAAAAAAAAATTCCCTGAAGCAACAAGACAGCTATTCATAGGCTCGTATATATTGGATACCTTTTATTCTCTTAAGCCTGTCGTATTTTTCCCAATATTTAGAAGAGAGAGAGAGAGAGAGAGAGAGAGAGAGAGAGAGAGAGAGAGAGAGAGAGAGAACACAACCCCCCCCCCCCCCACCCCCTTACATTTTCCATTAGAATTCGTATTTTTCCATCTGATCCCTGGGTCCACTTTCCCTAACACGGTCATGGTATCAAAAATAGAAGGTGACGAAAGATGGATAATTTTGAATAAGATTAGAGAGGGATTTGTGACTGAGCCCGAGTGGGTTCCTCTCTTGTATAATATAACCTTGGTATATTAAAAAAAAAAATGGGTTGTGGATAAGGTGACTTTAAAATTATAGACCAAGAGGAAAACTTACTCACCTGTGAAATATATTGCTAAAGGTACAGGTACGTTCTAAAAATATTCTGTGGATGTTCAATTCGCTATTAGACTCCAGTTAAGTAAATTGATAGCAGGTGAGAAAAGAAAAAAAATTACGTTGTACCATAGGGAAGATTTCTTTTTTTTACATTATAGAATTTGATTTTTATTTTATATATAACAGAATTACCTACGAAGAAATTTACCTGTAACAACAAACTCACCTACACATGAATCTAAACTGGTCACTATAAGGAAAAATAAATTCATTATATATAATTTACTGTATTAAAATAATTCTAGGAGAGATTTTTATTTTTTGAGAATTTACAAATATACTTACTGAAGGCGCAGCAAACCCCCCCCCCCCCCCCCCCCAACACACACACAAAAAAAAGTAACTCGTAAACACATGTACTCAAAACTTTGCCAAACTCGTTAAAAGTATAAAAGTAGTAAATGGACTTGAGATAACTTACAGAATAAGATAGAAGTGAACAACTTAGAATAGCTGAAGGATAAGGTTAACTTTGCCCTGACACTAAGATCCTGGCTGGGTAGCTCTGTGATCGTCTCCCTGGCCACTAAGATCATGTCTGGGTGGCTCTGTGATCGTCTCCCTGGCCACTAAGATCATGTCTGGGTGGCTCTGTGATCGTCTCCCTGAATCTGGCACTATATGACACTCACTCACTAGGTGCCAACTCCCTACCTCTCTACCGTGTTCAAGTCAATACCTTCAACTGTATCGAGGGACTGGGAACACTTTCTATTTCCCTTCAGTTTGTCTCAATATATCTCATGGGGAAATAAAACTATCTTTCTCAACACGTGTCTCAACTCTAGTATATCAAAGCCTTAACAAATTTCAAATGTTTCTCACCTAACCTAACTTAACCTAAGCCTAACATAACCTAAGCCTAACATAACTCTGTATTACGTGTTTCTAATTAATCATAATCTTTTGTATATTTAAAATTTCCATCCGTAACAAGGAAATTTAATTATAGTATGTCTAAGAAAAATTTAAATTCCATCTTACTACTTCACGTTAAATTCTTATTAATTAATATTGTTATTATTAAGGTAAATTACTTTAGGTTAATTAACTCACCTGATAAGAATAAGCAATTAAATATATACCAAAGAAATAGTGGGAGTCAGACAACAACTGTCATATATACGCTACAACAACTGTCATATATACGCTACAACAAGTCATATATACGCCACAACAACAGTCATATATACGCTACAACAACAGTCATATATACGCCACAACAGTCATATATACGCCACAACAACAGTCATATATACGCTACAACAACAGTCATATGTACGCCACAACAACAGTCATATATACGCCACAACAAAACAGTCATATATACGCCACAACAACAGTCATATATACGCCACAACAACAGTCATATATACGCCACAACAACAGTCATATATACGCCACATAAAATACAGACACGGGAGGTGGGTGAGAAAAATACACTTGTAAGGGATTGAGTTCCTAAAAATACCCCCTTGGTAAAGACGGCGTGAAAAGCGGACAGGGGACAGACGGTAAACCACGGAATACGGTAAACTCTCTTAACCTGTTTACCTAAGTAGTTTACCTGAGCGGCTTACCTGAGTAGTTTATCCGAGAGGTTTATTTGTGTTTATTGTGGGCTTTTGCTGGGGGGGGGTTTTCTTTCACGAATAATATTTTGGTCAACAACACAAGTTCTTACACAGGAAAACAACAACAAATGGAAAATTACATACCATTTTTTTCAGACGATAGAATTTGGTCTTTTTTTTTTATGCAGAATAATTTATAATCGAGTGAAAAGATGTAATAAGAAGAGAAACAGCCTCATAATGACCTTACCTTAGAGTACCTGATATATAGTACACACAGACACATGGTAAGTTCCTCTGGTACTCCTATAACTAACGAAGCCACGGAAGGGAAAAATACATGAAATATTCTTTTAACTTCACAATAAGACTCCCAGTTGTTTGCTTTAAGGCAGATTTAACTTATTGAATCATCAAGCGTTTCCAAGAAAATTTAGAGGTTAGGTTTAGGTTAGGTTTAGGTTTAGGTTTAGGTTAGGTTTAGGTTTAGGTCTGTGTATGGAACAAAGGAAAAAACCCTAGACCAAAACTTCAGTGGAATCTCCAAAAGCAGACCCCGCCCCCCCCCCCCCCCTGCACACCAGTGGTCTTGTTCCATAGTCTTGGGAGGGGAGAGGGAATGGGAGGGGAGAGGGAATGGGAGGGGTGAGGGAATGGGAGGGGAGAGGGAATGGGAAAGAGAGAGGGAATGGGAAAGAGAGTGATAATGGGAGAGGATAAGATTAGGAAAGAGGAAGAGAGAGAGAGAGAGAGAGAGAGAGAGAGAGAGAGAGAGAGAGAGAGAGAGAGAGGGGGGGTGAGTGGATTATATGGTCCAGTAGAATGAGGGCGGAATAAAGTGCCAAAATGGGTTAGTGGTTTTACAAGAGGAAAGCAGAATGGGGTCCAAATGGGGGCTAGAACAGTATGGGACGCCACAATGGGTACTGGACTGCCTAAGAGAATGGGATTTAAAATGAGGATGGGGGCAGAGGGTTCATGACGTCACAATGGGTACAGGAGCTCTCAGATAATGGGTTGAGTCACAATGGGTAAAGGAGCTCTCAGATAATGGGTTGAAAAATGGGGAGATAGGGAAGAAGAGGGAATCGTGGTAGTATAAGCATTAATAATAGGACAATAACAATGGAGAAACGACAGGAATAGTTGAATAGTTAATGAAAATAAGTTTGGAAGAGAGAGAGAGAAGGAAAGAGGGAAGGAGGGAGGGATAATAGACAGAGAAAGAGAAGGGAAGGGAGAGAAACCGATAAACAGAGAGAGAGAGAGAGTGAAAACAAAATGTGGACTAAAAACAGAGGGGTCGGGGTTGCAACAGGAGAAAGGCGATTAGCGGTAATACAGGTAGAGAGAAAACGTGAGGCGGGGAAAACATAAAGAGGGAAGGACAGTGTGAAAACGAGGCCTGGAACTGTCTCTCCCCTCCCCCCCTGTACAGAGAGAGAGAGAGAGAGAGAGAGAGAGAGAGTGTGTGTGTGTGTGTCAATATGGTGATGGTTGCATGATGTATTGTTTTGGGATAAAAATAATTGACCACTGACGTTATCTCTTCCAGGAGGAGGAGGAGTTGGAAGAGGGGGAGGAAGAAAAGGAGGAGGAAGGGAGGAGGAGGAAGAGGAGGAGGAAGAGGAGGAGGAGGATAAGAAAGAAAAGGAGGAGAAGGGAGAGGAAGAAAAGAAGGCATTGGAGATAGAGAATGAAGAGGAGAAGGGAAGTAGAAAGGGCAATGAGAGGAAGAATGAATAATGATGAGGTAAGTGAAGAGTTATAGGATAACGAGGAAGAGGGAGGAAGAAGTGGAGGAAGAGGAAGAGAAGAAGAAGGAAGAAGTCGAGGGAGAGAAAGAGGAGGAAAAGGAGAAGGAGGTGTATGGAAACGAAGATAAGGAAGAAATGAATAAAGAAGTACAGGAAGAACTGGTGAAGGAGGAGGAGGAGGAGGAGGAGGAGGAGCGAGTCCCCAGCGCTGGTAGAGAGGAATATCGGGATAGGGAAGCAAGGAGGAAGACTACACCAAAAAAATCAGGAGGAATATTTTTTTTTCTAGACGAGAGCCGCCGCGTGGAAACTAACGTCCTCCTTAAAGTGACATTACCTTGACCTTTGACCTATCAGCTTTAGAATCAATAGGTGCTCACCCTCTTTCTCAGGAGGAGGAGGAGGAGGAGGAGGAGGAGGAGATTGAAAAGAATAAAATCAAGAGGAGGAAGAAGAAAAAGATCAAGAAGACAAAAGAGGAATGAAGAAAAAATAATGGAAATACGTATACATTATTTATATACATAATAAGTAATTCCGACATACATACATACAAGAGAAGCTTCCCTAGCCGGTGGGAAAACATCGCTTCAACATTAGGCTAATGCGACTCTGTTACGTAACGAGAAAGTAACATTATACTCCACGTTACTTCCCTGGAAAGTAACATTTGTGTCTCTGAGGTACAGATTTGGTTACTGTGATAACGTAAGACATTTGTATTGCCACTGTCTGGATAATGTCATGGCAATAAGCTAATAAATGAAAAAGTACTCTCTCTCTCTCTCTCTCTCTCTCTCTCTCTCTCTCTCTCTCTCTCTCACTCTCTCTCTCTCTCTCTCTCTCAGCATAAGTGACGTTAAAAATGATAATTCCCACCACCACAAAACACAAGCTACAGAAACCCCGGCAAAAGTCGTACAACTCTTCACCAACTGGCCGCAAAAAAAAAATAATGAATAAAAAAATATATATTAATAAAATAAATAAAAAATAAAATAAAAAATGATAAAAAAATACATAAAAATAGAAGACAAAAAATTAATAAAAACTAGACTGGCAAGTGAGACGACTGGGACCATTTCCCAGGACGTTACTGATGATCATTCCCAACGCTCTGCCCTCATTATAACATTGCGTTAATTTTTGTTTTCTCTCTCTCAACACCGACTACCTCCACCACCACCACCCCCACCACTGTGGTTACAGGACAGAAAACAGCGAGTGAGCATTAACGGCACTAAATCCCATTGGAGCAACGTCACTAGTGGAGTTCCGCAAGACTCAGTACTTGGACCATTATTATTTATTATATACATAAACGACATAGATATCGGCATAGACAGCAACATAAGTAAATTTGCTGATGACACTAAAATAGGACGTGTAATTAAATCTGACTAGGACTCCGCAAAACTACAGGAAGATATAAACAAAATTTTCGAATGTTCTGAAAAATGGCAGATGAAATTCAATGTGAACAAATGTAAAGTACTCAGTATAGGAGATGTAAACAGGGAAACCAGGTACCAGATGAACAACGATGTTATTGAGAAATCAGACTGCGAGAGAGATTTAGGAGTAATGATGAGTAGGAATCTTAAGCTAAGTAAACAATGTGTATTTGCTCGAAACAAAGCTAATAAAGTACTTGGGTTCATACAAAGGAATGTTGGTTACAAGACTAGCGAGGTCATCTTAAAACTATATCTCGCGCTTGTGAGACCTCACTTGGATTACGCAGTTCAATTCTGGTCACCGTATTACAGAATGGATATAGATTCCTTGGAAAGAATTCAGAGGAGAATGACGAGACTAATCCCAGGCATTAGGAACCTTGAGTACAGAGACAGGTTAAAGCATCTTAATTTGCACTCCCTCGAGAGACGTAGAGTGAGGGGCGACATGATCGAGGTGTATAAATGGAAGTCAGGGCTAAACAAAGGGGACATTACAAAGGTACTCAAACTATCCCACCAGGAGCGAACTCGTAACAATGGTTTTAAATTAGACAAAATTAGATTTAAGCGCGAAATAGGTAAACATTGATTTGGAAATAGAGTAGTGGTCGACTGGAACAAGTTACCAAACATCATCATTAACTCGAATACGCTGGATAGCTTCAAACTTAGGTTGGGTGGATAACTGGATATATAAGCAATAGGGGTTGGGTGTAAATGGGACTGCCCAGTATGGGTCAATAGGCCCGCTGCAGTTTCCTCTATTCTTATGTAAAAGTTCTAAATTTTTCATTTTTTTGTACAATGTCTTTTTTTGTATTATCATATTATCTTGTGTTCTATTTCTACGTGTCTCTCTCTCATGTATGTGTATGTATGTGTGTGTGTGTATGTGTGTGTGTATGTGTGTGTGTGTGTGTGTGTGCGTGCGCGTTTATGTATGTATGTTACAATCTTTCTTTATGACTTTTCCTTCCCCTTCCTTCACTTCCTTCCCGTGGAGTGTGTTACCTGAGAGGGGGAGGGGGAGAGAGAAGGAGGGGGAGGGGAGAGAGAAGGAGGGGGGGGAGAGAGAAGGAGGGGGGAGGGGGGGAGAAGGAGGGGGAGGGAGAAGGAGGGGGAGGGGAGGGAGAAGGAGGGGGGAGGGGGAAGGAAGGGAGGGGGAAGGGGGGAGGGGGAAGGAAGGGAGGGGGAAGGAGCGAAGAGTCAGAGGCACCTGGCAAATCAGAGCCACTCATACATCACCTTGATCAACATCTCATTATTACCTGGTGAGGACGGGTCTTTAATAACACCTGCCTCACCACCCTTGACGCCAGCCAGCCCCCCAGGGAGGCTCGTCATCACCTTGCTAGTGAGACTTGAAGGTGTACTGGCCTGGCGGGTGTGTGTGTGTTAGTTTTAAACAACAGAGGCGACACCAGTAGATTATGCTTGCACTACACATTACGATGCCTATTATTATTATTATTATTAACTCCTACAGCATTATACATGGTTTATTGACTAACACAAAAGAGGATTTGAAGACCTCGCTTGTCCCTTTCGTCTCCACACTTAGCCTCGTCTTGTCCTACAGGTGCTAAGGAACGTTTACCTTACTTGTTGCAACACACCACGACATGATCTGATCTGACCTGATCTGACCTGACCTAACACATTAATGATCCTGATTGGGTTAACACAGGCGGTTTCAGACAGCTCCCGAGAGAGAGAGAGAGAGAGAGAGAGAGAGAGAGAGAGAGAGAGAGAGAGAGAGAGAGAGAGAGAGAGTAAACAATAATATACAAGTTAAAAAAAAGCGCCAACTACTAACAACACCAACACCACCACCTTAAGACACGGAGATGAAAGAGAAGACAAGAAAACAAAGAAAGAAGAAAAACCAAAGAAAACAAGAGCATACAGCTAGATGGTCTAAAATAACATGTAAATTGGCATAAAGTGCGGTAGAGCTCAGGTGAAAGACGAGAACCTGAGATTATTGGGGAGAGAGAGAGAGAGAGAGAGAGAGCCAGGCCGGAGCGTCGAGGAAATTATAAAACTGTCTTGACTCTGAGACGAGGGGGAAGAATGGTGCTGGATTATAACACGGTATAGTTGATGAGTGAGTAGTGGTGCACGGGGGGAAGGAAGGAAGGAAGGAAGGAAGGAGGGAGGGAGGGAGGGAGGGAGGAAGGAAGGGAGGAAGGGAGGGAGGGAGGGAGGGAGGGAGGGAGGGAGGAAGGAAGGAAGGAAGGAAGGAAGAGGAGGGAGGGAGGGAGGAGGGAGGGAGGAGGGAGGAAGGAAGGGAGGAAGGGAGGGAGGGAGGGAGGGAGGGAGGGAGGAAGGAAGGAAGGAAGGAAGGAAGGGAGGGAGGGAGGGAGGAAGGAAGGAAGGAAGGAAGGAAGGGAGGGAGATGGTGCACGAGAGGGAAGGAGTGAAAGAAAGGAAAAGGGAAGGAGTAAAAGAAAGGAAGGAAGGAATGGAGAGGGGGAAGGAAGGAAGGAATGGAGAGGGGGAAGGAAGGAAGTAGGAAACAGAAGAGAACAGGAGGAAGTAAGAGTAAGACAAATGGAGGGAAGAGGAAGATGAGAAGGAGGAGGTAAGGAGGACTAGCAAGGGATAGAAGAGAAGGACGTAAGGAAGAAGGGACGCAGGAAGAGGAGAAGAATGAGAAGGCAGGAGGAAGGAAGAGGAAGGTATAGGGAGGCAGGGAAGATAATCACAAAGAAGGATGGATGAGGAAGAGAGAGAAAGAGTGAAATAGGGAGACAGGTCGAAATAGAGACAGTAAGACAGAGAGTGAGACACCCCCAACCACTCCTTCAGCGTCGCCCCCCACTCCTCCTTCAGCGTCGCCCCCCACCCCTCCTTCAGCGTCGCCCCCTACCCCTCTCCTTCAGCGTCGCCACCCACCCCTCCTTCAGCGTCGCCCCCTACCCTCCTCCTTCAGCGTCGCCACCCACCCCTCCTTCAGCGTCGCCACCCACCCCTCCTTCAGCGTCGCCCCCTACCCTCCTCCTTCAGCGTCGCCCCCACCCCTCCTTCAGCGTCGCCACCCACCCCTCCTTCAGCGTCGCCCCCTACCCTCCTCCTTCAGCGTCGCCCCCTACCCTCCTCCTTCAGCGTCGCCCCCCACCCCTCCTCCTTCAGCGTCGCCACCCACCCCTCCTTCAGCGTCGCCCCCTACCCTCCTCCTTCAGCGTCGCCCCCCACCCCTCCTTCAGTGTCGTAATGAGTCATGTCCCGTCGTGAGGGTTACGACCTTTACCTCTAAGACATATATTCCCGCCTTTAAATTGTAGAAAATGTAAATATTGTAATGTTTACCTCCAAGATTTTCAATTTTTTTTGTACGTAAATTATTAAAGTCACCATTTTCCATTCCTCTAATTATTACGATTATCAATAATTATAATTTAATCTATAATATCATATGAATAATTTAACACACACACTAAACTATGGTAATAAAACATCAAACCTAACCTAACCTAACCTAACCTGACCTTACCTTACCTGACCTGACCTGACCTAACCAAACCAGACCAAACCTATTTCTCCTACATGTAACAAGAGTTCTCCCTCTCTCCTTGACTATTCAGCATTTATCTTCTATTTACATTGTTCCCCTCCTCCCTTCTTTGCCTCTTCCCTGTTTTCTTTCATTTGACACAACTCGCTGCTCCTCTCTCTCTCTCTCCCTCCTTTTCACGGGACACTGTTTATTGTTCCATCTATTTGCACGTTTTAACTTTTACCCACTAACAGGGGAGGAGGAGGAGGAGGCAGGGAAACACCTCATTACTGTACTCTCTCTACAAATCCCACGATATTTTAAGCCTCGCATCACTAGTGTACCTTACCTTTAAAGTTAACCTGTAAATCCCTTCTTTCATTCCTTACCTTTTATTATATTATATAGGTGTTATAGGATTTTATTAGTCTTAATATATTTTTATTTTTTTTTATTTCAATTATTATTATGTGAGATTCCCAGAGAGAGAGAGAGAGAGAGAGAGAGAGAGAGAGAGAGAGAGAGAGAGAATATCAAATGTCTTTTCCCAATACATCTCGGGTGTATTCTATAACAGCTTCTCTCAGACCATCAAATAACTCCTTCTCTTTCCTGTAACCTGAAGAACGTAGGACACCCCATCTGCCTGCTCACTCTCTCCCTCTTATTGCGTTCTTTGTGATACGATAACCCATTACACTATAGGCTATACGGAGGGAATATAACTTGAATCACCTGTAACTAAGTCCCCCTCCCCTCCCCCCCCCCCCCCGGTATTTCATCTGGTTATTGAACACACTAACACGAACTTAACTTAATCTAACCTGACCTGACCTGACCTAACCTGACCTAACCTAAGCTTACTATTGTCTATTGTTCAGTCCTGTAATCAAGAGGCTTACATCTCAAGACAACTTAAAACACACACACACACACACACACACACACACACACACACACACACACGAAAATACGAAACCCCGAATCGCTCGAAGACACGAATCAACGCCCTTACTTATTACAAGATATATATATAAAGTATTAGTAGTCTAAGTATACCACTGGTGAACGTACTAAAATATTCAACACTTTTATACTTATTTCGGCAGGAGACTCGTGCTGTAAACGACCTTCACTCACGATAGGCTGCAGTATGTCACAAGGGGGGGAGAGGGGAGTGGAAGGGGGGAGGAGGGAAATGGCCGTCAAAACACTGTCCCCTCACTTCACCTCCCCTCATCGTCCCTTAACTCCCCTCCCCCCACCCCTCATCGTCCCTTAACTCCCCCCCACCCCTCATCGCCCTAAAAACTCTCCCCCCCACAATCCCACCTCCCTGGACACTTTTCCCCCTCCCTGGATACCGCCCCCCTCCCTCCCCTCTCTCCCTCACCACCCCCTCACTCACTCCCTCCTCACCCTCACACTACTCTCAACTAATGAAATGGAGTTTTGGGAGAGGACTGAAAAAGTCACGCGTTCCCAGAGTGATTGGTGGAGTGAGTGACGGGAGTAGCTGGTAGAGTGACTGACAAGGTGTGACGGGCGGAGTGGTTGGCAAAATGAGTGACGGGGAGTGATTACAAAAAATGGAATGACTTATCGATGTGATGAAACACTAACATCACCACTACCACTAACATCACCACCACCACTAACATCACCACCACCACTAACATCACCACCACCACCATCATCACCACCACCACTAACACCATCACCACTACCATCACCACCACCACCACCACTAACATCACCATCACCACCACCACCACTAACATCACCTCTTATCACCACAACAATCATCATCACAACCACAATTACCACCATCACCACCAGTAGTGATGATGGTACAGTAGTGAGAGGCTTAATTGTATACCCGTGTGTGTGTGTGTGTGTGTGAGCGCGTTTTTGGTGAAATTCAAGATTTTCAATATATTGATGTTTCACTGTACAACCTAGAATATAAACACACACACACACACACACACACACACACACACACACACACACAAGGGTCGTTCAAAACCACCCGAGGGAGTGTGTATATTTGGCTATCTTTTAACTCCCCAAATGCATTGTACCCTTACAGGTTACAGACCATGAAATCGGTTCCAATGTTTTTCTCCTCGCTGAGTGTGTAAGACCTCTGGGGGCTGGCTAGTAAGGCGGCTGTGAGGGGTATAGGGATGGGGACTGTTGTTATTGTAGTTGTTTTAGTTGTTATTGTTATTGTTGTTGTTGTCGCTGTTGTTGTTGTTGGTGGTGTTGTTATCTTACACCAACTATACAGTGTAACTTCCTTCCTGCACCTCTAATCTTATTTCACTCCTACTTTCTCCACAAAAAAATTAACTGACACACACACACACACACACACACACACACACACACACGAATAAACGATCTATCGGCCATAATAAAAATACACAACAAACCACAGCCGAGAGAGAGAGAGAGAGAGAGATAAACCCTCCTTCAACCCCCGCCACAAATCACCACCCCAAGACGCCATTATCAACACACACACAAATAATATAACATCTCCAGCTCTGACCACAAGATGGATCAGAAAAAATAAATAGACGTAAGACACCTTCCTACTCGTCAGGGATAATGGTTTTTAAATCCCTCGTACATAGAGGTCAAGTGACTCCTTCTGACCTCCTGATACCGTATACGCCTCCCCACCGTCGTTGTTTATGCCTTTATGAGTCATGTTTGTCCTTTTATTGGCCAAATCGACAAGACACTGAGAGTCATAATCGGGACAAAGTGGTCGATTATTTAGGAAGTGGAAAGGGGAAGGGAGGATTAAAGGGAGGGGGATTAAAGGGGGTTAAGGGCGGTTCCTATACACGGGTAGGGGGGATAATGTAGGAGGGGTAGTAGTGGAGGGGAAGGAGGGGATAAGGGTACTGGGGTGAAGGGGAAGGGTAATGGGGTGGGGGAAGGGGAAGGGTAATGGGGTGGGGGAAGGGTAAGGGTAATGGGGAAGGGGAAGGGTAATGGGGTGGGGGAAGGGGAAGGGTAATGGGGTGGGGGAAGGGGAAGGGGTGGAACTAACATGGATTGGTTACAGGGGGAGGAAGGGCGGTGAAAGAGGGTGATAGGAGAGATACACCGAGTGGTTTGTCCAGTGAGGGAGAACAACTAGAGGGTGTGTAGTGGTCGAGGGAGAGAGGGAGATAGGGAGGGAGGGAGGAGGGAGGAAGGAGGGAGGAAGGAGGGAGGAGGGAGGGAGGGAGGGAGGGAGGGAGGTAGTGGGAGAGAGGGAGGGAGGGAGGTAGTGGGAGAGGAGGGAGGGAGGGAGGGAGGGAGGGAGGGAGGGAGGAAGGAAGGAAGGAAGGAAGGAAGGAGGGAGGGAGGGAGGGAGGGAGGGAGGGAGTAGTGGTATATGAAGTAGTTGCAGGAGAGGGGTAGTCGTGGATAGAGGATAGTGTGTTCAGATGGGGTAGTGGCGGACAGAGGGGGTTAGTGGCGGAGAGAGAGAGAGGTGGAGGCAGGTAAGGTAAGTAAAGGGGATAGTGGCGAGGCAGTGGTGGCAAGGCGTAGAGAAGTGAGGAGGGTGAGTGAGGGAGGGAGGGAAAAGGGGGTGAGTGAGGGAGGGAGGGAAAAGGGGGTGAGTGAGGGAGGGAGGAAAGGGGGGTGAGTGAGGGAGGGAAGGACAAAAAAACTATCTATACCTTTAAAAAATTATATCCTACAATCCTTAAACAACCATCCCCATTTATCCCTGTAAACTACCCCAATTTATCCCTGTAAACTACCCCAATTTATCCCTGTAAACTACCCCAATTTATCCCTGTAAACTACCCCAATTTGTCCTCGTATGAATTTTATATACTTTCCAGAAAACCTAAAAAGTATACCCGGTACCTCACGAAGCCAGACTAAAAGTATTTCTCTAAAACCTGAAGCAAATATATTCTGGTATATTCCTATTGAGAGAGAGAGAGAGAGAGAGAGAGAGAGAGAGAGAGAGAGAGAGAGAGAGAGAGAGAGAGAGAGAGAGAGAGATTCCGACATATACATCCCAGGAATATTACACATTAAAAGATGCATTTAGCCATAATTGGACACGGTTTCAGACCCTTGTTATTGTAATGGTGAAAGACAGCATGATATTACCAGAGAGAGAGAGAGAGAGAGAGAGAGAGAGAGAGAGAGAGAGAGAGTGTGTGTGTAAGGGACAACCACACACACACACACACGAATTAAAAAAACAAACACCAATCAACACAAACTAGAAATAAAAAATATATAAAAATACATAAAAAAAAAACACAAGGTCTGACAAGGGAATAATAACATTTTTTTTTTCCTCTAAACAAGATTAATAATTACAAGAATGACCAGCAGCCATTCCTCACGACCCAGGCTTGGCTCCCTTGGTAAGGATGGACACACACAAACACCGGTGTCTCAAGAATTTACAAATAATGAGAATTGAGAACAAGACCATCACCAGAAACTATGGTAGAATCCGCGAGAGGCTACCGCGAGAGGCTACTGCGAGAGGCTACCGCGAGAGGCTACCGCGAGAGGCTACTGCGAGAGGCTACCTCGAAGACAGGTCATGTAAGTACTTGAGCGAGTGCATTTTATATGGGAGAAAATAACCTCAATTGATACGGGTCGGGTCGGGTCAGGTCGGGTCGGGTCGGGTCAGGTCGGGTCAGGTCGGGTCGGGTCGGGTCAGGTCGGGTCAGGTCGGGTCGGGTTTATGTTATAATAATTACTGACAAACATATAAAATGAGTCAATTAGTCTCTTCAAAATACCTATTATAGATGAATAGGTATTGTCTGTTGATATAACCTAACCTACCCTACCCTACCCTAACCTACCCTAACTTTAATACACAGTTTATATGACAGAGGCTTGGCGCTCACATTGCCGGGTTGACCATCTGGGTTGTGGCAGTTCCTGGTTCAGCTCGGAATGAAAGGGAATCTCCTCTTTTTATTGAGTTAAAATTCCAAATATTTTAGCTTAAATCTCTGATATATAATTTGACTCATCAAATAGTTCAGTAATTAACTCTTAATGTTTACCTATACAGGTATGTTGACCTTAACTTTAAGACACAGGTGCCAACCATGATGGTGTGTGTGTGTGTGTGTGTGTGTGTGTACAGTATATCCCACACAGGAGGTCCAGCACGAGGTACTATTAAGAAACACCAGACCAGCCCCCCCCCCCCTCCCTCCTTTACCGTAAATATGTTGCCAAACTTTCTGTAACACCTGTAACACCTTTAACACCTGTAATACCTGTAACACCTTTACTGTTGTCGCCCAAATGAAGGAACACCTTAATTACCTGTATCTCATCCGTCTAAATGAACGATGACCAACGTAATTTTTCACCCAAATGAACAACGTTGCCGTCTTCAACCACAAACACAGGTCATGTATACAAACAACAAACACATGTATACAAACCACAAACATGAATCATTAACCGTGAGTGAAAAAACGAAATATAAAACAAACTTAAAACACAAATGAAACACAAATGAGCAATACTAAACATTAAACGAAAACCAAAGTGAACAATTATCCCTGATGAATATACACAGACACCACTACCTACCTACCTGCACCATAACACCCACCACCTACCTACCTGCACCATAACACCCACCACCTAACCTAACCTAACCCACCACCTACCTACCACTCCTTTAGTGTTACAATAATGGAGGCAGCAGAGAGATTAAACCAACAACACGAGAGACTAAATAATACAACTCTTCCTGGTGTATCAAGGGAGGGGGAGAGGAAAGGGGAGGGGCAGAGGGAAATGGAGGGGGGATGGAAAAAGAAGGGGGAGGGAATGTGTGGGGAAGGGGGAGAGACACAGAGAGAGAGAGAGAGGGAGAGTAAATACACAAAAACAAACCATAATGATAGACGGTTTCATTGTAATTTGTCCCACACCTAAACTATTTTATAAACTAACTCGTATATTCAATTTTTATACACAGGAAAAAAAAATTACGATACGGAAAATAAACTAAAATACAACACGCATTATGTATACAAGGGAGCTGAAATATACATACATACATACATACATACATACATACACCGTAATGAATGACTGTATGGTGTATGAGTCGGTAATTGACAGGTGTATACGATGATGTTTTACTTACAAATATACATTAATAAATATCATAGGACGAAATGGAGTACAGGTGAGTGGATCATACCTGTAGTGTAATTAAGGAGTTTATAATGAAAGGTGTAGAGTGTAATGTAATGTGTGATTTGGTGTGGTGTGGTGTGGTGTGGGGGTGGGGTGGGGTGGGGTAATTTCATAAGTAAATTTTAAGTAAGTTACAATAGTCCAGCCGTAATAGGAATAAAAAATACGATCAATTTACATTTTTTTTTTTACATTTTTATAACAATTAAATCTTCGGAACAACACCTGAATTGCAAAAAAAAATAAAAAAATAAAAAAAAATAAAAATAAAAAATAAAAAACTCTTTGGAGGAACTTGCCAAATTTACATATACTATAGACGTCTGCAAAGGATCACTTATCGAGTTAGGTTAGGTTAGGTTAGGTTAGGTTAGGCTAGATCAGGCTAGGTTAGGTTAGTCTGGCCTCAGCAGTGTCACATGTTTACGCTTTTCATGCTCGTAAACAAACTGGAATTAAAAAGAAAATTTAAATTCTCTAAGGCTAAGCTAATCTGTCTAAATTTAGGTGGATTAGACGTAATTCTAGTCATTTATATTCATTTAGTTACGGAAAAACTCTTTAATATTTTCCACATTATTTCCCTCCTCTTCTTTTCTTAACTCTCCTCTTTAATGAATTACTAGTTAAGACAATCCACATACGACAGTGAACTCTCCACGACGCTATTATAATTTGAATACCCTTAAAATGTTTGTGTGTGTGTAATGATTCTCTGATGCATCGTCCTCACCTGTTTCTGTTCCTATGCTTTCACTGTCAAGATCAGATGTTAAGGTTTTGTCCATTATTCAGCCCGCTAGTGTCGAGGTGTTTTAGTTTTGTGGTACCTCTACAGTAGGCACCTTTAACCTCATTAGTTTGGTACATTGGATACTCTAACCTCATTAGTTTGGTACATTGAATACTCTAACCTCATTAGTTTGGTACATTGGATACTCTAACCTAATTACTTTGGTACATTGGATACTCTAACCCATTAGTTTGGTACATTGGATACCCTAACCTCATTAGTTTGGTGCATTGGATACCCTAACCTCAGCAGTATGATACGCTAAACTTGGAGAGAATAAAAATATGGTAATGAAAAATATCTAAATAATGTTAATTTAGATAAGCTTAAACAATTTAGTGCCACGTTGATACATAATGAAAATATTCTGTTAATTCTCCTCATTTATCACTCCAGCATATGTGGGTAAAGCAACGACACCTGAATCAGAATAAAATAGTTTGACTTCTGCTTGATAACATGTAACTGGTCGAGGTTATATTCCATCTATGTAAATTAGTTATGTTCAGCTGACTAACATTTCTAAGCTATTGTTGCAGAATTTTTTGGGGGGAGGACAAAGCTGCAAATTTTTCTGAGGCAGTTTTACGTAAGGCACAGTCCCCTTCACTAGTGCGTTTACAGGGGGTCGTCAGGTTATATGTACAGTCCCCTTCACTAGTGCGTTTACAGGGGCTCGTCAGGTTATATGTACAGCCCCCTTCACTAGTGCGTTTACAGGGGCTCGTCAGGTTATATATACAGTCCCCTTCACTAGTGCGTTTACAGGGGCTCGTCAGGTTGTGTGTACAGTCCCCCTTCACTAGTGCGTTTACAGGGGGTCGTCAGGTTATATGTACAGTCCTCTTCACTAGTGCGTTTACAGGGGCTCGTCATTTAAACATTTCACAAATCATTATAATTGATATTTGTTTTAATAGTGTTGTACTTTGATTCCATAGTATGTTTACTATTGCGAGTTTCCTTCTGTCGAATGTAAACAAACACAGCGCTGCCACACTGCACAAAACCTGACGAGCCCCTGTAAACGTACTAGTGAAGGGGACTGTACATATAAAATGACGAGCCCCTGTAAACCCACAAGTGAAGGGGGAGTGCACACACAACCTGACGAGCCCCTGTAAACGCACAAGTGAAGGGGACTGTACATATAACCTGACGAATCCCTGTAAACGCACTAGTGAAAGGGAACTGTATACCAGAAAGTGCCTACACTCTTTGATAAGCCAAGAGACCAACTGGGATGAAACTGTAGTTAAAATTAAAATATTATCTCGTATTTCCACACAAAAAATTCATATATTCATACTAGCATGTGGAACAGGACAAGCTGTGACACATCCACTGCAGGGCCAACACACGGGTCAAATCCAGGTCACGGAAGAAAAATAATGAAAAGAATAAGTCAGGTGAGGTCAAATTGCGTATCACTGGGCAAATTTGCTTCTCTGTTAAACTACACTCACTCACGAAACACTTTTTTTACATGATGGTATGAATTGGTCTTTTCTTGGCTATATGTTACTCGCTCTCCCTCCCTCTCTCCTTCCTTCTTTCCTTCGTACAATATCCATCCACAACTGAACTTCTACGAAAAATCTTGAAAAAAAAAAAAAAAAGGGAAAAACCCAAAAAACGCAAAAAAAAGCAAAAAGCAAATAAAAAAAAAGAAAAAAGAAAAAAGCATAGATTCGAATCATTAATAACTAACATTTAAAGGTTCAAAAACTAACTTTACATTATATATCAAGATCTGAATCGGGAAAACATTCTTGCTCTTGGAAACTGAACCCCATACCTCACCTAACACTCAAACAACATGACACTTCAACATACAATACATTCCTCTCACCAATGCCACAAAACGTTCGCGTGACCCAACCAATACACATAACCTACGTGTCTCTATAGACGAGTGTCCATAAGGATAGTATTTGTCCCTAATATACGTGTGTGTAGCGGTAGCGTGAACTAGGACAGCCCTTCTATCATGATACACACACATACACACACTTAGCCCTTAATATTAACCAGGGTTGATCTATGATAAAAAGGTATATATGAATGCCAGTACATGTGATAACCAACGCTCTTGGCTTTAATGATAACTTAGAAAGCATTAACATCGATAACACGAAAAAGTACCAATTTATAACACTAAACATCGATAACAATAAAAGCAACAACTAAACATCGATGAGTCGAGGTAGGGTGGTTAAGGAGGGGAGGTGGTGGGGGTTGTGGGTAGGGAGGGGGTGATGGGAAGGTGGTGTAAATAGGGAGGGGTGATAGGTGGTGGGGGAGGTGGTAAGAGTGGATAGGGAGGGAGGGGAGGTGATGGGGTGATAGGTATCATTTACCACACTCACACCCATACCCACTTACCTCACCCATATCCATTTGCCACATCCACATCCATATCCACACCACAAAATTTGCCTACTAAATCCATACCCACATCAACCTTACTTGCTACACCCATACCCACACAACCTTACCTACTTCACCTACATCCACATTACAACCTCACTTACCACACCGATACCCACACACCACAACCTCCTTACCTACCACATCCACACAACAATTTCACTCGCTACACCAATATCCACATCATAACCTCATCCAACAGCACCCACATGATAAAAACCCGAAAGAACCACAATCCACTTAATCCACCCTCCCCTCCTCTTCTATACCAACACATTCCTAAACAATGAAATTACCCAGTCAGTGAAAAGGACAAAAAAAAATCGTGGCCATTTTACTCATTCATTTATACACCAAATATTTTCCCTTAATAGAAAACTCATTTGTAAACGCATAAAAATATAGCATAAAAGTCGAAAAGGCAATTATCTCCCGTAATTAGATACCAAGTATATGATATCAAGTGTACTAATGTTTACGCCACCATAATACATTGGTTATCTTATTAGTTATCACCTTCCTAACATGAAGAGTGAAGGGGGTTGAGTTTAGAATTACCTCCTCGAAATAATAAATGCCTTATCAGATACACCTGTGAGCTATTTATCTTTACGTTATGAAATTAAGTCAAATGTATATTAAAAAAAAACTACATAATGTTATATAACTTCTGTAGTAACTCTTACCCAAACTACTTACTGTACATGGCGAGTAAAACCAACATTACCTTGTAAAAGAAAATGGGAAATTAATCAGATTTATATACCAGGTGTTCATAAAAAATGTAGTATAAAATAGACGTGTAGGAGAGGAAAAGTAAAAGTGTCGCCCACCTCTGAATAAAAAGGGTCGCCCACCTCTCAATAAAAAGTGTCGCCCACCTCTCAATAAAAAGCGTCGCCCCTCAATAAAAAGCGTCGCCCCTCTGTATAAAAAGTGTCGCCCCTCTGAATAAAAAGTGTCGCCCACCTCTGAATAAAAAGTGTCGCTCACTTTAATAAAAAGCGTCGCCCAACTCAATAAAAAGTGTCGCCCACCTGAATAATAATAAAAAAAAATATAGCGTACAGGAACAAAGTGCTTCTGTGAGTGAGATCGAGAGGCAGAGAGAAAAAAAAAATATATCCCCGTTTTGATACCGTAGCAGCTGGCCGATCAAATTCCTATTAACTTCCTTTGAGCCTGTATGAAGCCTATTTCCCGCGCTATCCATCACAGCTGTCCCTTGCACACATTTGAATTTGGCGCCCAATCTGCTGACCAATCACTTGTCTCCCTCCCCGTGTCGTGTGATTCTGGCGCGAGAACAGCTGACCAATCATATAACCCTCTTCTGTTGACATCTGTACGCGAGTGTTCGTGGTGAGAATTCTCCTTCCCCGTAACTCCTTCCTTTCCAGACGAGGAAAGATTTTGTTCCTTTTATTGCAATGGGATTTTTTTTATCAGACTTTCACATTTCTTTGTTTAAAAACGAATGACTCTAATTTTATTTTATTTTGTTTCATTTTATTTATTTATTTTTTTTCAAAGTGCTTATTAAACTATTACTATAACCATTTTTGTATCCAATAGGACACTAATTCAACTCATCTTCCATCGTCACATTGCCTTTTAAGTAAGCGGATGTAACTTGAAGTATATAATACGCAAGAGTGTAGATATGACTCAGATAATTGTGGGTAAGTGTACACGTCTATAAACAAAAACAAGTAGAAGTAAACAAGAAGAAGTTAAACAGAAGTAAACAAGTAGAAGTAAACAAACAAAAGTAAACACGAAGTAAACAAGCAGAAATTAACAATAAGTAAACAAGTAGAAGTAAACAAGTAGAAGTAAACAAGCAGAAGTAAACAAGCAGAAGTAAACAAGCAGAAGTAAACAAGCATATATGAATGTTGTCCAATGGCTGGGTGTGGCGTTGGTGGATGGATTGAATGTGGAATGCATAGTGTATGGATGGGTGTAGTATCCTGAGTGTGGAGAAGGTACTGTGTGTGTGTGTGTGTGTGTGTGTAATAATAATAATAATAATAATAATAATAAACGGTTTATTAATAGAGTTGCAGCCGGTGGCTGAAAATATACAGACTTACATTTGATTTAGACATAATGATATAATATGCGTTGAATACATTTACAGGGCTGTACAGTACATAAATCAGTTGTTTATTATTTTAACAATAGATGGGATGGTGCTGTTCTTATATCTATCGGTGCGGGCTCTTATGGGCTGAATTTTGTTGTAGTGGCGGACTGCGAGAGGTGGGTGGGGGGGGGGGGGGGGCTGCAGGTGGCAGGAGGTGGCGATGGCGAGGATGTGCGTGTGCGTGTGCGTGCGTGCGTGTGTGTGTGTGTGTGCGTGCGTGTGTAATGCCAACTAGAGACCAATTCACATAAATATGAAGAAGAACCCAGCCATCACAGGATTCCCAATTCGACGTTTAAATCTGAATATCTCTGCCATTGTCTCTCCTGTGTAGAGATTAAGTCATATCTCCTGCCGTGCCTTCTTCAGGAGAATATTTTGGGGGGCCAACTTCTGCGTCTTTCTCCACCGGGATATTTTTACATTATTTCTTAAGATTAAATTTATTTAGCATCAATAACTTACAGGAGCTAAAAAAAACGTACACATGTGCTCGCTTAAACACACATACTAGTTCATACACACACGCATACACACATACATACACAGGGTGGGAAGTAGGGGTAGGTGGTGATACATGTGGGAGAGGAAGGAATGGGTAGTGAAACATGTGGGAGAGGAAGGGGTGGGAGAGGCAGGGGCAAGCGGTGACACATGTGGGAGAGGAAGGGATGGGTGGGTGTTATCCCTAGCGGGTGAGTACAGGTGCAGTGGGAAGGGAGTGTTTGTAGTTCATTAAGCGAGACACTGTACTGCTGGCTTCATTATCGCCTCTATTGTGTTGAGAGCCACTGTATGTGTGGGTCGTTGAGAGCCACTGTATGTGTGGGTCGTTGAGAGCCACTGTATGTGTGGGTCGTTGAGAGCCACTGTATGTGTGGGTCGTTGAGAGCCACTGTATGTGTGGGTCGTTGAGTGCCACTGTATGTGTAGGTCGTTGAGAGCCACTGTATGTGTGGGTCGTTGAGTGCCACTGTATATTCAGGTCATTGAGTGCCACTATATATAAGGGCCATTGAGTGCCACTATATATACGGGTTATTGAGTGCCACTATATATAAGGGCCATTGAGTGCCACTGTATATTCGGATCATTGAGTGCCACTATATAAGAGCCATTGAGTGCCATTGTATAAATAATCTTTCTTTGTTTATACTGATGAACCTGAAGAAGGAATGGCGTATCGTGGACATAGTCTCTCTCTAGGTAGTCTTGGCACAGATCAAATGGGTATAATTGTTTTTCTATAGATTACAAAAAAATCGGTGTCACGTGTGAAATATCTTCGTCATAATTAGGCAACTCTATGATCAAATTCTTTATTCCCTTTCTATACTTTCGAGAATTTATATAGTTTAGTCATTTTTATTTCGTACAGGCAACAGCTGGCAACCTTCAGCCGACAGAGGACTCGACCGACGGAGGACTAAACATTACCAATAAACTTAACACGTCAATGCTCAAGTTTAGTAAAATCCTACGTGACCAACCACACCAACTACTATAATAAGCGGCATCTAGCAGTCATCACTAGCATGTCAATTTGGTAAGCCTGAACACATGCAGTTAAAAGACTTCCTAACGTAACACATGTTAAAAGGAGTCAAATAATTCACTAATTTCACCAACACTTCCTAATATTTTCTAATTTTTCTATCAAGTAAATTACACAGAATAACAACTTTCATAACACTAAACTACTTTAAATAATAACAATAAAAAAATACAATAGATATTAATAACAGTTCATGAATAAAACTAATCTAAGAAACACTGATTAATGAAAATAAAAACAATACGTTCGATAAAATATGATTCCCACATAGAGGTTGATACAGCCCTTGAACCATATAGTGAGGGATACAGCGTGACAAATACAGAGGGTGACTGTGTTGTATGGAAGGAAGGAAGGAAGTAAGGAAGGAAGAGAAGTGGTCGATAATCTGGCTCAAGGAAGATGTACCTTTCACAATCTGGTACTCAAGAATATTACTGCGTCACATTCTCGTGGTCATGGGGTCGTCTCGTGAAGGGCCCCCTCATGACCCTGGTACACGCACACACACACTCACGCACGCACGCACACACGCACGCACACACATACACACACACACACACACACACACACACGAGAGAGGGTCCACCTCAACGCAGGCATAATAAAATAATTAAATCAACTGACCCACGATAACACAAGTCACACTCAGCTGAAGGGGAGGTCAGTCTGGGAGCTAGAGATTTGGTGTTAGGAGGGAGAGAAGTGAGGGAGGGGTGAGACGGTGAGAAGAACGAAGGAGAGAAGTGAGGTAAGAGGCGGTGAGAAGAACGAGGGAAAGAAGTGAAGGAGTGGTGACGGACGGTGGGAAGAACGTCAGCGCGCGCGCACACACACACACACACACACACACACACACACACACACACACAAAACGTATATCAAGAATTGGCTTAATAAAAATGGCTATGCGGAAATTTTTCATAAAGGGAAACAGATTGGGCCTTGTCGTGCACACCTCCTACCACGTGTCCTGTTGGTGGATATATTCTAAAAAATATTCCAGGTGTGTGTGTGTGTGTTTCAGAGCAAGAGAGAGAGATACTGGACATTGATAAAGATGTGTGTTTGAGAGAGAGAGAGAGAGAGAGAGAGAGAGAGAGAGAGAGAGAGAGAGAGAGAGAGAGTAAAAGTGAAAAAAGAGAAGGAAAATATGACAGATTACATACAACTAGTAATCCCTGGAATACCTGCATCAGTTTTTATTTTATTTTTTCAACACAGTCCTTTAATTCCAGGTCACCCAATGCATGTTATTACCTATCTATTATTACTACCTATCTACCTGATTTTCTTTTTTATTAAACCTACCAAACAACATAAAAATCTACACAAATATTTCTGCTCTTTTATTTTTTTACAATACGGAAACAAGACTGACCTTCTGAATTGTCTTGGATGTGAAGGCATACAAAAGTAGGTCATTTAGACACACACACACACACACACACACACACTCACACACACATTGACTTGAGACAAACAAACTCCTCAGAATCAAGCACTCCACCACTCCCTTGACCTATGAAGCTCTACAAGGAGTTCCCCCCCCCCAATCCTCTACTCCATCACCAATGCTTTTCCCACACAAACAAAATACCCAGCTGTCGTAAACACCATATTTAAAAGAGTTACGGATCCATCAACATTACCCCACTACCCAGCTTAACCCACTACCCAGCTTAATCTACGAGGGATTAAGCTGACATTGCACAGACAGACAGACAGAGCCATAGTTACACCTGGTATGGTAATTACATGTTTTCTCATTATTGTGCATTGAGAGCTTCTGTTAATCACCACCCACCATCCCCTTAATATTACCATTTGTTATTGACCTCATTTCTCTCCACTGTGTATTTTTTACCCTTTGGCTGCCATTTCCTCTCAAATAACTGTATATCATTGTTATTATTATTACACACAATATAGTCGACATACTAGATATTAAAACAAAAAAAAAATACGTAAAAAAAATATGGTAATAGAATGAAATGAGATGAGATCAGTTGGGAGTGAGCCACATATATGAGAGAGAGAGAGAGAGAGAGAGAGAGAGAGAGAGAGAGAGAGAGAGAAAGAGTTATATCACATCTCTCTCTCTCTCACCTAATCCTCCTCCTGTCTCCCTTGGGTTTCTCTATTGCTCTTCCAATGTTAAATGAACTAACTACACCTCATCTGTCACTAACCCCCCCCCTCCCCAACCTACAGTTCTGCCATCACAATTAGCTATTACTCTAGATGGTGTTTTGGTTTAGGTCACTCAGTCAAATAGTTCTAATCAAGGGAAAATTTATCAAAGTAATCTGACCACATGTTAGTTGTTTTAAGGCGAATGACCCAGCACCAAGTCAGAGGAGGGGGAGGGGGTGGGATCCTATCTGTGTTTTTGGCTGGTTAGGTGAGGGTAGAGAGGGGGTGGGAAGAGAGGGGGAGAGGGGGGAGGGGGGGCAGCTGGTCGTCCCTATGTCTCGATAACTGTATATGAGTATCGGCAAAAATTGTAGTATTGTTGATAATTTGGAATAGAACCGATACCAAAATTATTACGGTGATGTATGTATGTGTGCATGTATGTATGTATGTATGTATGTATGTATGTATGTATGTATGTATGTATGTGTGTGTGTATATATCTATGTATGCATAATATGTATATAATCACAAATACTCAAACAACTACACACACACACGAGCATGATACCTAACATATACACCTATGTGAGAATATATATATATACTGTATATATATATATATATATATATATATATATATATATATATATATATATATATATATATATATATTCCTAGAGCTCAATGTATACAAGTATATAAAGAGGCACCATCAACATCCCCCCCAGGCTACATTACATATTAAAAAGTCACATTATGTAAATTAAGTACTAATATGTACGTTATGAATGGAAAATACGTAATAACAATAGTGCAATTCTTTCACACAATTTTTTTATCATATATTTTTCTAACTCAACAAATTATATACTTAAAATTGTCAGAGTTGGATATATAACAAATAAATAACTCACCTGACGATTAGACACCCTAGTTTATTACACCTAAATATTAAGATAGCCTTTCGTTACGTGGGTGATGAGATTAAATTTGGTTAGGTTAGGTTAGGTTAGGTTAGGTTAGTCTTCAGGTATTCCTACTTTACAGTAATATATGAAGAAATATAGAAAATATATCGAGGTAAATAAACTTAGTCAGTAATAAGCAAGACCCAACAAACATTATTATTCCTGAATGAACTTAAGGTTGACCTGGTGTGTGTGTGTGTGTGTGTGGAGAGAGGTTAGGGTAGAGGAAGGGGGGTTGGGGTAGAGGAAGGGGGGTTGGGGTAGAGGAAGGGGGGGTTGGGGTAGAGGAAGGGGGGGTTGGGGTAGAGGAAGGGGGGGTGGGGGTAGAGGAAGGGGGGTTGGGGTAGAGGAAGGGGGGTTGGGGTAGAGGAAGGGGGTTGGGTGAGGAGGGGGGTTGGGTAGAGGGGGGTGAGGGTAGGAAGGGGGGTTGGGTAGAGGAAGGGGGGGTTGGGGTAGAGGAGGGGGTGGGGGTAGAGGGGGAGGTTGGTGGGGGGGGGTTGGGTCGAGAAAGGGGGGATGGGGGTGGAGGGGGGGTGAGGTAGAGGAAGGGGGGTTGGGGTAGAGGAAGGGGGGTTGGGGTAGAGGAGGGGGGTTGGGGTAGAGGAGGGGGGTTTGGGGTAGAGGAGGGGGGTTGGGGTAGAGGAAGGGGGGTTGGGGCAGAGGAAGGGGGGTTGGGGTAGAGGAAGGGGGGGTTGGGGTAGAGGAAGGGGGGGTTGGGGTAGAGGAAGGGGAGGTTGAGGTAGAGGAAGGGGGGGTGGGTAGAGGAGGGGGGTTGGGGGTAGAGGAGGGGGGTTGGGGGTTGGGGTAGAGGAGGGTGGGGAAGTGGGGAGACCTAGCCAGCGAGCCAGGCCAGTGACTGACCAATCAATACTCACGGAATAAAACCTCGCCAGCCAATTAGCGCCGCCCACCTGGCTCACCTGAGTTTCCGTCCACGCTCCGGGGTGTGGCGGCATGGAAACTATCACCATTACCACCATTGTCACTACCACCATTACCATCATTGTCACTACCACCATTGTCACTACCACCATTACCACCATTGTCACTACCACGACTACCACCATTGTCACTACCACCATTACCACCATTGTCACTACCACCACTACCACCATTGTCACTACCACCATCACCACCATTGTCACTACCACCACTACCACCATTGTCACTACCACCATTACCACCATTGTCACTACCACCATGAGCTGTGTTAACTGGACCTTTCATTTATGTTTAATTAATTCCCTGTTCTTCTTTGGGTCAATAAATAATAATGAAAATAAGAATAATAAACAAATGAATTACTTACAACAGGTGATAATTGTGTTAAGTGATAAATAATACCAAGGTACAATATTTACTTTAATTGTCCCATATAAACAATGAACTTGTATGTACATTTCCCCAAGACTTCTAACTACACTACACATACGCTATACATACATACATACATACATACATACATACATACAGTACATACCAGGTGACTTAGATTCTTTCATAAAATATTTCAACTTCCCTAAACTTTCGCACACACACACACACACACACACTATAATTTATATAGCCATAACCATAGGTCATGGGTCACTGTTCTAGCTTTGGGATCAGAGGTCACTTGCAGCTTGAGAACTGAACAGGGGTCAAAGGTCAGGACTGAGGAGGGGGAGGAGATAAAACCATTAACCTGAACCCAACCGGTATTAAGGGGGAAGGTTCAGTAGACAGTGAAACAGGAAGTCGGGGGATCTGTTACTAGTGTGTGTGTGTGTCAGTACCTCCTATAGTCTTCCAATGGTATAATGTCTTTGCCTAGGAACAGTCTGACCCCTGTTTACTGAACCCCCTCCTACCCCTTTGATTATCATTACAGAATAGCATTACCCTCACCATCAACACTCCCTACAGACCTTCCCAGTCACTCATTGTAAATATTCACTCATTCACCTTAAACTCACATTCAGTATTGTATTCACCTCTATTAGACGACTCATCCTCAACACCACTCTTTATATATTAATAAAATCACTATTCACCTTTATAATTTCCTTAAGTAAAAACATTATCCTAAGAATATTTTTTTAACCATCTTGATAAAATAATAATTGACTTGGATCGGTAAAAAAAAATTATGTTAATAATTGAGTGTTTGAAGGCAAATAAAAATGAGTAGTATTAAATATCACGGTCGGAATTACATTAACTACAGGTGAGTAGTTAAGGACACAATGGTCGTTCTCAATAACACTAAGATTCCCCAATACGGACTAGTGAATATTAGTTTAGGTAGATTTCTGAATATTCATGTGGGAGCTGTTCCTCTTGTAATACATTTGGATATAATCAATGTATTTGTGTGTGTGTGTGCGTGCGTGTGTGTGTGCGTGTGTGTGTGTGTGTGTGCGTGCGTGCGTGCGTGTGTGTGTTATGAGTAAATGGCAGCACAAAATCACAAATTCTGGTTCCGTCAAAAGTAGGGGGGAGAGGGTGGGTGAGGTGGGGGTGGGGGGAAGTGGGGTGGGGTGGGGGGGTGATAGGGAGAGGAGGGGCGGAAATCTGTCTCCGGTTTTCCTGAAAGATGGAAATAACATCCTTGGTTTGTCCCGGAGGCAGGGAAACATGCGTCCTCTGAATCTGACGAGAAATGAACGTATGATCGTGACACACACGGACTAATATATACTACCCAGCTTTTCATGGACTCAACCCAACGCTTCATGGACTCAACCCAACGCCTCATGGACTCAACCAAACGCTTCATGGACTCAACCCAACGCTTCATGGACTCAACCAAACGCTTCATGGACTCAACCCAACGCTTCATGGACTCAACCAAACGTATCATGGACTCAACCCAACAGAGCTCCATGGACTCAACCCAACGCTTCATGGACTCAACTCAACGTATCATGGACTCCACCCAACGCACCATGGACTCAACCCAACGCATCATGGACTCAACCCAACAGAGCTTCACTGTACTCGAGAATAACCTCTTTATGGAAGGTATGTCAGACGTATGTTCGCCCGCCTTCTTCCAGCACTGGCGCTCCTTTATGATAAGAGCGTATGAATCTTTAGGGTCTCCTGCCCAGGTATTCAGCGATCTGCCGAGAGTTCTCCTGTACTGAGGAACCTCTGGCCTAATGATCTACGACGGGAATAACACACAAGAATAAGGTTTATCACTTGTTCTGGAGCTTAGTGCATGAAGGGGCAGAGCAGAGAGAAGAGAAGAGAAGGAGATTGCATTTTATATCACCATCTCGAAAATCAGTTTAAAAAAATAACACTTGATAATGTTAATATAATAAACATTTAAAAATACTAATTGGTGGATTTTATGTATTTCATATATTTACTAATTCTATAGTTCATAATTCAAATATAACTATTACACTATATTAACTACAGAGATAAAACGTCCATACGACACTGTACTTAAAACAATTGATACAGGCTAGTGAATCGAGCACACTAATGTAGTTATTACAAAAAAACACGAAAAATTGACACGTCACCTTACTGTACCCATAGGCATAAGTTTATCGTTATACCTTAATTATCAAAATACATCATCTTACAATTATGTAAAAAAAAAAATACACCCCAGGAACACGCTCATCAAAACATTGAATCATTGCAAATCTAATTGTAAATCATCAATCAAAAAATATTAAGCCAAAATACTAAACGTGAAAAATTAACACAAAAAAGTCCCCAGGTAGTTCGGGCTAAACTTGGACCACTTACAGGTAAAGAATTTAATGAACTGTTAAAAGTGTATTTATTTAACGCTTAGCTGCCTCGCTCTCGAAACCAGGTACTCGTTAGGGGGGGGGGGGGGGGGGGAACGTGAGGGTATAGCCGGTGCTACACATTCCCTACAGGTGTGGCACGTTTCACACAGGTGCTTCAAGGTACATTAAGGTGTCTTGCCGATTAAAACTTTAAGTGTGTAATCGCCTTAACCCATTTAAACCTTAAAGTAACAAGGCTAATAAAGTACTTGGGTTCATACAAAGGAGTGTTAGTTACAAGGCTAGCGAGGCCATCCCAAACCGATATCTTGCGCTTGTGAGGCCTTAATTGGATTACGCAGTTCAGTTCTGGTCACCGTATTACAGAATGGATATAGAATCCTTGGAAAGAATTCAGAGGAGAATGACAAGACTAATCCCGGGCATTAGGAACCTTGAGTATAGAGACAGGTTAAAGCATCTTAATTTGCACTCCCTCGAGAGACGTAGAGTGAGGGGCGATATGATACAGGTGTATAAGTGGAAGGCAAGGCTAAACAAAGGGGACATTACAAAGGTATTTAAACTGTCCAACCAGGAGCGAACTCGTAACAATGGTTTTAAATTAGACAAATTTAGATTTAGGCGAGAAATAGGTAAACATTGGTTTGGAAATAGAGTAGTGGACGAGTGGAACAAGTTACCAAATATCATCATTTACTCGAATACGCTGGATAGCTTCAAATATAGGTTGGATGCGTATATGAGCAATAGGGGTTGGGTGTAAAATTGCCCAGTATGGGTCAATAGGCCCGCTGCAGTTTCCTCCATTCTTATGTTCTTATTAAATACTAGTTTATGATTGTGTATCACCCATAATTTAAAACCAGTAACATCAGTAACCTAACCTGACCTGACCTGACCTGACCTAACACCCTATAGCATTAAAAGCCTTGACTATAACAATCTCCAATAGAAACCTCCAGTATCATCAACGTAATGAAATAAACTTTAAAATACAACTAATATACAACCCTCTCCCCAACAACAACCTGTAATTAATACAACATCACCCATTAATAACACACAACCCTTTATCATACAACGCCAAGTTCACCCCGAGTCTCTCAAGAATTTATCACCTGGACTCCCAAAAGGTTTCAGATACCAACGCTCCCACAAGCTATCTCATACACTATACGATAAGGGAGCGCACACACACACACACACACACACCACTCAGAGGCGAAACATCACCAAGCAAATGAACGTTTGAGGCCAGGCGAGTCCCAGTAGTGATAGAAAGGGGAGGGGAAAACTCACACGTAATGCTATTGTGTTTCAGAGTACCGCGTGTGGTGTAGGATGGCATGAGGAGAGAGGGTGAATGACGAAGCGAGAGGAGGAGATGGAAGGAAGGGGAGGGTGGAGGATGGGATGAGTGAAGATGGAAAAGAGAGAGAGAGAGAGAGAGAGAGAGAGAGAGAGAGAGAGAGAGAGAGAGAGAGAGAGAGAGAGAGAGAGAGAGAGGATGTAACGATGAAGGAGAAGACAGATAAAGAGATAAGAGAAAGATATAAAGAGAACATTAACAAGAGAATTACGAATATAAGAAGAGAGATCATTGAATTATACAAGGAACAGCAAAGAACATGAGGTGCAACGAACAAGGAGGAAAGGAAATTGAGCTAATAAAGGGGAAAGTAAAGAAGAAAATGAAGGAGGTGACGTAACGTGAAATGCGAAGTGACGATGCAAAAATTAGGAAGAGTCAAGAGGAAGATCAAAGACGTGGGAAAACAGGGGGAAGGAAGGAAGGAAGGAAGGAAGGAATATGAATGAGGGAAGAGAGAAAGGGGAAGAAACGTAGGAGAGGAAATCAGGAAGCGACGGAGTAAAGTGTAAGAGGATTAAAAGGAAATTATGTGGAAGAGGAAGGGGAAAGGAAGGGAGGGAAGGAGATGGGAAGGAAAAAAGAGAAGGGCGAAGAGGTGGGGTGAGACAGAAGAAGGGAGGGAGGAGAGGAGAGAGAGAGACAGATGGGAGAGGTGGTAGGGTGAGGCTGAGCGAGGGATAGAAGGATAGATGGGAGAGAGCAAGTGTAGATAGAGGAACAGAGGAAGGGGAAGAGGAGGAGGGAAGGTGGGGAAGAGGAGGAGGGGAAGAGGAGGGGAGGGAGGGGAAGAAGAAAATAGGAAGGAAGGAAGGAAGGAAGGAAGGAAGGAAGGTGTGGTCAGCTTTGGACACGAGTTCTCCCAGCGGACATTAACATTTGATGGGAGGCTGATGGTGGACGCAACACCTAGCTACGTCTAGCCAGGCTGAGGCTACACTCTCTCTCTCTCTCTCTCTCTCTCTCTCTCTCTCTCTCTCTCTCCAAAAGAACATACACACAATTTAAATTCAAATCTGCAAATTCCTACAGTAGGTCCAGATACCAGCTATGACACACCACTGCAACTCTGCCCCACACAACGACAACTGACGATAGTAGTAGTAGTAGGAGTAGGAGTAGGAGTAGTAGTAGGAGTAGGAGTAGTAGTAGTAGTAGTAATAGTATCGGAAAGGCTTTGTAACTCTCGAGTCTCTACGGCTTTCAGGAGGCAAGTGGAGGGGCGTCACGTAGCCAACAGCCCAAAGGAGATAAGAGAGTTGACAATAGAATCAGATATTTTTTTCCCCCGTTTTTGTGATTTTTTCCCCGTTTTGTGATTTGTTTTTTTTCTTTCCATTTCTTTGATTTGTCTTTTTTCCCCCCCCCCCCCCCCCCCGTTTATGTGATTTTTCTTTATTTCTTTATCTACTTCTGTGATTTTATTTACGGTTGTTTTTTGCTGGTGCGAAAATCAATCAATCACACGGGTTGACACGAACAATTGGGAGTAACAACAAATTAACAATAACAATGACAACAACAGCAGCTAGTAGAACAATAACAATAACAGAACCAGTCATCAACTATACAATACTACAATAATGAAGTATCATAATTTACAACGAAAAAAAAATAACCCGGAAAGTCTAATTAATCATTTACAACATTACAACAGACAAACACGATAGCATTTACAAAGATCCAACTTACACAGCTCAAAATAATACCATAATCCTCAACTAACCAACAGCAAAAGGTAATAATACTTTAAAGAATCAGACTTATTATTCGTTTTTTTTATAATGCTTTAGCCAGCACCTGAAGACCTAAACAGTAACAACATAACAGCAGTTTAGAAATATGCTGTAACAACTCAACCACAATAAGTAAACTAAAATAGTGTCATTAGTCTGAACAGCATCACAACTATAGTTATTTGTGTTAAAATTTTAAGTTGTAATTGTTAATGACTAAAAGTAACTAACCTAGACTATAAGAGCTTAAAGACATTATAGTTTAGAGTTGTTAAAAGTTATACATTGTAATACATTCATTTGTATTCAGGAAAGTAGAACAAACGCTACAGGAGGAATGATGATGAACACACACACACACACACACACACACACACACACACACACACACACACCCCCCAAGAACTAAACCAAAGCAACAGTAATGACGCTAACTTGGCCAGCGGTGAAAGTGACGACACCATTATCACCAGCAGTTAAGCAGTGATCGCACCAACTTTTCCAGTAATTAACAGTGACGTCATTCCCCCTCCCTCCACCTCCCCGGTCAAACAATCCTCACACCATTGTTTACAGGAAAAGGAATCTGAGCAAACAATAGTTAAACAATAACAGCACCTGCCACTTTCTCAGCCATTTAAAATAACAAAATCTTCATAACACATCGAGTAATTAAGTAATAACAATAACAACAATTAGGAGTAGTTAAGGTAACACCACCGTCAGTAGTAGGAGGGTGAGGACGCCTGAGGAAGGAGGAGGAGGACGCGCCTGAAGAAGGAGGAAGAAGACGCACCTGAAGAAGGAGGAAGACCCGCCTGAAGGAGGAGGAGGAGGAGGACGCGCCTGAGGAAGGAGGAGGAGGACGCGCCTGAAGGAGGAGGAGGAGGACGCGCCTGAAGGAGGAGGAGGAGGACGCGCCTGAAGGAGGAGGAAGAAGACGTACCTGAAGGAGGGAAGACCCGCCTGAAGGAGGAGGAGGAGGACGCGCCTGAAGGAGGGGAAGACGCGCCTGAAGGAGGAGGAAGACACGCCTGAAGGAGGAGGAAGACACGCCTGAAGGAGGAGGAAGACGCGCCTGAAGGAGGGGGAAGACGCGCCTGAAGGAGGGGGAAGACGCGCCTGAAGAAGGAGGAGGAGGACGCGCATGAAGAAGGAGGAGGAGGACGCGCCTGAAGGAGGGGGAAGACACGCCTGAAGGAGGGGGAAGACACGCCTGAAGGAGGAGGAAGACACGCCTGAAGGAGGAGGAAGACACGCCTGAAGGAGGGGGAAGACACGCCTGAAGGAGGAGGAAGACACGCCTGAAGGAGGAGGACCCGCCTGAAGGAGATGAAGCAGGAGGATGGGGTCGAGCTGTCATAATAATACAAGCTAATGGACCCGTGGGAGGCATTGACCGCACCAACTAGTTAAGGGGGATGTAACCGAGGCTTTGGCCAGGACCTTCACTAAATGTATCTGTATTAGTCCGTACTGGCTGGTTGGGGTGGTCCTGGAGTCAGTCAGTCACAGTCAGTCAGTCAGTCACAGTCTCAGTCAGTTAGTCACAGTCTCAGTCAGTCACAGTCACAGTCTCAGTCAGTCACAGTCAGTCACAGTCAGTCAGTCAGTCACAGTCAGTCAGTCACAGTCTCAGTCAGTCAGTCAGTCACAGTCTGTCTGTCGATCAGTTTTAGCCTTTAAAATCCACATTCAGAACTTGCAGCTAACTATGAAGATAAAATAAGGGTAAACAAAAAGTAAAGTTAGCTTTTAATTACTCCTCCAAAGTTTTTACACAGTTGTCTCGAGTAATAACTGAAGGAAATGTTCATAATATATTCATTAATCTCGCAGCTCGTAATTACCAAGGAAGAAACCTACCCCAGGACAGAGCTAGTACTATTACACACACACACACACACAACGAGAATGTGAAATATATCAGGCCCTTATATACTAGTCACCCCCCTATCTAGGACACAGCCACCCACCGTTTTCTTTGATACCTTCACCACCAACTATAGTGTTTCTAGGGTGAACAACTCCCTGCCTCGAGATACTTAATAATTTATTAGGTTTGTGGGAATTACCTTACCTAACCTAACACAAACCTAACACTAACCCAACCTAACCTAACAAAACCTAACCTAACCTAACCTAACCTAACCCAACCCAACCCAACCCAACCCAAACTAACCTAACCTAACCTAACCTAACCCAAAGAGTTATGTTGATTAATCTTCCTGGTTGCTTTTTTTGCGGCTGACAGATATAAAAGTTACATTAATCATTGACTAAAATACACACACTGGTAGTAGGCACCCACATCATGTTCTCTTCCGTAACAGAAAACGAAATGAAATCAACATAAATATTACAGTAAAGAGACGAGTCGAAAGAAATTATTATAAGAGGCTCATTCAGGTCAGGTCAGGTCAGGTCAGGTCAGGTTTGTTTAATAAAGTTTAAGTTGAGGGTAACAGTGGGTAGTGAAGAGTTAACTGGTCTCTATACATACATACATACATACATACATACATACATCAAACACATACATACATATATACACACACATGTACAAATACTCAAATATACACACAAACACACACCCAAGTAGACACACACACCACACACACACACACACACACACACACACACACACACACGTTAATAAACTCGACGAGGAAAATACAAACGAAAGAAAATATTGAAAGGTTGTAAGGAATCGGGTGCCGAGAGGGAGTCAATATTAACACGGGAGTCTTGTGTCTCGGTGTAATGGGAGCCTCACGTTGCTAAGAGCCTACCCCCCCCCCCCTCCCCCACCCCCACAAAGAGGTTCCCGGTGATATTACATTCTTCTATTCTATTTCTGGTTCGTGTAAATCACAGTTCGGTCATTTTAAAACCCACTCTGGTTTATGATACGAGACGTCACACATCATATAGCTGAGAGGGTTTTGTTGTATGTATGTATGTATGTATGTATGTATGTATAACGAGCCATAAGCTATAATAACTCGTACAACTAAACAAATGGCCTTAGAACTCTTCAACAAACAAACTTTCTTTTATCAGATAGATATTTTACGAGTATTTTATGCATGGAACTCACCAACAATACCAAATTTCTGAAACTAACTCAAAACTCCAACACAACCTCATCATTTTTCACTACAGAACCGTAAGAAATAATCTACAAAATGATGTCTACAGATATAATTCTCCATCATCACCTACAAACTCCGCCCGCTGTATCATAATGTTTTAATACACATATTTCCATTACAGTTAAAGAGCACCAAGCATATATCCGGTTTACATTCCCAACACACCATGGGGGGGGGGGGGGGGTTGGTGGCGTGAGTTCTGGATACAACCCATTAAAACCACGACTATCACCTCATTCCCCCCAGAAAACCACGGGGAGGAGGGGGGGGGGGGGGAGGATAACGCAATAATCTAACCTGTTATAAGTTGTTTGAATACGAGGCAACACAATACTCTACTACGACTCGATGTTCATTCACAATCAACACTACAAAATGAAAAACACACACACACAAATGAGCTGTTCCATTATATGCCTCTCTTTATTACCCTGATGATTGAGATAACCAGGGTGTGTCATTAATGATAGATAAACATAACTAAATGTTAAATAGAGTTATAGGGTTTGAATAGGTGTCATTAACCTAGGTGGTAAATTGTGAAGGTTACAGGGAGTAGCAAGGTATGGAGTCAAACAGGTGGTTACAGACATACAGACAATATAGCATTAGACACCACACCATGCACTTCAGATAGCTATGTACCCCAACATGTACTGCTATATGTGGATAAATTTTGAAAACTACATCAACAAAATAGCCACTGAATATTATTACCATCGTCATATCAACTTGTCAAAAGCAAAGACCAAGTTTTATTTCACCTTCATCAAAACTACTTTAAATCTCAATGATGACTTGTAGTACCAGTAAAAGCTTCACTAACAACGACCTAAACCACCAACAAAGGCTTCACTATACAACGCCTTGAAGTACCACCAAACAAAAGCTTCACTACACACCCGTCCGTGGTCGTCATCATTTTGGACTACCACACTACAGCTTGTATTAAATATGGTTATACATTTGTCATCTGTTAATGGTTGAGTTATCCTGTTAACCAGTGTTTAATCCTGCTTATAATTGTTCTATTTTAAGTTTTATAACAAGTACGGCGTGTTTTATATTATCAACATGTATTTTAAACTGTTAGCCTGTGTTTTAAACTGTTTTATACTGTTACAAAGTGTAGTATATTTTCAACACGTGTTTTATACTGTCAACAAGTGTCACAACTAATACAAAGTAAATAAGTTTAAACATCAACCCGGGAGACGCAGTGGGTGAGGTGGGTCCTCATTTTTATCTACACAGAAAACAATTCTTTCTGTCTCCACAAGTTTGTCGGGACGAAGGTTACGCCATTTTCAAACACATTCAAACATATGTGATATAATACTCTGTGTGTATGAAGGTTAGGTTATCATTAGGGCGTTCCATTATCAAATGAAATAAGCTGGAATGCCTAATCTTTACGAGTTCCACAGTCAGTTTTGCTTGCACCTGATGTACTGTACTTATCAGTAAGTGGTCTACAGGCTACTGGTATCTCAAATCTCCTAGGATCGGAAGCTCGACCTGTTTTGCCAAAATGCGTGGCAGTGGAAATTGAGTGAACAGTGGGCAGTGCCCCCTGGGACGGGCCGACACTTAAGGCTGATAAAGTGTGTATGTCAGCACCACCCGCCGGCCGACGGTGGGGACACATACATCTACTAGAATGACTTTTTTTTTTCTGATACCCGAGAAACCTGAGGCAACACAGGCTGAGGGGAGGAGACGCAGGTGCGGCTCTACCACTGGTCAACAACACTATATGTGCCAGGGAGCAACACCATGAATACTGCATGGATACCTAAGGGAGAGATAGCCTGTAACGTGACTTACTCTCCGGATCAACACCTCAAGATCCCTCACTAAGGATCGTGACCTCGAGCACCCACTCTTCCCCCCTTTATCTACCCATCGAGTGGGATAGGCAGGAGTAAACACTTTACTCCTGCCTATCCCACCTTCACACCCTACCCCAACCTCTCCTACCCTGGACTGTGTTGTAATCTTCACTATCCTACTGCCTTGTCCCTACCACCCCTACCTATTACCTCCCTACTCCTGCCTCGTTAGTGTATGTTTATAAAGAGGGAGATTAATGACTGCTACTTGTTTAGTTCTTTCTCTGTGTTGCCTCCCTCTTGTGCCCACTCCTCCTCCTCCTCTTCCTCTCCACTCCTTTCTTTTTCCACTTCCCTCTCACTCCCACCACACCCCCGTCTCTCTTTGTCCTCTCCCCTCACTACTTAGCTTTCCTAGGCCCCTCCTTCTCTTAACCCCTCATCTATCATTAGCCCTGTGTCTCTCTCTCTCTCTCTCTTTATCAGTTAGTAACCACTTACTCAAACATTCCATCATCATATATTCCTCGACCCTCCCCCTAGCCCCCCCCCCCTCACTTCCCCCCCCTACCTTCACTTCCTCCTCAGATGGCAGACACAATTATTAAGCACTTCCATCCCTCCCCCTTGCCCACCAGCCACGCCTACCACATGAAAACTTTACTCTTTTATAACGCAACCTTCACACGCTGCCGCCCTGCTGTCCTCACCACACGAACGAGAGAGAGAGAGAGAGAGAGAACGAGAGAGAGAGAGAGAGAGAGAGAGAGAGAGAGAGAGAGAGAGAGAGAGAGAGAGAGAGAGAGAGAGAGAGAGTTGAAACACACAAACTCGATGAAACCAAAACAATCTCCACTTAACTCACTTATCACTATACTATATACTACTACTACGACTACTACTACTACGACTACTACTCTCCCATTGTACTACTCTTAGATCTATGAGCATTAGTACGTACGGTTGCTACCATTATTTCCTCTACCATAAGGTCTCCCCCTGTTGAGTTATTACTGTTAATATTAGACCACAAAGACGTCTCTCTCTCTCTCTCTCTCTCTCTCTCTCTCTCTCTCTCTCTCTCATCTACGTCAATTATTATGATTTTACTCTTACCATTATTATTACTTTATCAGTATTATTTATATCGTCGTTTATATTTTTTTTTATTATTATTCCTATTTCATCATCATCACTATTATTATTAACACTGATTATTGGAATTATTTAATGTTTTTATATATTATTTTATCTTCATTATGTACAGTTTATGAAGACCAACTTAACATTCAGCCAACATTCTTGTCCACATCCAAGACTCTACTCACACATTAATGTTATAAACTCCTTAAAAATCATATTATATAAAACACAACATTAAAATAGGTTAGAGAAGATAATGATTTATAAAAGGTATTTACTTAAGCCTCTGGGCCTAAAATCATATTGGCGTGAACCCCCTTAACCCCTGACTCCAATAGTATCAATAAACACTAATTTATTCCCCTGGTACTCTTTAATGGCATAGAAACTGTCACCAATATAACTACTAACTACTCTATTTAAGTTAACGAGTTGTAGTACCCAACATCATGAAATAAATCTGGTAAACCGGACAACTCACCAACTGCACTGGATAACCTTTTACCACAGCCACCAGTTACTCATGCAAACTGTGAATATTTCTTGGGGTGAATAGACAGTTGAGTTATTAGACAGTGAGGACAAACTATTTTTAATTTAGTACAAAGGATAAATGACACTCGGTTCCTGTTCTTTGACACACCGAACAACTTAAGTAATAATATTTTAACCTATCTTATTTCTTCCTCTCTATCTTGACTATATTAACTTAGCCCTGCCTTCCTTCTATCTATCTTATGCATATTCAATCTATGTTTCAGTCTTAATAAACCCTAATAGTTTAAAAGCAAAAAACAAAAAAAATTTAGAATTGCTCTCCCCATCTTTTATAGCCGGGGTGTGAATTCAATAGCAGGTATATACGTGTGTGTGTCAATATTGAGTCACACGTCAGTTTTAATAAACCATCGTCACTTGTTTACAGGTTCGTGAAATATAACAGAAAATTTATATTTACATCGCAATACCGCTGCCGTTATGATATATTTACTGAAGTTAATATTAAGCTCCATATATCGAGGAGGTATTGTGTCCGACACCTGTGATTCTATTCAGCGTTGTCAAGGGAATGCTTTTCATTTTCCTGATACCGGCACAGAGACGTAAACAGTGGGTGCAGTTATGCGACAACCTGGTACGGGAGACTCAATGAAATTTGTTTTCGAAGTTGAGCAGCGACTTTGTTTTGAAGTTGTGCTCCGGATAATCCTCAGCTGTGATATAGGCAAGGCAGCTGCAATGAAACATGCACGTCTCTATTAAACTCAGGAGCAGACATGCAACCTGCAACTGAAGCGCACTGATCAACCTCACTGCATGGATAGGACAACTTGCACTACCTCCTCCCCCCCATGGAGTAATCTCCCTAACTACTAGGTGTACATCAAACACACTACAGCATATTACAAGTTTACCATCAGTGGGTATTACTGTAAACATACACTTCTCTGTATTTATATCGCTTTCATTTACCTAATACCGCTCTCTGGTGTATAATCAGTTCCCGGGTCACACGTTAACATGCTTCAAAAAAAAAGTGAATCTACAAATCATTGTTTATTTATTGTGGTCGTTGCATATGTAATCAGGGTCTCATGAGTTCTGTCCTGCGGCGTAAATAATGAATAATATGGAAATGAGCTTTCATTTTTTATTCATTTATTTCATTTAGGATGTGTGTAATGAACGGCGGATTTGGTCTAACGGTGATTGTAGTGGCGCATTGGTTGTTCAGTGTACACGAACCAATGTACTGTTAACGGAGGCTGCCGAGTGTACACGTCATCAATGTACAAGGGGGGGAGGGAGGGGATTATTGACGTGAGATTATATTTATTTTATTCATTTTATTTCAGTTTTGTGCATATTGACTGACACTCCATCAACCACACTCCATCATCAACCACACTCCATCATCAACCACACTCTTACCCTCCCCCCCCCAAGCAGGTTAAGTAAAGGATCATACGAAGATTAGACATCCCAGCTTATTTCACCTGATGATTCAACACCTTACCGCTACCTGAGTTGGGTTAGGTAACTCGCGGACATCGGTAACTCGCGGACATCGGTAACTCGCGGACATCGGTAACTCGCGGACATCGGTAACTCGCGGACATCGGTAACTCATATCCATCGGTAACTCGTATCCATCAATAACCATCATTTAACGGGTCTGGTTGATATACGGCTAAACATGTGACTCGTAAATCCAGGTTAATGAGATGTAAATCAACTAACACACCGAGTTCCATACACTACTTACTGATTGTGTGACCCGTTTATATCACCACTACTACCACTGTCATCCAGTCAAGGCCCAATACTAAACACGGATCAATACTAGGACAGTGACATCTACTAGTGACAGTACCAGGGCTATATTACCAGTGGCAGTACCAGGGCTATATTACCAGTGACAGTACCAGGGCTATATTACCAGTGACAGTACCAGGGCTATATTACCAGTGACAGTACCAGGGCTATATTACCAGTGACAGTACCAGGGCTATATTACCAGTGACAGTACCAGGGCTATATTACCAGGGCTATATTACCAGTGACAGTACCAGGGCTATATTACCAGTGACAGTACCAGGGCTATATTACCAGTGACAGTACCAGGGCTATATTACCAGTGACAGTACCAGGGCTATATTACCAGTGATAGTGCTATATGCATGTCTGTATGTATGTATGTATGTATGTGTGTGTGTGTACATGAGGACAAGTGTAAGTGTGTTTGCATGTTTGTGGACACGAGACAAGACGGATGAGCGGCAGGCGACCGGTCAGTGAGGGAGGCACACTATTGACCCCGGCCACCCAACCTCCCGGTCACCCTCACAAAAATTCAAGTCACCTGAATTACGATTTTTTTTCACACATCCGACGCATAATAAAGAGAGAGAGAGAGAGAGAGAGAGAGAGAGAGAGAGAGAGAGAGAGAGAGAGAGAGAGAGAGAGAGAGAGAGAGAGACCTAAATCTTCCCTTACGTCCCAGGACCTATTTGCCCACCCTAGTATGATGAAAGCTGTAGAATTCATATAATTTCCCCTACCTCAACCTTCTCCCTCCAACTGTATGTAACTCTCCCTCATCTCAAATACCATATATTAAACAATACTACAAAACCATTCACATACACGTAATTTAACGATTAACTATGATTTTTCCCTAAACAAATATGAACTAGTAATAATAAATGCGTTCTTAATATTATCAAAAACTGTAGAAAAATAAAAAAAAATTAAAATCTTGAAATAAAAAAAAAATGGTCTCTGGGTCTAAGAGCTCCCGTGCGGAAACAAAACACCAAATTCGACCAATCACGGGAGAGTTCATCAGAAGGTGTGAACCAATGAGAGAACACGATGGTCATGCAGAAGAAGGAACCTGGAAATAATGGGCTTTGGGGGACACACACAAGCCTGAACCAAAGAGTAAAACTATACCCTTTCAATACCTGTCTCTCGAACTATTGTTTATCAAAAGCTTGGTCGTTAAAACACAGGTACACAACGAAACGAAAATAACACCACGAATGAAGGTTTTTGATAAAGGTCCAATAGGCATAGTTATTCACCAATCAGATCCCAACGAATTAATTTTATACTTAAAATGAAAAAAAAAAAGGTCAAGGTCATAGGTCATCGATTAGGGTCACCCCATGTTAGAAAGGTTATGCAAGATCCTACAGGAGTGACGAGGTTATGCAAGATCCTACAGGAGTGACGAGGTTATGCAAGATCCTACAGGAGTGACGCTCAGGAGTGTAACAGAACTAACCCAGCTGACAGTCACGAATACCTTGAGATTTCGTCGAATATAAATTTTCTTTTTAAGGTCAATGTATAAATTTACCTCTCAAGGCTAACACGTTGGGCCAGAATATTTGAATCGAATTAAGGAAGGTTGATATTATGACCCATACTGAACCAATTATTGTATCCGGATATATGCAAGGATCCCAATGTGTGTGTGTGTGTGGGTTCCCTGGCTAGCGACACATCCTTCACCTAGCTGGCGGAGGGGGGAGAAACACCACTGCAACACTGAATATTTTACCCGTGAATCCTCTGAAACATTCAACTTTCCACCTTCGCCCCTCCACCGTGACACACACACACACACACACACCGGATATGGCATTGTAAAAGTGGACATGGCAGGTTACCGGTGGTGGTGTTGGTGGAGAGAGAGAGAGAGAGAGAGAGAGAGAGTAAAAACACAACATCAAAGTCCTGGACAGTAAACGATGCAAAGAATGACAGCTATAAAAATTGACGGTCTACCCTGGTGGCGAAGTTCACAGTGGACATAGTACTGGGTCACATGTACTACGAACAAGCGACACTTCCAGCCCAGGTCACTATCGTTCTGGCATGGTCAGTAGAGGGAGTTAAG
Source organism: Homarus gammarus (assembly GCA_958450375.1). Classification (NCBI taxonomy): domain Eukaryota; kingdom Metazoa; phylum Arthropoda; class Malacostraca; order Decapoda; family Nephropidae; genus Homarus; species Homarus gammarus. Next base: position 693,983 of record CAUDMG010002030.1, read on the forward strand.
GTCATTAGGCTTAGTTAATAACCTATTTTCTATCCCCACCAAAGTATAATTTACAACAAATACTGATAGGAATTAAAATATAGTGAAGTAATGTTAAATATTTGTATCGGTAACAAACATGGAGGTGGTAGGTACAAAATGCATACAACTATGACATAAAAAAAATAACACAGTCCCCGGATAAATATCTATAACCAAACTTAATTAAAAGAGAGTTAATTAGACTATGAATATATTAATTGTGAGTATTAGGAGGCTGCTGAAACTGCCTTTTTTTATCGCGTCAGTTTAATATTCATGTTATATATATATATATTCCCTAAAGTTATGCATATATTTGAACTGTTGTCAACAAGGGAAATAATGATGCAATTTTCCTTAAGCAAGAAAGATTTCTCAACAGCGTGGCGCCTTACAGTATGACCATATTATAGTATGTATATATAAAGCCATCTTGCATATTATCTCACCATTATATTGGAACACGTAACTCCCAGCTCAATCTACAATAACCAATGAACTACAGAGACGCAATACAGTTCGAAAAATATTATAACTGTAACTATTATCAAAATAAAATAGGGAAAATTAATGTCAGTAATTAACAGTATGAGTGTAAGAACAATAAATGGTGATTCATAGTACAGTCACAGGGTAAACAGTTCGATCCCTGCAGTGAAACAGTCGAGGGAATGAAGTCTCCGAACTGACTTACCCTTATTCATTCGTGGGGTCGATACACTTGTTTCAGTTTAACAATGATTCAACTACTAACCTCAGGTGTATACATGGTAAACACGTCCCTCTAACCTGAAGCATGATGGACCAACACACATACCTGGAATATAAAAAATAAATACATAAAATACATAAAAAAAACTCCATTAGTTAATATATATAATACATAAACATCATACATGAAATATATAATAATGTATAGGGACAGTTCTTACCCTCTTGTACATTATCTGCACAAACACACCCACACACCACTAACACACCCACACACCACTAACACACCCACACACCACAAACACACCCACACACCACAAACACACCCACACACCACAAACACACCCACACACCACAAACACACCACTAACACACCCACACACCACTAACACACCCACACACCACAAACACACCCACACACACCACTAACACACCCACATACCACAAACACACCCACACACCACTAACACACCCACACACCACTAACACACCACTAACACACCCACACACCACTAACACACCCACACACCACAAACACACCCACACACCACTAACACACCCACACACCACTAACACACCCACACACCACAAACACACCCACACACCACAAACACACCCACACACCACAAACACACCCACACACCACTAACACCCACTGCCATCAGAGGTGTTTATGTATTTTGTCACACTGAAATATACCGAACATTTATCCTCTGTACACTATGTGAGGATTTCCCATTCATGTGTTGCTCTTACTGTGAATGTGTCCACGAGGTTGTGTCAGACACGAAGCACAGAGACATATTGCACTTAAGCACACAGAAAGAAATGCTTATAAAATATACACTCAGGAGGCAAAAGCTCAATTGTCTACGTTCATTTGATATCGACACAGACAAACAGACAGACACAGACAAACAGACAGACACATACATACATAATGGTCGCCCCTCGTACATGTAAAGAGGATTGCCAACACAACAACCACACCCTGAGTTAACGAGTTTCATGACCCAGTGTCAAGGAATAGTCACAGAAGACCGGACAACTCGCCAACTGCACTGGCTAACCATTACCCTGGAACACTATCCACAAATCGATTAACATCCAGGTTCCCAATTACTGATGGGTAGACAGAGGCAAATGGCGTAAAGAAACTTGCCTATAGTTTCACCCTAAATACTTACATACATACACATTCATATATACACACACAAACATACACAAACAAGCGCGCACACACAATAATGTGACCTAGAAGATGTATATACACACACACACATACACACAGAGACACAATAACGAGACCTGCCAGCTGCACAGACAGACCCCCAGCTGTGTGTGTGTGTGTGTGTCAGGCAGCTTAACAGTGTCGCAGGTGGCTCACAGCTGGCCCCTGGTACTGTGCTTCCCAGGTGAGTGACAGATGGTGTTTAGGTGAGGTGGTATACTGTCTGAGGTGATGTCGGTATAGTGAAAACACACACACACACACACACACACACACGATATAAACAAAATAATCCTTCACCATAAGTCATTACATAAATAAAACACATACAGATTCACCTAAATATTTCACTTAACTCCACAATCCGACAAGCAATTGGTCATTATGTGTGAGATAACTAGGATCAATTATTATCAAGTCCAATGATAGTACACAAGTTCAATGAAATGTCGAACCAGCAAATTGATAAAAGTCAAAACAATATTTTCTATTCCCCTAAAATATTAATCGTGTACCTCAATAGAGCCACTGGTTCCGTCCATTACATATACAACAACTATGGCAAGTTTCAAATCAATCCACTGAATAGCCAAAATAATAGGAGTTTGTGACACGGACTGACAAACAAAAATACAGAATGCAGTATATATATATACCTCACTCTGGCGGTCATGTAGGGAATAAAAACCCAGAATATCAACAAACCTAAAAAAAAAAAAAATAAAAAAAAAAGGAAAATCGTCATGTATTTCACCACAGTTTTACCACACTGATGAACGACTCACTATATCGGTATCCTGTACGAGTGTGTGGGTTCATACGGGTCCTCTTCATACGACTTTACTCATGCAACTCAAAAATAATCTCCAGAAATGTACGTGTAAATTTATTCTCCTGATTAGAGTGTTTTGGAGGCGAGGAATGTTGACAGTGAGGCTAAGACTTAAGTATTTATGTATGTAGGCCTAGAGTTGAGGGCCTAGAGTTGAGGGCCTAGAGTTGAGGCTTGGGGAGAGGGGGGGAGTTAAGGCTTACAGGGGAGAATAGGGAAGGAAGGGGAGAGTTGAAGTTTGTAGGCGAGGGAGAGGGGAGGGAAGAGAGTGGGGAGGGGGAGTTGAAGTTTGTAGGGGAAGAGTGGGAGGTAGGAGGATGTGGGGAGGGGGAACCTTGCTCTGCTGATCGGATTATAATAAGAGGTTTATTATGCCTTTCATCTAACACACACACACACAAACACACACAGGGCAGCTCAGGTCACGTAATCCAGGCAGTCGGATGCAGTTGAAGGACGTGCCTGCCAGCCAAGCCAGTCAGCCAGCCAACCAAGCATAGTGTTGTGACGGGGTTCATATACTGTACAAAATAAACCCGACTCACTCCGCTAGTGTATTACAGCAGTGCCACAAATAACGCCACCACCACCACAAGCCATCCTCCCTTCCCTTCCCTTCCCTTCTCCCCAACCACCACAATCCCGCCCCCTCCCATCTCCCTCCCTCCCCCACCCAGATCCCTTCCCTCCCAGCACCGACAAAAACCTTCGCTTGGTAAAATGAACTTTCGTAGAAACCACCTATTAACATGCAACCCGCGCGGCGTCATGCACACATCAGTTCTCCCGACCGCCTCGATATTGTGGCCAACAGGGAGGGCTGGGGGGGGGGGGGTTGCGAGGGAGGGAAGAAGGGAGGGCAGGGAGGGAGGGAAGGAGGGGAGGGAGGGCATTGATAAAAAAAACTACTCTGATTTTTTTAAGGAAACGGGTCGAGCCTTGAACTAAGAAAATAAGAGAATTGGAAAAAAAATGATAAAATTGTGAGCAAAGAATAATTGGAAAAATGTAAAATCAAGACATAACCGTCAAGTGTAGCGTCGCATTAGTCTGGGTAATTTGTGATCACTGGTGAGGATGTTTTCTTGAGAAGGTCGCTTGTATAGTCTGTGTGTGTGTGGGGGGGGGGGGGGGGGGGGGGCCTACGTCCTACCATTCTGAAGCCTATTATTAGGGCTATTAAATCATTTTAAAAACTACCTTGCAAGAGCTACTTAGGCCATTCTGAAGACTACCTTGTTAGGGCTATCTAAGGTAATCTGATTAATTGTGAGGGCTATTCTGAAGACTAACTGTGAGAGCTATCTTGAGTCCTATACTATCCTGAAAGACCCCATCTGGTATTTCCTATGAGGGCTACTCGGACTATCCTATGAGCTCTACTAACACCATTTCTAAGACTACCGGAAGCTATATGTGAGGACTCCCTGGACTATCCCTTAAGAGTTACCGGGGGCTACCTCCAAGGGTAACCCAGACTACGCTCCGTGGACTACTGAAGGGGAACTGGACGTATCAAAGGTAGGCTGAGTGGCCAGTAGCCTGAGTGGCCAGTAATCAGATAATAGAACGTTATGGGTAATAAAAATCATTTATCACTTGGGCTATTGATCAACATTCAGAAGGGAGAGAGAGAGAGAGAGACGAGGAACGCCACCACCACTACTACCTAGCTATCAACACCACCACCACTACCTAGCTATCAACACCACCACCACTACCTTGCTAGCTATCAACACCACCACCACCACTACTTAGCCGTCAACACCACCACCACCACACCTAGCCGTCAACACCACTACCATACCCTAGCCATCAACACCGCCACCACCACACCAAGCCGTCAACACCACTACCACCTAGCCGTCAACACCACCACCACCACCACACCTAGCCGTCAACACCACTACCATACCCTAGCCATCAACACCGCCACCACCACACCTAGCCGTCAACACCACCACCACCACCACCACACCTAGCCGTCAACACCACCACCACTACCACCTAGCCCAGGGGTCAGTACTAGGCCCAATCTTGTTCATAATCTACATAAACGATCTAGATACTGGGATCAGCAGTGACATAAGCAAGTTTGCGGATGACACTAAAATAGGGAGGCAGATTAATTCAGGGCAGGATGCAAATGCATTACAGGAGGATCTAAATAAACTGCAGGGGTGGTCAGAAAAATGGCAAATGAAATTCAACACCAGCAAGTGCAGCGTACTTAATATTGGAAGAGCAAATACTGACAATGTATACAGCCTAAACAATATCAACCTAGAGAAGTCGACTTGTAAAAGAGACCTAGGGGTACTTGCAAGCCCGGACCTACGGCCTAGAAAACAGTGCGTTAATGTTCGAAATAAGGCAAACAGAGTATTGGGTTTTATATCTAGAAGTGTAAGTAATAAGAGTGCAGAGGTCTTATTGTAACTATATCTTGCGCTAGTCAGGCCGCACCTCGATTATGCGGTTCAGTTCTGGTGCCCTTATTATAGAATGGATATCAATTCACTAGAGTCGGTGCAGCGAAGAATGACGAAAATGATTCCGGGACTTAGAAACCTTCCATATCAAGATAGGTTAAAAAAAACTTAACTTGCATTCCCTAGAAAGACGAAGAGTGAGGGGAGATATGATAGAAGTATTTAAGTGGGTGAAAGGAATCAATAAAGGGGATATAGATAAAGTTCTTATAAAATCCGAGCAAGACAGGACTCGAAGCAACGGATTTAAGTTGGATAAGTTTAGGTTTAGGAGGGAGATAGGAAGGAACTGGTTCACAAATAGGGTGGTGGACGAGTGGAACAAGCTTAGCAACCTTGTAGTAAGTGCTGGAACGCTGGAAAGTTTCAAAGGGAGGCTGGATAGATCCATGGATGATAGAGAGTGGTAGTAACTCTCGACAGGAGCTGCCATGCACAGGCCAACCGGCCTATTGCAGACTCCTTATTTTCTTATGTTCTAACACCACCACCACCACTTAGCCGTCAACACCACCACATCCTAGCCATCCTAAGTAGAGTCGCTGAAATACTCCAATGTTGACTTGACCGACAAATTACTTCGAAAAATTATAAATATAATAAACAATAAACTCTGGACACTAACCTAACCTAACCCAACCCTGGACACTAACCTAACCCAACCCTGGACACATTCCCCCCCCCCCCTCCGGCCAAGAAAATACAATCATAATCAATAAACTCCAAGCTAAACTTTACTACACTCATTATTGCTCTAACATTTGAGTTGAAGTGGCACTTACATCGTGAGTGTGTGTGTGTGTGTGTGTGTTCTGTCCGCCTCGTTCGCTGGTATACACACGAACATACACATTAATTATAACCTAACAAAAGGCAGAAGTTTTCCCCAAGAGAGGTGTATAACTTGTGTATATTTTAAAGTATACGATTACCAACTTTAATCGGTCGTAAGGTTTTAGAAAAATGTGTATTACCCGCCATCCTATATTCTGCTTAGTTTAGCCAAATAGATTATATACGTGTATATCTATATAACAAACTGCGAATTGATACCCTTTAGAAAATACGAGCAGCGGGTGATGATATATGAAGGATATAAAAGTTATTTATAGCCAACACGGAACTTCTAACTGAGCAAGGTATAGGCAACTCCCCAGCTCTCGACCTCCTCACAAGTTAATACACTCTCTGTTATGGTAGTTACACACACATATTATAGTGTAACCACGTAAAAACCAAACCTAACCTATCCTAACCTAAGCTAACCTAACCTAATCTAATCTAACCTAATCTAACCTGACCTGACCTGACCTGACCGTTCTTTACATGGCTGCCACGCTAATACTGTGCTAATGGTGAGGAGCAGCAGCAACGTTGGCTGGTACACAGAAATTATCCTTTAATCTTTAAGTTCTTAAACTGAGATAATATTAGGGAACTCAATATACTTATCAATTAACATATATTAAGACGTTTACTACACCAAGAAAATGTATGAGAAAGCCTTTGACACCGTGAATGTGTTAAGCTAATGAAGTAGACAAAGGTGTGTACGGTATAGTGTATAACCTAATCTAACCTAACCTAACCAAACCTAACCTAACCAAGTGTGTGGTGACAAGACAATAGTTCTAGAAAACACGTATCATATTACACTGAAGAAAACCCTTAAAGTAGTTCAGCCATTGAGTGGATGAAAAGACTCCAGCGAGACGAAGTCGTATATATAACTCAAATAACTAAGGAAACTGAATTAAAGTTCCCAATATCAATACACATATATGCTAATACATACTGGGAGAGCCTTTTCAAGTAAGGTCACAGAGTCTTTATGCGCCGTTGGTCGCTACTAATGATACACATCTTTCACTGACTTGCGCGCACATCCCTGTAACAAGCACAGTACAGCTCACCTTTTTCACCTTTTCCTCATCCAGTGAATTCTACCTATGTGAAAACTTTCCATTTTTAAATTGACGCACCTGTGAGTTTATAGAAAATGTCGTCGCCAGGGATGAGCTGAAGCTTTCATTATTAAATATTTCTTATTTCTTCCGACATTACAAAAACAAAAAAATTAAATCACACAAACAAACCTACAAAAACATGGACACGGGAACAAAAAAAATCCTGTAACCTTTTATTAGATTAAATTAAAACAGCATTAAACAGAAACGACTAATTTTTTCTGCTACCATAAACACAGATAAAAGTATTGTGTACGTGACAACAGGTTAAAGGTAGGAACAGGTGACAACAGGTTAAAGGTAGGAGCAGGTGACAACAGGCTAAAGGTAGGAACAGGTGACAACAGATTAAAGGTAGGAACAGGTGACAACAGATTAAAGGTAGGAGCAGGTGACAACAGGTTAAAGGTAGGAACAGGTGACAACAGGTTAAAGATAGGAGCAGGTGACAACAGGTTAAAGGTAGGAACAGGTGACAACAAATTAAAGATAGGAACAGGTGACAACAAGTTAAAGATAGGAGCAGGTGACAACAAGTTAAAGATAGGAGCAGGTGACAACAGGTTAAAGGCAGGAGCAGGCAACACCGGTTAGACGCAACACAAAGGACAGCCACGCCTAGAAACACCCGCTCAAAACAATACGCAACTTGAATATGTTGAGACCTGCAGCCCAAACAGTATTTAATGCTTATTGGTAATGCTGACTTATAGTGTGTCCTAGGTGTTACAGGGGGGGGGGGGGAAGGTGAAGGGGGGGAAGGTGAAGGGGGGGAAGGTGAAGGGGGGAGGTGAAGGGGGGAGGTGAAGGGGGGGGAGGTGAAGGGGGAAAGGTGAAGGGGGGGAGGTGAAGGGGGAAAGGTGAAGGGGGGGAAGGTGAAGGGGGGGAAGGTGAAGGGGGGAGGTGAAGGGGGGAAAGGTGAAGGGGGGAGGTGAAGGGGGGAAAGGTGAAGGGGGGAGGTGAAGGGGGGAAAGGTGAAGGGGGGGAGGTGAAGGGGGGAAAGGTGAAGGGGGGGAGGTGAAGGGGAGGGAGGTGAAGGGGAGGGAGGTGAAGGGGGGGCGAGGAGAAGGGGGGGGGGCGAGGTGAAAGGAGAAAAAGAAGGAACGCACAAAAAAGAATCGGTAGAGAAAAGAAATGAGAAGAGGAGAGGGGAAAAGGGTTACTATGCAAGAGATTAATGAGGATAATTAGAGTGGATGAGATAGAATTAAAATATAGGGAGAGAGATGGAAAAGAAGAAGTAAGGAAGAGGAGGGAACAGACAGAGAGATAAGAGGCAAAAACTAAAGGTGCAATATTTACTTCAATCTCTCTCTCTCTCTCTCTCTCTCTCTCTCTCTCTCTCTCTCTCTCTCTCTCTCTCTCTTTCATCTATCCACAGCAGAGGATAATGTCACGAAGTTTGAACATTAACGATAAACAACAGAAGGTAAAAATCCAGTTGTTATAGCCACTTTATAGGCCAAGATAAAAGTTATAATATCGAAACATTAATGACTTTTGGAGATATCTAACCTAACCTAACCTAACCTAACCTAACCTGACCAAACCCAAACGTAACGTAAAAGCACCTAAACCTAACCTAACCAACAGCCTCTTATCCACTTGCCCCCTCGTATTTCTACAAACTTTTCGTCTTTTTTAATAAATATTTCTAACTCTTTGTTTCTTCTTTTCTTCATACTTTTCTATTCTCATTCGTACTTTCTTTTAGCCCTTTCTCTTGGTGCCTCGTGTTTCTATTTTCTATTTTGGTGTTCACATTCCGTCTATATTTCACTTTCCTCCACTTTCCCTTCCCGAGTTACCAAAGCCTTGCACTGTATCGCTTCCCCCCGTGAAACATATATTGCTCTCTCTCTCTCTATATATATATACACTCCCTTTATCTACTCCCACGTTATATATTGCTTTCTCTTACTCCTTACTCCCTTCTTTCTTGTTATTTCTTCCTCTTTCTCTCCCTTTACTCCTTCCCTCTTCTGTTATTTCTTCCTCTTTCTCTTATTCCTTATTCCCTCAGTGCCTTGTTATTTCTTTCTCTCTCTTTACTCTCTCTTCTGTTCTTTCCTCCTCTTTCTCTTACTCCCTTCTTTCTTGTTATTTCTTCCTCTTTCTCTCCCTTTACTCCCTCCCTCTTCTGTTCTTTCCTCCTCTTTCTCTTACTCCCTTCTTTCTTGTTATTTTTTCCTCTTTCTCTCCCTTTACTCCCTCCCTCTTCTGTTCTTTCCTCCTCTTTCTCTTACTCCCTTCTTTCTTGTTATTTCTTCCTCTTTCTCTCCCTTTACTCCCTCCCTCTTCTGTCATTTCTTCCTCTTCCTCTCACTTCTTACTCCCTCGGCTTTACACCTCAAGTTGGGAGAAAGGTCATATTTTAGTTTCGACCATTTCAGTATTTAGATATCACAAAAAACTAGTGATTTCCGACAGATATGAAGGTCCAAATTACTCAAAACACATCAAAAACCACAGGAAAAAACATTGGATATCTAACCTAACCTGACCTGACCTGACCTAACCTAACCTGACTTGACCTGACCTGGTGACTAAAACTAATACCTGAAGAAAACTGGTACTAAAGGATTTGTATTGAACCAGGGTGAACACTGATTACCTACAGGTATATCAGATGTAACACATGACTCAATAGCTTAATTGGTTCACCTGGTTAATTGATAATATGTGGTGTCATTCAGGTACGGTAATTTGTGCTCCCATTTCACTCACTCAAGGCAAAAAGAAATGAGGTAGGATATTAAAAAATTTTCTTCTCGGCATATTTTTTCATGTCAATTGGTGAATATTCTCGATGGTTAGGTTATTTTTTTATTTTTTTACCTTATTGGGGAGAAGAGAATTCGAATTTGGCGTAGAGGAATGACCTACCAGCTACTGTTATGTTAAATGATTTAGAGAAAATTAACAAACCAAACCTAACCTAACCAAACCAAACCTAACCTCTCTCAGACGGTGGTAACTTAAATTCCTAAAATTCACTGGAAGACCGAAATAATAATACTCGCCCCCCCCCCCCCCCCAAAAAAAAAAAATAAAATAAATAAATAAATCCGGGAAACGAGGTGACTAAAATGGCTTAGGCACAAAGGGGTTTACCAGGGCAGCTGACGTTCTACAATGCTTGACTAGCAACGTGTGACTCGTGACCTCCCTTCCCTCTCCCTCACCCGCTTGAAACTACCCTAATACCACTTCATCTTCGGTAAATTACCTAATAAACAAACGTATTGTATGGAATTTATAATATTAATTAAGCTTGTTGACTACTTTCCCTATATAAAGGAACGATAAAATTGAGCCTATTTCGGGCGTACCTTTAACTGCTTGTTGAACATTCTCCATTTTCCTGCCAAACAATCACTGACGTACTCCTGTGTTTGTTTACATCGACACTGCCTGTTCCTCTTAACTTATAATCACTAGTTTCCATATCTCTTGAAGCCACTGGTTTATTACGGCCACCATAACTCAACATAAGTTTAAAAGGAATCACTTAATATATTGTTCGATGACCAACACACGTCTTCAACTCTCAACACCGCCACAAGATTGACGCAGACACGCAGACAGTCCCGTGATAGTCTGCGCATGAGTGTGGGAAAAGTGTTGACGCTGACTTACTGTACAGCTATTCAACGCCTAACATGAAAGACTACAAGAAAGATGGGAAAGCTCAGGCAAAATCAACACAACTAGGTGTAATATTTTCTCAGAGCGTATAGCGCGCCATCTATTGAGCGCCCTACCAAGTACCTTTCTCAACTGGGTGGTGAATATTTATTATACAGTGGCTTCTATTTAGCTCTTTGTTAGGGTGCCAACCCGGGGGATAATTAAAGGCCGCGTACATAGTCTGTTTATTAGCAAAAGTGGCAAGGGAAGACAAACATGTCCACACAGCGTGGCGATGGGGCCGCGACTTACTCCCATACTCCGTTCGCTGGCGTACTAATACACGACTGCCAACTCACACGTACCCCAACACTCTTCAAATGTTTTTCCCTTCAAAGGTATGCCTTTTTCTTCTAGTATCCTCTGTCATCTACTACATTTGAAGAAATTGATCCAGAATTAATTAGTTACTAAAATTATATTAAGGATAATACCTGCCCCTAGCATCTTCCATGGAAATCTTACTATTAGTCTATTTTATAAATATATTTTCAATACTTACTTTTCTTTATCTTTGGGGAAACGATTAAATACGAAATCGGTATGTGTATCATTTCTCCGTTTGCCCGGCTGTCCTTTACTTCTCATCTTGATAAGACCATTCATTTGTATATTACGCTCCTGTGCGGATTCCGATTGTCACATTCAGCATTAACCATAACGTGTGAATGCTGAGCTCTCTCGTCTTCTCATCGTCTTTGGTTACATCAAATTAGTCTAACAAATCTATAGGATAATTTGTATACGAATAAATTTATTAAAAGTATTGTACCTAGAATTGAAAACGATTTATTTCTGGGACCAATGAAATATGCATTGTATTTCAGAACCACTTTTATCGTTGTTAGTGATTTAAATATTATGGTTATGTTTCTAAGCTGCTATAGGTCCAGGGCTAAGTGGTGTTAGTATTACGAGTCAGGTATTTTGACCCTAAATAATGGTATCTAGAAAGAGTGATAGAACCATGATATAAATTATACTAGATAGATAAAAATATATCCTTCTACATCCTGACTTTCCATCCTGATCCATTCCTCCTATCCTAACATCCTTAATTTTGATCTCTTTCTTTTCTTCCATCTTTGTAACTCTTCATCTTTGTCTCTGTTCCCTTCTCTTTATCCTTGATTCTCTTTTCTTCACTATCCTCACCCATCATTTCATTATATCCTTCTAAAAACCTATACTTCTGTACTAACTCAATTTACAACATTATCTTCTATTCCTATATCCTTCCCTCTTTCATCAAGGATCTCTCTCTTATTACCAGTCTCCTTCCCCCCCCCCCTCCTAAATATTCCTCTTTATCACTTGTTTTTTCGCATTTAAATTATTCAGTTTCTTCTCTCTTTTAATCTTCTTTTTTTTTCCCAGTCCCGTGTTCTCTTTTCATTTGCACTGGTATAGTTCCCTTCACTAGTGCGTTTACAGAGGCTCGTCAGGTTATATGTACAGTCCCCTTCAGTTGTGCGTTTACAGGGGCTCGTCAGGTTTTGTGCAGTGTGGCAGCGCTGTGTTTGTTTTACATTCGACAGAAGGAAACTTACAATAGTAAACATAATATGGAATAAAATTAAAACAATATTAAAACAAATATCTCAATGTAATTATTTGTGAAATGTTTATATGACGAGCCCCTGTAAACACACTAGTGAAGGGGACTGTGCATATAACCTGACGAGCCCCTGTAAACACACTAGTGAAGGGGACTGTACATATAACCTGACGAGCCCCTGTAAACGCACTAGTGAAGGGGACTGTACATATAACCTGACGAGCCCCTGTAAACGCACTAGTGAAGGGAACTGTACATATAACCTGACTAGCCTCTGTAAACGCACTCGTGAAGCGGACTGTACCTAGTTTAATGCCCGGGATAGATTCATGATAATCGAGAACTAATCAAAACAATGGTATACAGTATAAAGTAATTATGACATTACTTCCATGTTATATGTAATAGCTTTTATGCCTATCTTCCTTTCTGCTCATATCTTCTTCCTTCCTTCTATCTTCCTTCATTCCCTCCAGTACTGTCTGAGAGGGGCGCAGCACACGACCTAAAACCCCACCCCCCTCCCCCTCCCCCTCTTCCCCCTCCCACGACCTTTATCTGACACCCCCCCCCCATACGGTACCTAACATAACCTAACCAAACAAAACCAAACCTAAACTAACCTAACCATCATAAGCCTGTCACTGTAAGGAAACAACTACCTGTCTGTCCTCACCGTTTACAGCAGCAAAGAACACAGCATTGCCCACCATCACTAACTCAAACCTTATCTTTCCTTATTCTTATCTTCATTTCCTATTCTAAACGTCTTTTATTCTGACTTTTCTCTTACAGTTCTCTTTCGTATTCCAACCTCGCCTCTCACTACAAACTTTCCACCTTGACTCTTAAACATTTTTTTCCACCCCAACCTTATTTCCGGACCTCCACTCCCCCTCCCCACCCCCTCCTAGAACGATACTTTTCCAGTTCACACACCACACTATTTTCCCCTATCTCCCCCTCCTTCCCCTCTCCCCCCCCCCAACACACACACACACAACCACTCTGAATTTAAATCCCACTCACCAAGGCAGCTGCTGGGTCAACGATCGGCAATAGTCCCGACCCTCACGAGACTTACCACCTCACCTCACGGCCCTCCCATACATTACGCAGTAGGGGACAACATCGTTCCATCGACCAAAAGAAAGAAGAAAGGGGACTACTATGTTCTTGAGCTGTGTAGTGTAGTGTAGTGTGTGTGTATGTGTTACTTTACATGTATCTCATAGCCTATATCCGTGACTACACTATCAACTACACTACCATATACACTACGCCCTCTACACTATCATCAACACTGCATCAATTACACCACTATCACTTTCAGGTAGGGAGGAGGGTCATCCTACACCCACCCCTCCTCCTAAAGTCTGGCAGGTCAATAGGGAATTGTTGACGGTAAGGGAAATGTTATCGTACTCTATGGCTGCCGGTAATCGTTTCCTCTCCCTACCTTGTTTATTAGAGTCAAATCTAAAAGTAATATGGAGGTGTATATCATCAGGGTCTCTTTACTATCCCTACAAAGTTTCAAGACTATAAATTTCATGATCTTGGGGCGCTACGGTGCTGACTGACTGACTGAAACACACACACACACACACACACAACACACCAACACCTCTTCTTATAACTTTCACATTATCACATTATCAAACTAGTATCTTGTAGTGTCTTCCCTGTCAGCAAGTTCTACAGCCGTCACAAACAATAACTCGCTACAGATAATAACACAAATACATAATACAGAATTAGACCTCGGTGATTATGGTATGGTACAGTATTGGGTATTAAGAGTTTCATTCCTAGACAGCATGAAGTACAGTCGGCTCCACTTATACCGAATACAGTGGCTGGGGGGTTTTGTGAGATGTGGCAACATTGAGGAATACTTATTTAGCATCCTTAGTCTGGCTACCATTATGAAGTTCCTTAGGGCCAATTCGGGAGTTTTAATGCAATGTAAACAAACACAGAGTTGCCACATCATACAAAACGCACCAGCCACTGTAGTAGGTATAAGTGGAGGCGACTGTACTTCACGTCGTTAATTTGAATGCATGTCATGGTGATTTTATTGGCCAGGTTCAGCAGCAGTTGGAAGAGGCAGCATCTGGGACCCTCCAGCCTCCACCCCCTACCCCCCCTTGAAGGTCAACCTCTTCCTGGGAGACGCGCCGAGCTGCTGGTATTATCTGCATAAAGTGACATATCCAATTTCCACTCTTCTCCCACATATCTCACGTTAAGGATTTTCTTGAAACCAAACGTCAGCGAGAGAAACTGTGTGTGTGTGTGTGTGTGTGTGTGTGTTGACGTTGAGTGTTTTTGTTTATTTGGGTATGCGTATGTCTGTGGAGGTGCGAGTGTGTGTGTGTGTGTGTGTGTGTGTGTGTGTGTGTGTGTGTGTGTGTTTGTGTGTGTGTGTGTGTGTGTGTGTGTGTGTGTGTGTGCGTGTAAGCGTTTCCTCGAGATTTTATTCCTTGTTTACACCATTTTCTGTTTGGTATTTCATTATTTTTTATGTTCCTATCCTTCCTCCCTCCCCTGTTTACTCAGTCCCTCCTTCCCTCGTTTTACCCTCCCTCCTTACCTTGTCTTATCGTCTCTTCCTCTCTCACCCTCTTCCTCCCTCCCTCCCTACCACCCCTCACATAACCTCTCCCCCCCAACCACCCACCCTAATAATATTCCCTACTCTTCTCACTCTCCACATCAATACACTTTCACTTCCGACTACTTTAACTTTTTTAATAACTTTATGCCTCTACAGTAGTCTCCCCCCTCCCCTCCACCTCCCCCAACCTCTCCCCTCCACATAAACCCACACAGACTTTTCTCATTTCACTTCCCCCACATTTCAATAACTTTATCCCTAGCTGAATTCGTGTGGGATACCATGGAAACTGGTCCTTTTACACCTCGTGTCCACTGCGCCTGTGACGTGTCTTACGAGTGAATACCATTACTCCTGAAGGGGTGTTTACAGACTGTGCCGTTAGAGTTCAGGAGGAGATTGATAATAAGAATGATATCGGCTAAAAATTGGTACACACTGACAATCATTCTTCTTTCAACAGCATCGGTAGGTGATAGAGGCTGTGGTAGGTTTAATATCCTGTCGTTTGGAGTGATTTTAATACACACGATACTGAGGCTATACGTGAATCATACAGTTAGACAGGAGAAATAGATAAATACTGTTATACTGAGAGAAATACACAATGTCTATTTTTAACTGAAGGAATACAGACGTTCAGGGATATATCGTGTGTTCGGGGTTTATTTCCGGGTTATTTGTTATTCTTGTGTGTGTCTATAGTTTAGCAACGATTCACTGAACATGTTTTAGGGTTGTTTAAGAGTTATGACTTCTAATCTGTGAAGAAAAGGTGATTCATAGACACTGTGGCAATATTTTTTTTCTCTCTTTAATTTACTGTATTTATGGAGATTTTAAATACCTGGATGTAATGTTTATAAGAGAGATCTCAAAGGTACTTAAATCTTCTTCTTCTTCTTCTTCTTCTTGAATCTCTCTTCCCTTCCCTCAACCTTCTTCTCCTCTCCTCCTTCCCCCTCTTCTTCCTACTTCTTGATTTTTTCTGCATTTACTCTCTTCCGCCAATCTTCTCCCTCCTTTCCCCATCTCATTTCAATCCGTCTTTCCCTATCCCGTCTCTTCCCATTCTTCTTTCCCTCCCTCTACATCCTACATCCCCCCCCTTTCTTTCCTCTCTTTCCCTTACTTCTCTCCCTTCCTTACCTCCTTTTCCCATTTTACTTCCTTCCCACTTCCCCTTCCCACATCCATCCCTACCTCCCTACCTTCTCTCCCTTCCCCCACCTCCACATTTCCTCTCCCCCTCATCCTTACCCTCCTACACAGTGTCCCAATTCACCCCACCACCCCCCATTACCCACCTCTCCTCCCCTCTCTCACACGTCCCTATTTGATCGTGTAAACCTCATCGGTAATTGGCTTAATCTGACCACCAATTTACCTGTGCTATAAACAAGAGATATAAAGTCTTACATCATCACCCCCTCCTCCTCCCCCTCTCCCCCCTCCTCCTCTCCCCCCTCCTACCCCCTCTACCCCCTCCTCTTCCCCTCACCTCCCCCCACCCCCCACGGAAAATGATGCAACAGAACGCCACCTGTGAAGCTCTAGTGGAGAGAGAGAGAGAGAGAGAGAGAGAGAGAGAGAGAGAGAGAGAGAGAGGTGTAATATATTACCTGTTACGTTTATAATACACTGCCGAGATTACATACTCTCTCTTTCTCTCTGTCTCTCTCTCTTACACGAGTATTTATCTCTCTCTCTCTTTTACTCTCTCTCTCTCTCTCTCTCTCTCTCTCTCTCTCTCAGGTCGCTGGAGGCACATCAAACCATCATACTAAAGCGATTCACGATTTTGACGCACAAAAATTTTAAAAGCATGAATTTATCTCAGCCATTACTCCTGGCAACTCTCTATTAAACCGAGATATTCCTCACGTTAAATGTTACCATTATTAACATTAACTCAGTCTATCTTACTTAACCTAACCTAACCTAACCTAACCTAACCTAACCTAGCCTAACCTAACCTAACTTAACCTAACCTAACCTAACCTAACCTAACCTAACCCAGTCTATCTTTCAAGTCAATGTACATTATTATAAATATTAAAACATGTCTGTATGTGTTTGTCTGTATGTCTGTATGTCTGTTTGTCTGTATGTCTGTTTGTCTGTATGTCTGTTTGTTTGTTTGTCTGTATGTCTGTTTGTCTGTTTGTCTGTATGTCTGTTTGTCTGTATGTCTGTATTTTTTATTATACCTGATGGATATTTTTTTAAATATATCCGAATTCAATCAATCAATTAATCACTCAATTAATCAATCTAGGTGCCACTCTCTGGTCTGAGGGTTGGCGACCATTGCCCTCCATTCCAAACATTTCTTTAAATATTTTAATTTATCCTTCAATTTTATCTTCATCGTCACAGCTTTAAATTCTATCCATTTATCGCTATCTCTACCGTCTCTCTCCTTCTCTCAATTTTGTCCGGTAAATCTCTGTCTACTTTGTCTCTCCTCTCAATTTTGTCCAATAATACCGTCAATTTAATCCGCTATCCCTGTGTCGCTTCTGGTGACCACGACCCTCATCGTCTACGCAAAGTTGGCTGAATGAAGAATTATATCTCAGTGAGGTAAGAAGCCCAATGTCACTCGTTACTAGAGGATTTATGAGTTATAAAATGAGTTATATATATAGGCCAAGAGGTCGTTTTTTACCTCACTCACGTAGAGAACTATTTTTTTTTTAGTTGACGATATAAGCCCCGTCCCTCTTGCAGCTCACTGGCTCAGACGTAACGTTCGATTACTATTGATATATCACAAATAAATCCATATATAAAGTAAGGATATCCAGTTCTGGCTCATTTTAAAGCTGAATTTAGCATATGTAAAAATATTGAAAACATTAACTTTAAAGATATGTGTGAAAAAAAAAATTGAAATCAACAATATTTACCGTTGAAGTCACTAACAAATTCACACTTTCGGAAAAGGGGAGCGGGGTTTCTTAGCTAAGTATCGTCTGCTAAAAAAAAAAAACAACTTCAACCTAACCTAACCTAAACTAACCTTACTGCATCTCCTCCAATTTTCCTCGACCATACATTCAACCTCTCCCATCACATGTCGACCTCTCCCACCCCACATATTTGCCCCCTCCACAAACCATCGACCTGACTCTCCCCCCTACCTCCCTCCCCCCACCCACTTGTACTTGCCTCCTCCTACACGCTCCACCAGCTGCTGACGCCTCCAGAGCCACCTTCAAGATAACACACTGAGACGTTTGTAGGGCGTACGATTCAGATTTATAGGGAGAGAGTAAGAGGGTGAGAGGGGGGGGGGAGGGGAAGGATGAGAGGGGGCTGAGTGATGATGATGGAGAAGGAGGTGAGGCGGTGAGAGGTGAGATGAGAGGGAAAGAGAGAGAGAGAGGGGGGTATGAGTGATGATGCTGAGGAGTGGTGATGGTGATGAAAGAGAGAGAGAAAGAAAGAGAGAGAGAGAGAGAGAGAGGGAATAAAATAGGAGTCATACAGTGATAAAGAAGAAGAGGAAGAAGCTAAGATTATGATGTATAAGGAAGAAACAAAAATGATAATAAACAAGAAAGTGAAAATTCATTAAAAATATATCATCCTAGTTTATGAAATTTTATGTAACCAGACAGACAGACAGACAGACAGACAGACAGAGACAGACAGACACATCAAGGAAATACAATGATAGCGTAACAACCCGAAGGAAACATTAAGAAAAGATGAGAAATATAAATATAAATGAGAAAGATAAATACATATATAAAGTAAATAAATAAAAAAATACGACGGAAATACAAATTCAAATTAACACGATTCTCTGAAACTGAAGCCGGAGAAAAATGAAATAAAAATATACGATGGAAATAACACTTATAAAATTGATAAACGTAGCATAAAAAAAAAATAAAAAAATAAATTCAGGATAGAGGTTGTGGAAATGGGTGGCTGGGAGAGGGAGGGAAAGGGGGGAAGGGGGAGAAGGGGGAAGGAAATTGGGAGGAAAGGAGGGAAGGGGGTGGGAGGAGACGTGACCCAGGGAAAACTTATTACACATTTATTCCCCATTATTATTATTATAATTATTATTATTATTATTATTATTATTATTATTATTATCATCATCATCATCGTTCTACCGACTTTTTTTTATCATTATTTACGTGTAAGTTTTATATCTACATCAAATAGTCTCCATAAAGTTTAAAATCTCCTTAATACATCCTTGACGACGAATATCCGGACGAGAAATTTGGTACAGCATGAAGGAGGAGGAGTTGGACAGCCCTGGGGAGGCGACCAGCACCAGCAGGAGGTTGGGGGAAGGGGGGGGGAAGACTCCTGCAGAACCTGACGATATCCTCACTGCGCAGGAAATTGCATAACACGCTCTGAGCTCCACAGGGATATAGAGAAATGTCATACTAGTTCACTATTACAATATTACTTCAGAGGATAGTCACCATCTCTCGCTCTGACTGACCTAACATACTGACTACTAAGTTCATAACGAGAAAATAAACGAACTATTCTTCAATGGTATATAATGGTCGACTAACCCTATCATCTTGTGTTGTATTATTATGTTGTGACTTCGAAGACATTTTGGGGTTAATTTATAAATATTTGCGAATCATAACTACAGTTCTTAAAAAAAAAAAAATAATCGTAAATAAATTCAATTTTCTGTACTATAACCTTTTGTTCAGAGGAATGTATTGTGTGAATTGTTAGGATGAAAGGATAGAAAGTAAAACAACAACAACAACAACAACAGTAACAACAACAACAACAACAACAGTAACAACAACAACAACAACAACAGTAACAACAACAATAATAATAACAAATCAACACGTATCAAAGTCTTCACCACCAATAGCCACACAGTTGCTCCACCATCGGCCAAAGCACCGAACAGCGAAATCATTTTTTCTTCCCGAGGGTGCAAAGGCTCTCTCACATACAAGCTCAGCCAATCCCCCAATCAAGTGAGTAATCAAACCCTGGACTCTGTGCTTGCGAGACGAACACTCCAACACTCTCTAAATTTGTTGATCTTAGCATGATACTTTTTCTTGGTTGGTTGAGTGAAAAGCGGTCTCAGAGCACGCATAAAACTCACTTTAGTACTACACACAATTGGTATATTTAGATTATATTAATAAACTCAAAAATATATACTCGCGTAATGGGTGACATTCAATAACGACAATTCCTACTCGAAAATTTAATCTAGACATTTAATTAGATATTTTTACATAACATCCAAGTATAACGATTCCAATTGCAGTGATATAAAGAATGATTATTAGTTCACTTTGGGAAAACCTGCAATTATGGAAAAAAAAATACCCGAGGTAACAAAACCAAAACTTAAACACACAAAATACAATAGAAAAACAATACTAATCATTACATGGTATTTCACGAGTGCATAACTTTTAGATTCCACGATATAATAATTTCATTAAGTGAATATTCTCTAAGTATCACATAACAATTATCAAGTTCACTATAACAAACTGTACAACGAAAGATAATTATGACATCTAACTATAGTGATGATGGTATTAAAGTCAGATATATGATAAAATTATTTAGTTCTTATGGTAATTGTTTAATAAGATTATCATAGTTAGGAGTAATATTGGGGTAATAAACTATATTTGTACACCTAAGGAAAATATTTCATGATGAGTGAGTGAGAAGGAAGTGAGTGATTGAGTGAGTGAGTGAGTGAGTGAGTGAGAAGGAAGTTAGTCAGAAGTGAGTGATTGAGTGAGTGAGTGAGAAGGAAGTGAGTCAGAAGTGAGTGATTGATTGAGTGAGTGAGTGAGAAGGAAGTGAGTCAGAAGTGAGTGATTGATTGAGTGAGTGAGTGAGAAGGAAGTGAGTCAGAAGTGAGTTATTGAGTGAGTGAGTGAGTGAGAAGGAAGTGAGTCAGAAGTGAGTGAGTGAGTGATTGAGTGAGTGAGTGTGGTTCAGTACATACACCTACACTAAATACTATCAACTTACAAACAAACAAACAAACACAACTGAGGAAAAATAATTATTGACGTTTCATTCAACAAACACATGTGAAGTATAATCATTACATGGACATTAATTGACACAGAAAATAACCTAATTTTAATAAGGTTTAAATTATCTGAGTATAATTAGTATACATATCAGAATGTTAATGAACGGAACAATTTGGGGTCACTTGGTTACATCGAATATAGGAATTAATGATTATTTAAATTATTATTATCGTTTAAGTGACCTGATAAAGGTGTCGTCTTTCCACCAGTCAGGACGTTAGGTGGGGGTGGGGGGTGGGTGGGGGCAGGGAGGGGTAGGCATAGGGAGAGAGAAAGACAGGGAAGGGGACACACACACACACACACACACTAGTACACATATCATATCTAAATACCGAGAACAAACAATTCTAAACCTAACCTAAGGCATTACACTATAACCCTTGAGGGCCAGAGCCAGATGGAACAATAAAATATGCATGTGAAGCAATCAGTACTCAGCTGGCAGGAAGGGAGGGTGGAACACGCTAACAGATCTACAGTTTACATAAAAATTCACCTCGAATAATAAAAAAAAAGCCAATTTGAATTTCTGCTTGAGGCAAAATTTATCCTGACAGTGAGTCTCTTGTTCAATCATCAATCAATTTTTATACCAGCATAACCAAAATGAAACTAAACTCATTCATTTTGTATTAGTTATGTTCTGTTGTTGCTGCAGGGAGATGGGGACTTGGTATTTGCATTCTCATTTGCATATATTTGCCTTCTTCTCTGCATATATTGGCACGAGGGGAAGGGGGAGGATACAATGCTAAAGGAAATATCAAGTTAAGACCGGGAGTCGAGTTGTCTGAGGCAGCGGGAAGCATTTACACGGATGATTCACTCTACAGGTCTCAAGCTTGAAGAGTCTCCTCGTTTATCAGACAACCTAGTTTATTTCACCTAAAGATAAACTAATCTACCCTAACGCTAACCGAACCTTAACATAACCTAAACTTAAGATAACCTAATCTAACATTAAAATATCGTAACCTAACCTAACCACATCTAATGTTAGCCTAACCTAACTTTAAGACAACCTAACCTAACCTAACCTAACCAAACAAAACCCATCCCCAGGTAGCGTTAAGGTGTCTAATTTCAGGTGAGTTAAGGTATAGCGTCTTAATCTTCAGGTGACCCCCAATCATATTTCTAACACATCAGACCTTTACCACACCATACCCCAAACACCACACGCTTCTGCACCATAAGATCCAAGCACCACAAGCGCCTAATGCCTCCAGCATACACACACACCACCTTACGCCTCCAACACCATAATTAAGAAATACATTAAACTTAACACGCATTTCGCCTTAAAAGACCCGTCATTCTGAACACATTAGCATGGAGGTGATGTGTTCGGAGCACCTCCCTCCCTGAACACCCTTTAGTCTATACGTCGACGTTAAGGGCCAACGAGCCCCGACCTCGCCAGCTAGTAAATGTTGCCAATTCAGCCTAATGTCCACGCTTCGTTAATGGACACGAGGCTTGCGGTTAGGGTAGCAGGCCCCCGCTGGTAATAGCCAATGAAGGCGAGGCAATGCCATCCATCCCACTCCTGGTCGGGGTCTCCAGGCTAAACCTTTGGGTGAGGACGATGCCGGGAGAGTTTTAGGAAATTTTCGCATTGACGTTAGAATTCCCTAATGGAGAAGCTCAGAGAGAAAGAGAGAGAGTCACTTTATTTTTGTACTCCACTGTGACACATTTTCTCGGGTGAAAGTTTGGTGTTTTAGAAAGGTAAGAAGAGTATAGACAACTTTCGGATCTCTTAATTCAATAAAGTATCTTAAACAGAACACATATTTTAAGGTCAATGATATTTTAGTAATACAGCAGTAAAGTTTCCATCAGTTAATAGACTGCAGGCTTACAGTTCTTTCAACACAGCTGCTGTTACACCTGCTGTGGGCATGAGGAAACATTAGTCTTGATTAACTGAACACCTGCCTCACTCACACTCACTCACACACACAAACACACACACACACACACACACACACACCTCGTACCGCCAATATTTCCTCTCTTCACTCTCAATACTTTACACATATATTGCAACCAACATCAACCTGAAATTACACTTTGGGATTCTCCTCCTGCCAAATTCTTCCTGTCCTTCTTCGTTTACCAGGAAAGCGCTCCTAAAGCAGAGGAACCCATGAGGATTTGTGTGTGCAATGGTTTGGTTTTCTGTGAAGTAACATACACTATACAGAGGAAGCAACACGGGGAAAGCTATTTAAGGTTATTCTGTATACTGCCTAACCCAGTAGTAAAGTCTTGGAATAACCCGTCAGAGTATGTTGTGACGGCTCCCAGTGTGAACTCATTAAGACCAGATTTGACGAACACCAGGCCATGTTCAGGTAAATTCTAAGGAACAATTAATTTTCTACGTTTTGGTGAATATATCGTGGTAATATTGAACCATCCGACGCACGCATCTGTGTACCTGTTGAACAGTTAGCAGTTGATCAGGATTTATTACACATCAACAGTAAAACAAAACAAAGTCGATGACAAAATATTAAAACAAAAAATCTCTAAGAATTCAGCTTTTGATCCGTCTTAAGAGAGGTACTGTATTACCGTCTGTACCCTAAAAGTCTTAAGAATCTTGACCACATAATAAATCCTATATCTGTCATCATAATATAGTAAGTCTGTCATCCCCGGGGTGAGAACTGCCCACACAACAGACAAACAAGAACTTATTAGAAGAAAATCTTGCTTAGGTTGACAGAAAAGAACGATTGCAACGAAGGAATCAAACTTACGTGTTGACGATCCCAACGAGGGAGTCGAAGCAATCCAACTTGGAATGAAGCAACCTGGGGTGGGGAGTTGGGGGGGGGGGGGTAAGGTAGAGAGGGGGGACTAAGAGAGGGGAGATGGGGAGACTAACATGAGGGGGGGAAAGGAGGGGAGGAGGTAAGGTAGAGAGGGTGGGGGAGACTAAGAGAGGGGTAGAGGGATGGGGAGGCTAACAGGGGAAGGAGGTAATATAGAGAGGGTGGAGGAGACTAAGAGAGGGGTAGAGGGATGGGGAGGCTAACAGGGGAAGAGGTAAGATAGATAGATGGGGGGAGGGACTAAAAGGGGAGTGGAGGAGTAAGGTAAACCAAATAAGAAGAAGAATAATAGCGAAATAAAATTAAAAACCAGTTACAAAAAAATGTATAAAACAACGACACAAAGACTGAACGAAAGGAAGGGGAAAATAAGGCTCAAGAAGAGAAACAAACTGAATAAAAATGACAAAAAGAAGCAATGAAGAAGAAAAAAAATAGCGAAAATTAGATAAATTAAGGAAATGAAAGATTGGAGAGAAAAAAAATTAGTGACAAATATAACAAAAACATCAACAATAATAGAAACAAACAAATGGACAAATAAACAAACACATAATTATGGATTTTTTAAAGGAAATTTTAAGATCGTATTATAAACAAGCCATTAATATTTTACACACAATAATATCAATCTTTTGAGATGTTTACAATGTCGACCAAACTGATGATAGAAATAATTATATGGGTGTATTTATGTAATGTTTAGAATCAATGTTTTAAAGAAATAATAATGGTTTACCGACATAAAGTACAAGAGGGTAGCCTATGTTGAGAGAGAGAGAGAGAGAGAGAGAGAGACTAATCCCTATCATCATCTCTCTCTCTCTCTTCTCATTTATCATCCGTCTTCTCTTACCCCACCTTCTTCCTTCACCTCTTCCTTCTTCTTCCATTCATCGAGGATTGTTTTTTATATAAGTTTTTCCTTCGTTTCTTCTTATCAGTCTGTTTCTTTTACCAAGTTCCTCTGATCTTTCCTTTTGATCTTGTGTCTCGTATTATTCTGAATCTTCTTTTTCTTTCTCCTCCTTCTCCTCCTTCTTCTTCTTCTTCGTTTATCTTCTTATTCTTCTTCTTTCCTCTCATCTTTTTTTTGCTTCTCTTCGTCTATATTCTTTTTATTCTACTATTTTGGATAATTTTCTATAATTTCATCTTCGTTTTCCTCTCTTCTTTATTTCTTCCTCCTCCTTCTTCTCCTCTTATTTAATATTCTTCCTTATCATCGTTTTCCTTTCCTCTTCCTTCACCTCCTCTTCTTCTTAATCTTCCTCCTCCTCTTCTTCTTCTTCTTAGGCGAACAATGATATCAGGTAAGGAGTGAAAATCCCGTAGACGTGTGTGTGTGTGTGTGTGAAAGAGAAAGAAAGAAAGAAAGAAAGAAAGAAAGAGTCAAAGTAAATCGAGATGAAGGCAACATTGCAAGGTGGCGAGACAAGACTGGGAAAGTTATCTCAAGAAGAAAAAAATAAGAAGAAACAAAACAAAGCTGCATAGTTTGAAAAGTGGTCCCCCCCCCCCACCTAGCCCCTCCCCCCCCCCACCACCTAGCCCCGCCCCCCACCTAGCCCCTCCCCCCCACCTAGCCCCCCCCCCCCACCAGTGAGGTGTTATGCTAGGGAGGAGTCATTGAGTGTGGTGGGTGGGGGTGGGGGGGGGTAGGGAGGGGTGATGGAACTGTAGATGGAGGAGATGGAGGAGATGGAGCAGGAGGAGAAGAGATGGAGGAAGAGAAGAGAAGAGAAGAAAAAAAAACACTATATAAAAAAAAAACATCAACAACTCATTTTTTTTGTAGGTATTAAACTAAAATATAACACCCAATTTAAACATAACCTCTATAATTATCAACTACCATCTTTACAACAACCTTAATTGGATTTCTATTTCACAATTTACCATAACAATTTAAATCACCCCCCCCCCAATTTCCTCCCCCCCCCCCTTATTTTCATTCCCTG
>CAUDMG010002030.1:722500-895000 GCA_958450375.1 Homarus gammarus
CTTCACAACACCACCAGCATGAGTAGATAAAGAGGTTGTGTTGAGGTCTGGTAGTGATGAGGTGCAGGCAGCTTCTATGTGACCAAAAAGGGGTCCGGCTCAAGGATGTGAAGGGTAGGGTAGCAAAACCATATTTATGTTACGTTGTAGATGATTGTGACAGAAATGAATGACAGAAATGGATGACAGCTGCTAAATATGACACAATGAACGGCAATTGCTATATATGACACAGAAATGAATGACAAAAGCTATATATGACACAGAATGTAATGACAAAAGCTAAATGACACAGAAATGAATGACAAAAGCTAAATATGACAGAGAAATGAATAACAAAAGCTAAATATGACACAGAAATGAATGACAAAGCTAAATATGACACAAATTAATGACAAAAGCTAAATATGACACAGAAATGAATGACAAAAGCTAAATATGACACAGAAATGAATAGCAAAAGCTAAATATGACACAGAAATGAATGACAAAAGCTAAATATGACACAAATTAATGACAAAAGCTAAATATGACACAGAAATGAATGACATTAGAGAGCAGTAACAATAGGTAACAGTAACACAATAGTACAGTAAATGACAGTAACATTAGATAACAGTAGTAGTAGTAGTAGAAGTAGTAGTAGTAGTAGTAGTAGATAACCTGCACGCAAGAGCTGTTGTAGAAATATGACCACGAATAATGTGTCGCGCGGAGTGTAAACGCCAGAGTCAGTAGCTTCAAGAATTTACGTCCAAATTGGAATGTCAAGTGTGAATGTGGTGGTCTTAATAGGAATCTGGGAGAGGATGAAACATGGAAGCCGATGATAAAGAGGACTAAGGAGGGAACAAGGTGAAGAAGGGAAGGATAAGAGGGACGTGATAATGAAGGTGTAAGGAGGAGGATAGAGTAAACACAGGCATGGATAAGGATGAGGAAGAAGATAAAGAGATGAATTAAGATACAATAAAAAAGGAAAGAATAACACAGAGAAGAGACTGGTTATAAAAGATTTATATCAATTACAGGTCAGGCATTAATCTTTCTCAGTGACCTTTGACCTAAACCTCAATCCGAGTGACACACACACACACACACACACACACACACACACACACACACACACACTTACGATAATATAATAATTTCATGTCTTTCCTCAACTTAAACTCACTTATATTAATGCCATCCTTTGGTTCATATTTTAACTGAACAACAAATATTTTAACAATGAACAAATGATTTTTAAAACGTCTTTGAACTGTTCAGAAAAAAAAATTATTGGGACCAGAATGAGATAACGAGACTAGGTGAAGGACGATAGAGATATGTGAGGGTGGAAGGGAAGGGAGAGGGTGAAAGGAGAGGGAGAGGGTGGAAGGGGGAGGGAGAGGGTGGAAGGGGAGGGAGAGGGTGGAAGGGGAGGGAGAGTGGAAGGGGAGGGAGAGGGTGGAAGGGGTGGGAGAGGGTGGAAGGGGAGGGAGAGGGTGGAAGGGGAGGGAGAGGGTGGAAGGAGAGAGAGAGAGAGGGTGGAAAGGGGAGGGAGAGGGTGGAAAGGGGAGGGAGAGGGTGGAAGGGGAGGGAGAGGGTGAAAGGAGAGGGAGAGGGTGGAAGGGGGAGGGAGAGGGTGGAAGGGGTGGGAGAGGGTGGAAGGGGTGGGGGGAGGGACAGGGTGGAAGGGGAGGGAGAGGGTGGAAGGGGAGGGAGAGGGTGGAAGGGGAGGGAGAGGGTGGAAGGAGAGAGAGAGGGTGGAAAGGGGAGGGAGAGGGTGGAAAGGGGAGGGAGAGGGTGGAAGGGGAGGGAGAGGGTGGAGGGAGAGGGTGGAAAGGGGAGGGAGAGGGTGGAAGGAGAGGGAGAGGGTGGAAGGGGAGGGAGAGAGTGGAAAGGGAGAGAGTTACATAAATGGAGACAAGTAGGAAAGGGGAAAGTGGAAGAGAAAGGTTTGATAAAGAGAGAAATAGGAAGAATTGGAGAAACGAGTCAGAGAAGGGAAAGGGGGCGAGAGAAATGGGAAAAGTGGGATAAAAGAGGAAGAAAGAAGAGAGATATATATAAGCGGATAAAGAAGGAGATAAATAGGATGAAAGAAGAGGATGAGAGAGTAAGGGCGAGAAGATTATAGAGGGAGGAGGAAGTAGGAGAGGCCGTGAGGAGGAGGAGGTAGCCAAACGACCTTGCTGGAGGCCACGGTAACGGCACAACCTTACCACCCGTCTGTTCCACCCTACACCACTCCTTACCCTTCCACCTCGCTTTCTCTCTCTATCCCACACCATATCTCAACTCATCCCACCAACGATATTACATCCCAGCCCACCACAACCCACTTTCTACTCCTGAACCCACCCCCTACCCACTCCCTCACTCAGGAAGCTACCACTCCCATCCAGGCCAACTCCCGATATATATACTCCACCATTTTGAATACTCCAACAGAATAAAATAAGAAATATGACTACAATCTGGTGTTGGCGTTTCCTTACCACAGAATCCATAGCAAATCTCCAATCGACAAGACACTGAGGCGGAGCGAATGTAGAAGGATCGTATTCAAAATCGGATAGAAACCTTGAACACAAACCTCACCGGGATCTTGTAGACAGGCAGACGACGACAGATCCTTAAGTTGTGGAGGTGTTTTTCACGTGAGTTTGTATGTACGTCCGGCGGGGTGTAAACATTTATCTCCGGGACATCGTCTATCTTAACAGCAGACAACAACTAGATCTTTCGTTGTAGTTTTATGTTCGTTGTATAAATTAACATGCGGTGAAACATGTACTACTGTAGCATGGTAGCCACCGAGGCCAGGGAGACCACGCCCATGGGTAAGGGCGTGTCTTGCCAGGGAAGGACAAGTCTCTAAAGCTTTGCAAGACCTCGTGGCGTCATCAGTTGTGAGTGACGTCATAAACCCCAAGGGTCGATCGGATGTCAGATAATGTTAACACTCATTGATAAACAGACGATATTTCAAGAATGAATGATCGAGAATAAAAAATAAAACACTTCGCCAATCACGTGTTTTTAGGTATAAAAATCCTGAAGAAATTGTTATCGACAAACTCCTCTACTGATGCTATATCCGTCATCTCGGCCAAGATCAACAACAGATAATAATTTTGGCGGCGCCCGAGGTGGTGTGTGGGCCGGGAAAAGAATTCCAACGACCGAGGCGCCTTGCCAGGACACCTCAGTGTCATGTACTGCCACAGACAACACCAGGATATAACAGTACCATGACTGCCACACACATCACCAGGATATAACAGTACCATGCCTGCCACACACATCACCAGGATAGAACAGTACCATGCCTGCGACACATATCACCAGGATATAAGAGTACCATGACTGCCACACACATCACCAGGATATAACAGTACCATGACTGCCACACACATCACCAGGATATAACAGTACCATGCCTGCCACACACATCACCAGGATATAACAGTACCATGCCTGCCACACACATCACCAGGATATAACAGTAACCATGCCTGCCACACACATCACCAGGATATAACAGTAACCATGCCTGCCACACACATCACCAGGATATAACAGTACCATGCCTGCCACACACATCACCAGGATATAACAGTACCATGCCTGCCACACATATCACCAGGATATAACAGTACCATGCCTGCCACACACATCACCAGGATATAACAGTACCATGCCTGCCACACACATCACCAGGATATAACAGTACCATGCCTGCCACACATATCACCAGGATATAACAGTAACCATGCCTGCCACACACATCACCAGGATATAACAGTAACCATGCCTGCCACACATATCACCAGGATATAACAGTAACCATGCCTGCCACACACATCACCAGGATAAACCAATGATCAGATAAGAGATTATTATTATCAAATATATATACATATCCAGACAGACAGACAGACAGACAGACAGACAGACAGACAGACAGACAGACAGACAGACAGACAGACAGACATATATGAAAGAGAAGTAGTAAAAGACCAATAACAAGGCCCCTCTGAGCGGTGGAGCACGAGAGGGCCGTGTTATAGGACCGTCTCCGCCACACACTGTCCACCAATAAACTTTTCCTCCTTGTTTCATCTCCCACCAAAAGTTTGTCTCCTGTGTGAGTCTCGGCGGTGGTGGAGGAGACATCCTACTAATCCTGGAGACAAGGGCTGGTGCTGTGGGTGGAAGGGGAGGTTACATCCCACCTCCTCTCCCACTACACCTGGTGCTGTGGGTGGAAGGGGAGGTTACAACCCACCTCCTCTCCCACTACACCTGGTGCTGTGGGTGGAAGGGGAGGTTACAACCCACCTCCTCTCCCACTACACCTGGTGCTGTGGGTGGAAGGGGAGGTTGCAGCCCACCTCCTCTCCCACTACACCTGGTGCTGCGGGTGGAAGGGGAGGTTACAGCCCACCTCCTCTCCCACTACACCTGGTGCTGTGGGTGGAAGGGGAGGTTACAACCCACCTCCTCTCCCACTACACCTGGTGCTGTGGGTGGAAGGGGAGGTTGCAGCCCACCTCCTCTCCCACTACACCTGGTGCTGTGGGTGGAAGGGGAGGTTGCAGCCCACCTCCTCTCCCACTACACCTGGTGCTGCGGGTGGAAGGGGAGGTTGCAGCCCACCTCCTCTCCCACTACACCTGGTGCTGCGGGTGGAAGGGGAGGTTGCATCCCACCTCCTCTCCCACTACACCTGGTGCTGCGGGTGGAAGGGGAGGTTACAGCCCACCTCCTCTCCCACTACACCTGGTGCTGCGGGTGGAAGGGGAGGTTACAGCCCACCTCCTCTCCCACTACACCTGGTGCTGCGGGTGGAAGGGGAGGTTGCATCCCACCTCCTCTCCCACTACACCTGGTGCTGCGGGTGGAAGGGGAGGTTACAGCCCACCTCCTCTCCCACTACACCTGGTGCTGCGGGTGGAAGGGGAGGTTACAGCCCACCTCCTCTCCCACTACACCTGGTGCTGCGGGTGGAAGGGGAGGTTACAGCCCACCTCCTCTCCCACTACACCTGGTGCCGCGGGTGGAAGGGAAGGGACCTGGTTTCACTCTCTGCCAACAGCCTGCTTTCACCTGGCCTCTCCTGTCATCCTGCATAACACGAGGTAGCGATGTGACATGTGAATTAAGAGTCTTCATCATACTCAACAGAAGCGTGGACACACACACACACATACACACATACATATACACGCACTGATAATGTACTCATATGAAACACGTACATGAATACACACATAAAAAGACTCAAACAGACAGACAGACAGACAGACAGACAGACAGACAGACAGACACGTACTTCACAAGGGAAAACGGGAAAATTTTTAACTGTTCATAAAAATTTCCTCAAACATGGTAGTGTTGGTGGTGGTAGTGTTGGTGGTGGTGGTGGTGGTGGTGGTGGTGTTGGAGGTGGTGGTGGAGGTGGTGGTGGAGGTGGTGGTGATAGTGGTGGTGGTGGTGGTGGTGGTCATAGTGTGGGGTGAAGGTACTGGTGGTGGTGGAGGTGGTGGTAGTGGTGGTGGTGATAGTGGTGGTGGTGGTGGTGGTGGTCATAGTGTGGTGAAGGTACTGGTGGTGGTGGAGGTGGTGGTAGTGGTGGTGGTAGTCATAGTGTGGTGAAGGTACTAGTGGTGGTGGTGATAGTGGTGGTGGTGGTGATAGTGGTGGTGGTGGTGTTGATAGTAGTGATGGTGGTGATAGTGGTGATAGTAGTGGTGGTGGTGGATGATAATAGGAACAGCCCTATGGAAGGGTAAGGAAGCGACACACCTACGTTGCTACCAACCTTGAAACCTTCACTACAGCAACATTTACCAACACCTAAAACACCTCACCATAAGGTCCAATCTCCCATCTCATCACCAGTAAACCATTTGACACTACAAAAAAAACACCCTTAACAACAGAGACAATAAGGGTCATTTTTTACCTCCAAGGTGTCTCGCTCTTCTGATCTCCACATCACGCTAATGTAATCTAGGCTCTATGAAGGGGTGTAACATGACCTAATTTAGCGAGATTAGGTTAGTGTTGCATTATTTCCTCAACATGCCAGAGTAATGTAAGCTCTATGAAGGGGTGTAATAAGGTCTGATTCAGCGAGGTTAGGTTAGCGTTGTATTATTACCTCGTCCCAGAATGGTGGAATGTGTCTTTGTTCCACCTCGTTACAGCAGGTCGCGCTGTACTATACGTCGCTGTAATAATTAGAGTAAGAGAGAGAGAGAGAGAGAGAGAGAGAGAGAGAGAGAGAGAGAGAGAGAGAGAGAGAGAATACCTGTCCTAAACTTATACATGATTCCACTGCAGTAACAACTCACAATGGCCATTCCCTTCCCGACAGCCTCGTAGTAAGAGTCTTATTAGTTGTTTATGAACACAGGTGAGACGAGGTGAAGGCGTAGTCCCCCCCCCCCCCTCTTAGGATCTCTCTCTCTCTCTCTCTCTCTCTCTCTCTCTCTCTCTCTCTCTCTCTCTACACCCATTCAGACAGACAGATCACGAGAAATTTTACACTGACATCTATTCAAATAAACAAACTGAATTTACAGTCCTATACATACTTCTCTCTATATACATACATTCATACATACTTCTCTCTATATACATACATTCATACATACTTCTCTCTATATACATACATTCATACATACTTCTCTCTATATACATACATTCATACATACTTCTCTCTATATACATACATTCATACATACTTCTCTCTATATACATACATTCATACATACTTCTCTCTATATACATACATTCATACATACACGAAGATTACACATACTAAACACCCATGTATATCTTTATTTACTTCTCCTCCTCGTATGTAACACCTGTAACACCTGTAACACCTGAAACACCTGTAATAAAGGATTAAGAGATGATACCTGGGTGTGTGGGGTCGTTCTAGCCCAGGTGAGTGTGGTGTTGAGTAGTTAAGATGTCTCATTGACCAACGCCCACTGGCCTACATTGAAGAAGGATGTGTGGTATACATATTAAAACACACACACACACACACACACACCCGCGAGCACACATAAACATACACATGGACACACACACACACACACACACACACACACACCAGCATAAAACTAAGTAATTGTTATTTTTATTTTTTCTCTTGACATGTTTCATAAGGTTTAAACGTCAAGCCGATTTTCACTACAGAGGTTCATAAGCTTACCAGAAAAAATATGCTTACCAGAATTGATACATAAACGACACAACACGACGCAACACTATACACGACACAACTCAACACAATACGACACAACATAAAATTGTGTACCCAGTAACTATCTAATTTAATCCACCGTCTTAAATTTCTTGTGAGAGAGAGAGAGAGAGAGAGAGAGAGAGAGAGAGAGAGAGACACGGTAATGCTTCTTCTCTTTCTCTCATACGTCATAAAATCCACTAGGTACAAATAATCACTCCTTTTGGTGTTAGAACAGAGGATTAGTTAACATTTATGAGGGATTTATTACTCAGATAAATAATAAGGAGATTCAATTTTCTCTTTGTGTTACTGTGTTTTAATGACACTGTAAACGTGGTAAACAAAGAGGAAGGGGGGGAGAGAGGAGGGGGGATAGAGGAAGAGGAAGGGGGATAGAGGATGAGGAAAGGGGAAAAGGGAAGAGAAAGAGGAAGGTGGAAAGAGGAAGGGCAAAAAGAGAGGGGAAGGGGGAAAGTTGCAAAGAGGAAAGGAGGAAGAGGAAAGGGGAACGGGCAAAGAGGAAAGGAGGAAGAGGAAAGGGGAACGGGAAAAGAGAGAAAGAGGAAAAAATGGAAAAAGAAAAATACAAAGGCGCGAAAGAGAAAGAAAAAAGAATGGGATAAAATAATACATAAGGGGGGGGAAAAGGGGGGGGGAGGAATAATGGTAAATGAAAGCAAGAAAATAACAAAAAGAGAGAGAGAAAGAGAGAAAGAGAGAGGGACAGACAGAGTCATCTCATCAAACATTCACCGCACACTGGGAGCCAACTACACTTTGGCCTCGGGTCTTGTCTCAAGATTACAAAGTTAAAAAAAAAAAAAAAAAATAACTAAGATATAAAATTTCCTCCATTTAAAAATACCCCGAGAAAAAAAAAATTCCTCCAAGAACGAGAAAAAAATTAAAAAATTTAAAGATTAAAAAAAATAAAAACAATCATAGGAAAAACGTCAAAGGGATGTTAATGTATCTGAACTTAAGCCTTGTCAGTGGTGAGAGTGGCTGGCTGGCTGGCTGGCTGGCTGGCTGGCTGGCTGGCTGGCTGCCTGAGTAAGATCTGCCCATCCAAGACTACCTCAAGAGAGCTACTAGCTGTACCAAGAGGCTACGAGGAATCATGGGAGTGAGTTATCTTTCTATGACAAATTCATGGAATGGACTCATACACTTCGTGGGGGGGGGGGGGAGGGGGGGGAGAGGGGGTTGTAGCCTTGGCAATATTGGGATAGTCATGAAGCCTTACGAATCTTTAGGGCCATTAAAGCCTCGTTAATGACAAGAAGCACTAAAGCCTCATGAATGATAAAGACCTTTGAAGCCTCACGAATCATATGGGCACCTTGAAGCTTGACAGATCACAGAGACTACAAGACCCCATAAATCACAGGAAATCATTAAGCTTCAAGCACCATTGCACTTGCGAAGCTTCACCTATCAACAAAACTCATGAAGCCTCACCAATCACAGGCATCCAAGACGTCTCATGAATCATGGAAGAAGTTGTCTTCATATGAGAAATTTATGACAACAAGAGACAGTTCGCGGAAAGAATCCTTACCACCACCCCCCCCCCCCCCCCACCCCCTAAACTTGGACATAAACAAGCAGCCAAGCGTAAACTGCATATGTGATGTTATTTACCTGGGTGTAATACAAGCTGGCGACAGGGTTATAAGCACAAATCTTCGGGTGTATGTTTGTAACGCTGGTCCACAAGACACGAGGAGAGAGAGCATTACATAAATCTTGTGGCGGAGGGAGGGATAAAGAAGAGGGGGGTGGAGAGGTGGAAGAGGGGGAGGAGAGAGGTAGAAGGGGGAAGGAAGGAGGGGGAGGGAAGAGACAGATGGAATGGGGAGGGGGAAGGAGGAAAGGGGAGGGAGAGAGGTGGAAAGGGGAAGGAAGTGGGAAGGGAGAGGAGGGAGAGAAATTCACATCGCAAATTTTATAGAGACAGAGAAACATGGCGATGATTTAAAGACCCAAACTATACACAACAGACCACATATAATACACAACCCGTACGTGTATATATTAAAGGAGAGAGAGGGGGGTGTGGGGGGGAGGGGGTGGGGGGAAGGGGGAGGGGGGGGGTGAGATGGCCCTCCTCCTCCGCAAGTGGCCACAAACTATAAACACACAGTAATTGGCCATCATTAACTCCTTACGAGTCTACCAGAGCGATTACCAAATATTTATTGGCTATTCCCCATTCTTGAAAGCCTCTGTTATTTTCTAGTTATTGGGGAGGAGGAGGAGGAGGAGGAGGTGGAAGAGGGAGACGAGGAGGAAGCAAATGGGAGTGGAAGAGGTGGGAGGAGTGGTGGGTGGAGGAGGTGTAAGAGGAGGAGGAAAGGTAAAGTGTGGAATGAGAGGGAAAGGAGGAATGGGAATGAAAGGAATAAGAGGAAAGTGGAGAGGAATGAAAGGGAAAAAGAGAAATGTGGGGAGGAGGAGGAGGAGTAGAAAGGGGGGTCAGGGGGGGATGGGGTGAATATGTGAAGGAAGGGAGGATAGCGGAAGGGGGGGGGGGTGTGTTAGGAAGAGAGTGGGAAGGGGAGGTGTGGGGAGGAAGAGAAAGTAGGTAGAGTGGAACGTGTTTAGAAAGGGAAGAGGAAGAAAGGTAAGAGAGAATGTGTGAAGGAAGATGGGAGAAAGAAGGAGGGGAAAAGAGATAATGTGAGATAGATGAAAAGGGAGTGTTGTGAGAGAGGAGTGGAGAGGGTAAAGTAGGGAGTGAAAAGGGAGAGTAGATAACAGGAGAGAGGGGAAGTAAGAGAGAGAGAGGAGGAGAGAGAGAGAGAGAGACCTCATGAACTACTAAAAAACACTGCGCTAACAAGACGTAAACACACACACACACACACACACACACACACACACACACACACACACACACACACACACACACACACACACACACACACACACGACTTTAAAACTGTATAAAATGACTTAATTAAGAAACATCGTTATAATTCGACTGGTTGACAATGTTGTCCCTTAGCAGAGTGGATACAGCAATTACACAACTCACCACAACTCCTAAGGTATTGCTAGTTAGTTTGCACCCCGGGGCACCTTGAGTCGACCCAGCTTTGGATGGGGTACCAGGTATCTGATTTTTAGTTTGAAGAAGTGTGAATCAATGTTGTCTCCCCACTGTCCTAAATGGCCCGACAGGTTAATGGAATTCACTTTTTCGTTTCCAATGCTCTTCCTTCATTTGCATACAGTACAACAACTACCCCCCCCCCCCTCCCTACCCCCCTACTGGTCGACCTACATCAAACCTGCATCTTGGGGCTTCACTATACTCTCATCACCATCAACTTAGAGTTATACTTGATAGTGAACACAAACACGAATTCTCAGTATAACAGATTTAAGGTAAACTATTTTGTTTTTTAATCACATTGTACAACTTGTTTAAAAGTATATGGCAATACTGGTGTGTTTTAAATGACAATATATCATGTGGAGTAACGTAAATATATCACACCTGAGCTTAATCACTACGGTAATCCATTTATACAGGTTAATCCTTCAATCTTCTTTAACAATATACAACTATACCCGGATATAAAGCCTGAGTAACAATGATATAAAGAGCAGCTTTTAAAACTAACTACAATTTTTCTTTCTTTCTTTCCTCGTTATTTTATATTTTTTATCTCAATATTTTTTTTAGCTCCTTCAAAATTATTATCGTCTTCGTTAATAATAATTCTGAAATATTAATGTTTTCACCTCATACGTAAGTTTACTCTTTTAGAAGAAGAAGAAGAACAGCAGCAACAACAATAATAACAAAAAACAACTTGTAATATAACCCAACATCTTCACTACAAGACATACACCTCCTGAAGCCGCCATTACCTGTTTACAATGATGAAACACCCGCCAATACTCTCTCGTAAAGACAGATATATAACTCATAGGATGACGAGGTGTTACAACCGACGTGTGTGTGAGTGTGTGGGATCCAACACCATCTCTTAACCATAAAATATTCACCTCAAGTTTGGTGCTCGATTCAAGAAATACAAATTTGTGTAGTGACCCGATATGGACTGGTTCGGTGTATCTGGTAGTTCTTTCAATATGGTCACTAGGGGGGAAAGGAGTGGGAGAGAGGAAGGAAAGGGAGGAGTGATGGGAAGAGGGAAGGAGGGTAGTAGGGTAGTAGGGAAGAGGAGGAAGGGAAGGGAGGGGAGGGAGGAGTGAAGGAAGGAGGAAAGAGTTAAGGGAAGCCTGTAGGAAAGGGAGGAGAGATGAGAATAGGGAAGGGAGAAGGGAAAAGAGTAGTGAAAGACAGTAGAGAAGAGAGAGTGAAAAGAGTAGGGAAAGGAGAAGGAAAAGGAGGGACCGCATGCAATATAATATAATATTTGCATCTAGTCTAACAAGTGCCTCGTATTACCTGCCACCTCTCTCTTATGGTAAATACTGTAAATATATTATTGTGGGAAATTTGAGTTCAGTCAGTTTAATGAAGCCTTTGCTGGTCCTACGAGGCAATAATTTCCTCTGTGTTCTATACATATCGATGAGTTCTGTGGCCTGACTATCTCTTCTGTGGCCTGACTATTGCTTCTGTGGCCTGACTATTGCTTCTGTGGCTTGATTATTGCTTCTGTGGCCTGACTATTGCTTCTGTGGCTTGATTATTGCTTCTGTGGCCTGATTATTGCTTCTGTGGCCTGATTATTGCTTCTGTGGCCTGACTATTGCTTCTGTGGCCTGACTATTGCTTCTGTGGCCTGACTATTGCTTCTGTGGCTTGATTAGTGCTTCTGTGGCCTGACTATCGCTTCTGTGGCCTGACTATTGCTTCTGTGGCCTGACTATTGCTTCTGTGGCCTGACTATCTCTTCTGTGACCTGACTCTCTTTTCTGTGGCCTGACTATTGCTTCTGTGGCCTGACTATATCTTCTGTGGCCTGACTATTGCTTCTGTGGCCTGACTATCACTTCTGTGGCCTGACTACCGCTTCTGTGGCCTGACTATCTCTTCTGTGACCTGACTATTGCTTCTGTGGCCTGACTATTGCTTCTGTGGCCTGACTATTGCTTCTGTGGCCTGACTATATCTTCTGTGGCCTGACTATTGCTTCTGTGGCCTGACTATTGCTTCTGTGGCCTGACTATTGCTTCTGTGGCCTGACTATTGCTTCTGTGGCCTGATTATTGCTTCTGTGGCCTGACTATCACTTCTGTGGCCTGACTATTGCTTCTGTGGCCTGACTATTGCTTCTGTGGCCTGACTATTGCTTCTGTGGCCTGACTATTGCTTCTGTGACCCCACTGTCTCTTCTGTGGCCTGACTATCGCTTCTGTGGCCTGACTATTGCTTCTGTGACCCCACTGTCTCTTCTGTGGCCTGCCTATCGCTTCTGTGACCTGACTATCACCTGTATCCTGACTATCGCCTACTGTAACCTTACAATCCACTGAGAGGAACACCTCCACACCATCCTAACCTACAAACCATTAACTGAAACCTGTATACCATTGTCTAGGATCAGTTAGGATCAATGCATACAGCCTACCTAACTCTAACCTACTCTGACCTACTCTAACCTAACGTAACCTAACCCTAACCTACTCTAACCTAACGTAACCTAACCCTAACCTACTCTAACCTAACGTAACCTAACCCTAACCTACTCTAACGTAACGTAACCTAACCCTAACCTACTCTAACCTAACGTAACCTAACCCTAACCTACTCTAACCTAACGTAACCTAACCCTAACCTACTCTAACCTAACGTAACCTAACCCTAACCTAACGTAACCTAACGTAACCTAACCCTAACCTACTCTAACCTAACGTAACCTAACCCTAACCTACTCTAACGTAACGTAACCTAACTCTAACCTACTCTAACGTAACGTAACCTAACTCTAACCTACTCTAACGTAACGTAACCTAACCTAACCTAAATAACACCGGGAAAGAAGAGATTTATAACGCTATTTGAGTATTAATCTCCATCAAAGATTTTACAAGGCTTGAATCTGGAGCATGTACGGGTAGAATTAACGTATACCCTCGCTATATGAAATTCTTAAGTAGCTACGCCCAAGATGCCCTGAGGAAAGAAGGAAGGAAGGCTAGGAAGGAAGGAAGGAAGGAAGGAAAGAAGGAAGGAAGGAAGGCTAAGAAGGAAGGAAGGAAGGAAGGCAAGGAAGGAAGGCTAGGAGGTGATGCAAGAATCCCGGTAATATATTAACATAAAGGAGCAGGATATTAAAGTCAGAAGGAGGTCAAAGGAGAGTTGAAGGAGGAGGAGAAACTCGAAAAGTAAAGGAGAGGAGTGACTCGTTACTCAAGAAACAAATAAAGAAACGGATCATTGAACAGTGTTGAAGCATAATAGTCAAATGAGCCTTATTAAACACCTCATTAGAAGTCCATCTCACATGAGCATGATATCAACTAACACTCGGTACAAAACACAATTGAACCGTCTGTGTAATTTTTCCATTCTAATTAATCGATGGGGATTTTTTATTTTAATTTTGATCTCTACCTAATAAACTGTATGTATGTATGTATGTATGTATGTACAGTATATATACCTGTTAACACTAATTTTCCCAAACTCCTTCATTTAATTACGTTTAACTCATTAGAAACATCTCTCATTAGGGCTGAATTTTGGTGGAAAAAAATAAAATAATAATAATAATAATAATAATAATCGTAATAATAATAATAATAATAATAATAATAATAATAAATAATAATCGTAATAATAACAAGGAGGAAGAACATAGGAGAGGCACAGGGAGCATGAGAGAGGGGGGTGAGAGCCCTCTTCCGTCTTTTTAACATACAGAGGTCATAAACTGAGAGGTCTTACATCAGGGAGTCCTTGGTGATAAAAGAAAGGGGAAGGCGAGAGGGGAGTGGGAAAGAAGCGAGGGAAGTGGGAAAGAAGTGAGAAGCGTGTGGGAAGAAGTGAGAGAGTAGGAAAGAAGCAAAGGGCCATGGGGAAGTAAAGGACCGTGGGAAAAAAATCAAGGACCGTGGAAAAAAAATCAAGGACCGTGGGGAAAAAAAGCAAGGGTGATCTAATACTTTCCAGTGGATGGGCATCTACTCGTAATATATACAGGGTGTCCAAGAATGATGTCCCTCCCTTCCTCCTTCCCTGCCTGCCTGCCTCCTCCCTTCCACACCTCCAACTCACAGGGTTTCAGGGAGGGAGGAAGGAGCGGAGGGAGGAAGGGACGGAGGGAGGAAGGGACGGAGGGAGGAAGGGACGGAGGGAGGAAGGGACGGAGGGACGGAGGGAGGAAGGGACGGAGGGAGGAAGGGACGGAGGGAAGAAGGGACGGAGGGAGGAAGGGACGAAGGGAGGAAGGGACGGAGGGAGGAAGGGACGGAGAGAGGAAGGGACGAAGGGAGGCAGGGACGAAGGGAGGGAAAAACACTCTGCTGAATGTAATGAATAAAACAAATAATCGAAATCTATAATATTTCAAGTAAGAAAACTCATAAAGAAGGCTTTTACTTCAATGTCTGGTGTGTGTGTACTCTCTCTCTCTCTCTCTCTCTCTCTCTCTCTCTCTCTCTCTCTCTCTCTCTCTCTCTCTCTCTCTCTCTCTCTCCATTCTTCATCTACTTCATCTCACTGTCACTACTCCATCAAGCCCCATTATCTCACTCTGCTGTAATGAATTGCCTCACCATCTTCACTTACTACCCATCAGTCTCACCTCGCCAAGGGAAGGAGGGAAGTAGAGAGGGAAGGAGAGAGAGGGAAGGAGAGAGGGAAGGAGAGGGAGGGAGGTGTGTGTGTGTGTGTGTGTTGTGAATGAGGGAGGAGAGAAGGATGATATGAGGGAAGGATAGCGTTAGTGAGAGACGGAGGGAGTGAGGGAAAGAGGAAATAAAAGAAGGAGTGACAGACAGAGAGAGAGATAGAGTGAGGGAGTGAGGGAGGGAGAGATAAATGACGTACTCCAGGGTTATCTTAATATCATGGATGAATACCCTGGAATTTAATTTGACCTCCCTCGGCCTCCCCTCGGCCTCCCCTCGACCTCCCCTCGGCCTCCCCTCGGCAAAAAAAAAAAAAAAATTACATGAAAGCAAGTATTTTTTTTTTCTTCTCCCCGACAGGAATATCTTTAACCTCACTCCAGGTTCACGATTTACATAAACTTCTCTCTTAATTATGCAAGTTTTTAACCCAAGTGTATCAAAAAAAAAACGTAAACATGGTCTAAAAGTTTGTGGTTTTTCATGTCATAAGAGACATATATAAACACATAGTGAAGCGTCAATTTATCCAAGAAAAAGAGAGACAGCTAATACCTTTTTCTTTCTTTTTTATTACGTGGAAAATTGTTTGAAGACATAAATATTTAATTACGTGAGGATATTAGTATTAATGACCCATCTTTAATAACTCTACGTTTGTAAATGGTGATGACGTGTTAAGGAGAGGTTCTAATAGTTATTAATAAGTCAATTACTTAAGCTTCCCGTCTAGGGGTGACTCATGCAGGAGGAGGGAGTTAGTTACTCATCTTCCTCCTGTAGGTGCTGCCGGGGCTACATCAGGAGGTACCACACACACACACACACACACACACACACACACACACACACACACACACACACTACTTTATAGCTACACGAGTTTATGTACACATTTCCCAGTAGGATCTCGTAATCCCACTCGGTGTTAATTTGCTCGAGTCAGAAGTGTCAGGTCAGGTCCAAATTACTTTTAGCCTTACCTGGTATAGCTGTGCCCCACGCAGGAGAGAGAGAGAGAGAGAGAGAGAGAGAGAGAGAGAGAGAGAGAGAGTAACACTTGAGTCATTTAAAGGAGCCAGAGGAGAGAAGTGTCTGTTTGTTATTGATGACTGTAACACGACCTACATCAACTCTCTCGACTTATACATAAACAAACGACTATTGTATGTTACTGAAAGAAAGAAATAAAGAAAAAAAAGGACACCATAGACACAGGGAACCAAAACGTTTTCCCTTTGAGAGAAAAAAAAATACAAAAAAACACATACACACAAAAAAACACGGCATCAAGGATAAACTATACTGTACTTCAGAGCTTTTAGGCGACAACAAAGAACTTCAAACAAAAAACTTGCAAATATGTTCGAGTGAAGTTTATTCTGGCAAACTCTTTTTCAGTATAAAACGTTTTGGTTCAGTTTCTCGTAGATTAAGTTTATTTTCACTCAAATATTCATCAC
The DNA here is from genome assembly GCA_958450375.1 of Homarus gammarus. NCBI lineage: Eukaryota > Metazoa > Arthropoda > Malacostraca > Decapoda > Nephropidae > Homarus > Homarus gammarus. The sequence goes on from CAUDMG010002030.1 coordinate 739,004, forward strand.
CATGTACACACACTTAATTGGAAAAGAACGAGGGGCTCTGGTTAACGAGAACAAGTTTTCTGATTCTTACTTATAAAATAAAAACACACGTAAACTACCTTGCTAAGTTTAATAACAAAAAAAAGTATCGCGCATCCTTTGGCACACAAAAGTTTGGAATCGCCAACACATTCTGTTTAAGGCGAGGAACACAAGTTTGGTGTGAGGCGAGGTACTGTGGGTGCCTCGCCATGACACACCATTGTCAGCACATAATACTCCCCTTCCCACTGCCAGTTTACCAAGTTTGTGAGCTCTTACCTGGGGAGAAAAAAGCTAACTTCTTGCTTGTTCCCAAGTTTGCCAGAGATGCATCTTGAGCGTCTCCTGAGATGGGAGTGTATGAAACCTGGAAAATCTGACTTGTTTAAAACAACACTTTATGTATATAACTATTCTTGTTTCTCTTACCCCCCCCCCCCCCCCCGGCCGGGACCTCCAGGTGGGACCGAGTCTATTTTCACTCTATTCTTGAATTAATTTCCACACCCATTACAACTACCTGTAGATTTTCCAACGCAGTCAAAACGCCACAAAATTCTATCAACTAACACATAAATCCAAATATAACAAAAATATTACCCTTTCAAAACACAAAAATAATAATATCAATACCACAACAATTAGGTTAGGTTAGGTTAGGTTAGGTTAGGTTAGGTTATGATCACACTCAGGTGGGTTCTCTCTCTCTCTCAGTTCTCACCCGGTTTATTGCTAGTGTTTATTTGAAGCCACGACATAAACCCTTCTCTCGTTACCCCACAATGGCCCAGTCCTTACATGAGCCATCTGTGTAATACACTCTAAGTACAGGTCGTAAACGGCAGATCCCAACTACATGGAATGATATCAGATGGGGCATAATTCTTAAGTAATCTTTTAATAGTACTTATACTTCTGACTTAATCTAATACTACTTGCCTAACCTAACCTAACCTAACCTAACCTAACCCCCCCATAACACTTACCTCTAGCCCCTCCTACAAAACTCACCCTTAACCCCTCCCACACCACTCATTCCCCCCACACCACTCACCCCTCCCACACCACTCATTCCCCCCACACCACTCACCCCTCCCACACCACTCACCCCTCCCACACCACTCACCCCTCCCACACCACTCAACATCTCCCACACCACTCACCCCTCCCACACTTCTCACTCCTCCCACACCACTCACCCCTCCCACACCACTCACCCCTCCCACACCACTCACCCCTCCCACACCACTCATTCCCCCCACACCACTCATCCCTCCCTCTCTCACCACTCACCCCTCCCACACCACTCACTCCTCCCACACCACTCAACATCTCCCACACCAATCACCCCTCCCACACCACTCACTCCTCCCACACCACTCAACATCTCCCTACCCAGGACCGTACAAGTCCCTCTCAGCAGACGCCTCACCAAGATCCAGAGCAACGGGTTTTTTGTCGCACTTTTTCATCGGTCATGTGGAATCGTCTGGCCTCTAAACTTCCCTCCATAGCCTTGAGGATGGGAGGGGTAGGACGTCCACACACACACACACACACACACACACACACACACACACACACACACTGTTGCCAAGCCTGGACTATAGGGCGTCATCCTAGGGTACAGGACAACGCCACGAAGGATGGGTGGGGGGCCTCTAGGACCTTGTATGTGAAGAGGAACCACGACTTTCAACTCCTACCCTCCTACCCTGTACTATAGACGTCTTCGAGAGATCTCCAGCACTCTGAAGACTCATCCATTGTACCCTAAAGACTCATCCATTGTACTCTAAAGACTCATCCACTGTACCCTAAAGACTCATCCACTGTACTCTAAAGACTCATCCACTGTTATTGTTGTTGATGGTGACGTTGTATCTGTATTAGTCTGGGTAAATAAAGTTAATAAAGTCTCAATTTTAATCTCAGATAGTGTTGATGACTCGATGTTATGAGGTACTGAGAATTTATTACACCTTACAACTCTCTTCTTGTATAAGTATTTGATGTTTTAAGACGAAAAAAATAAGTTTAATAATTTTAATAATAATAATCTACGTTTTGTCTACATGGAGAGCCAAGGATTGTTGTCATAACCTACAAATAAATCTTGTTAAATTATAAAAAAAAAAAAATCACAATTATATCGGGAAAAAAAATAACCAAAGATTGTGATTTATATCGTGTGATTCATTTCGTAATGGATGATATACTTCATACTCTTACGATATACTTCATACACTTCCCAACTAGTGTATACTCTGCCCTTAACCCCCCTCCAGGATGCTCTCGTACCAAACACCCCCATTACGTAACAGAGGTAAATTAACAAGAGTTCCCACACCGACGCCTCCATACGCCTACACGCTCTCTTAGACGACTAACATGGAATAAACATCAACCTACACACCTCCTCCATTTATAGCCTCCGTACCCCTGCTCCACCACCCCTTGAGAGAGAGAGAGAGAGAGAGAGAGAGAGAGAGAGAGAGAGAGAGAGAGAGAGAGAGAGAGAGAGAGAGAGAGAGATTTAGACATACAAGAAAACAAGTTAGTGTTAAAGGGAGTAATACCCTTTGGCTGATCCAAGTGGTTGACGCCTTACCACCACCACCACCACCACCACTACTACCACATCTCCGGGACCAACGCTGCTCATCTCCTGAAGGCGGAACACGTTTTGGCCATCGTAAAATGGGTGGTACAGTTCTGTTAGGTTAGGTTAGGTTAGGTTAGGTTAGGTTAGGTTACGTAATAACATCTTTGAAGAGGATAGACCTGAACTGCTTAACACTGAAAATATCTTTAGAATAATTAGAAGTTTGAAATGAGTTATTAATAATACTTATTTTACTCTATCAGATCTCCAACGTGAATGCTGTACATATTAAATAATGGATCACCTGAAGATTAGACACCCCAGCTTATTTCACCTGAAGATTAGATATTCCAGCTTATTTTACCTGAAGATTAGATATTCCAGCTTATTTTACCTGAAGATTAGATATTCCAGCTTATTTCACCTGAAGATTAGATATCTCAGCTTATTTTACCTGAAGATTAGACACCCTAACACTCGCCTAACCTAAACTATTCCAGCTTAACTTTACCTTTCATAAACTAACCTATTCCCCTCCAGGTAACGTTAGGGTGATTAATCTTCAGGTGAAATAAGCAGGTGTATCCAATCCTCAGGTAATTAACAACAGAAATCAATTTAACTTTGATGACAACAATAACAAAATCTTTTAACAACGTTAACAAAAAAGAGAAGACTTTTACACAACTGTTTTAAGAATTCGTTTACAATCAAAACAGACGCAGCAGAGTGGCTTAACAGACCCAGTGAATCCAAATCTACACACACACACACACACACACACACACACACACAAAGAGGTAAGGTGAGGTGAGTCAGTAATGAGAGATGCAGGAGGAGGAGAAAGAGGCGAAAGAGGAGGAGGAGGAGGAGCTAGTGAGTGCCCAGGATGGAGGTGAACGGTGGATGCCTTAGGGGGCAGGTGTGTAGGGCGTGGTCTTAACCTACACAAGGACGGGTGGTGGTGGCATCTCCCTATATAAACCTTCCACGACCATCCCTAGGCAGGCCAGAACTACGACGCCCTCCTGACGACATGAATTCCCTGGTGAGTCGTCCATGTGGTTCTAATAGTGTCTCTTTCGTTCGTAGTTCGATATTGTTGTTGCTTAAGTGGTCCTGTGTTATATAGTAGTTACTTAAGTGGTCCTGTGTTTTATCCATCACTTACAGGTATATGTTAACTTACTATCGATACTTTCAGCTTAAGTTAATAATATGTCTTTGGTATTAGTTAACATCACTTTCACAGACTGGCTAGAGACGCTAACACCGACTTGAAATTACTTCTATTCATGCGTTAGTTTTATAATACTGAGAGCAGCTCCGGGTGTTTATTTGATATATGAGAGCTGTAGGGACTATGGCACTTAACTCCACTAATGGGAAAAGTCTAAGATCATTGGGTTGGATTGGGCTGTTAGGTTAGTTGGTTAGTGTTATCTTTCAGAGGCCAGCATGCCATCAACACTTGGAGGATGAGATGAGTTTCCTATGTGTACTTAACGTGATTATAAGTAAGTTAAAGTGACTCGTTTTAAGTGTCCGTCACCGATTCATACAAAAATGTAATGTGTTAAAAGTCTCCGAGGATGTCCGTACATGTTTCAGTGTGAGTGCTTGAATATATAGCTACTCACACACACACACACACACACACACACACACACGGTATATTTTACATATTCAGGGTTAGTTAGTATTGAACACCTTCCTGTTGCCATGTAAGATTTGTACAAACTACTGAAGGTTGAAGGTGTTGATACAACTTTTGCTGCACGATTCATATTTAAGTAATCTGTGAACACCCAAATAAAGGTCATTTCTTTCCAGGTGCTGCTTCCCTTCATGGTGGCTGGGTGTGTGGCGGCCCCAACATATGCAGCGGGCACTGTGGCCTTCCATGGCGCGCCACTGGCCGTGCAGCAAGAGGTGACGGCTCACGTGCCTGCTGGTGTCCACTTTAAGACAGTAGGCGAGGCAGTGGCCGTGGCTCCTGCCGTGGCAGCCGCCGTGCCCGGGTACGCCGTCCAGGGTGAGCTTCGTCAGGTGACACAGACCTTCCCAGAGCCAGCTCCTGTTGAGGTTAACGTAAAGAGCCTTCCCGTCTTCTCTGCCCCCGCCCCCCTGGCTGTGGCTCCCACATTAAAGGCCGTCGAGATCCCCGCATATGTACCTGTGGCCCCTGCCGCTGTGGCTTACTCCAACGTCAACCTCAACATCCCGGCGCCCGTACCCGCTGGGGACGCCCCCGCCCCTGAGCTGCTGGTCCAGCGCACGCCCGTCAAGGCTCTTGGTCGCCCCGTCGTCTCCTACACTCCCCAGATCACTGAGGTTCGCCCCGAGCTTAAGATCATCGAGAAGACCTACGACGTTGCCGTACCCAAGCCTGTCTACAAGACCAAGGAAGTCACTCCCATTCACCACCAGTACGTGCCCGAGCCCTACGCCGTGCCCCAGCCCTACGCCGTGCCCCAGCCCTACGCCGTGCCCGCACCCTATGCTGTTCCTGCTGTTTATTCCGTAGGTGCTGTTGCTCATGGTGCTGTCTCCCCCTATGGCGCTGCTTACCTGGCCGGCCCCGTCGCCTCACACTGAGTCTCCCTCGGGAGGCGGCGTCAGCTGACACTACCGGTGATAGTGACAGAATGACGCTGCAGTCCCGCTGTACAATATAACGACATCTGTATATTATTTTATTGCCCATAAGGCATGATAAATAAACCCAATTTCCCTGCTATGTACGCCATTTATTTCCATAACACACAAAACTATAATCTAGTAGCAGGACATTGTAATATTTATTGACAAAACAGCAGTGTGAAGAAGACCAAATGAGGGTTAGCAAAGGACCTAAAATAACGTGTGGTGGAAAAAGCCTCAAAATCTCTCCCAGGTTAAGTAATCCTCCCAACATATTATCATTAAAGATGTGGGACACTTTTAAGACGATAAAACACTGGAGTAAAGGTACGACACACTACACCATGCACTAAACGACACAACGCTATACTACACGACACTATACAACACTACACGACACATTACACAACACTACACGACACTATACTACACACTACACCACACTACGCGACACTACATAACACGACACGACACTACACCACACTACACAACACTACACAACACGACACTACACAACACTACACAACACTACACGACACTATACAACACTACACGACACTATACTACACACTACACCACACTACGCGACACTACATAACACGACACGACAATACACCATACTACACAACACTACACAACACGACACTACACAACACGACATTACACAACACTACACGACACTATACTACACACTACACCACACTACGCGACACTACATAACACGACACGACAATACACCACACTACACAACACTACACTACACAACACTACACGACACTATACTACACATTACACAACACTACACAACATTATACCACACACTACCTTAACACTATACGACACTACATAACACGACACTACACCATACTATACGACATTATACAACACTACACGACACACTACACCACACCACAGTACATTACCCTTCTCAACTCTACTCTACACTACACTAGACTACACAACACCACACCACACAAAACCACACTACACCACAGTCATTCCTAAGACTCACAAGGTTCATTGAAGACACCCATCATACTAACACTTTCACGGAAGATTCACCTTATGTAAAAAAAAACCTGAAGAAGGCAAGGGGAGGATCTGCCTGACGATATCCGGGAGTAAAAAGTGGTGGGGTGAGGGCGTGGTATTCATGGTCAATGCTAACCGCTTGTCCATGTGAGGGAGGCCACCAATCCCTTGGGTAGGAGGCGACGCCCTTTTGTCCATGTCTCCAGTGAAACGTCCTCCTTCACATCATCATCATCATCATCATCATCATCATCACGCCATACTCTTCCCCCTCATATCACTACCAAGATCTCCCAAACATCACCCCTACATCACCACCACCACCACGCCCTTCACCCCCACATCACCACCACTACCACGCCCTTCACCCCCACATCACCACCACCACCACGTCCTTCACCCCCACATCACCACCACTACCACGCCCTTCACCCCCACATCACCACCACTACCACGTCCTTCACCCCTACATCACCACCACCACACATCACCACCACCACCACGCCCTTCACCCCCACATCACCACCACCACCACGCCCTTCACCACCACCTACAAGGCTTTATGGTATCTTGCCACAAACCTAAGCCACTCTCTCCTGTCACCTGGAAATTAATAAACTTTCTTATTAAGGGAATGTGAAATATCAAACCAGGATCCAGCCAAGCCTCGTGGTGTATTCTCAACAAACAAGAGGAACAGGAAGAGCTAGCGGGGCGGGGTGGGGCGGGGTGGGGCGGGGTGGGGCGGGGCGGGGTGGGCGGGGTGGGGCGGGGCGGGGCTGGTCGTGGTGGGGCGGGGTGCGGCTGGGCGGGGTGCGGCTGGGCGTGGTGGGGCGGGGTGGGGCGAGGGTAAGGGGTCCTGGCACACGGTGTTTGGGTGTGGACAGACGGATGGACGAGTGAAGCTCACGGCCACTACCAACCCCCTAGGTGTCCTCGAACCACACCCTCTCTCACTACCACCACTGCTACCTACACCATAAATATTACCTTAATCACTCACCTGCTATTTTCCTTTGTTGTTTTGTTTTTTTCATTCCTTTCCTTATCCTCTTATTTCTGTTTATATGTCTACTATTTTCTTTTCTTTCTACTCTGTCTCCTCATCTTCTACCGTTCCTCTTTCTCACTATTCATTTTTCCATTGTTACACATACATATACACTTATACATACACTTATACGTACACACACATGCATACATACAGACTTATACACACACACACACACACACACACACACACACACACACACATGCATACATACAGAGTTACACACACACACACACACACACACACACACTCGCGATATAATATTCCGTACTTGTAAGGACTGCAGGCAACTCCTGGCCTTGTTGACCTCATGAACCACATACACACACACACCTCACTCCCCTCCACACACACACACACACACACCTCATTCCCCACACACGCACACGCCCTACCCACACGCTCACACGCCCTCCCTAACACCTCCCACAAGCTCTCCCACCTACAGAAGGAAATCCGTCTCCACTCCACCGTTCGCGACAGACAGTGTGCTGAGTCGCCTTACCACTCGGATTACTAAGGCGTTCGTGTTGTCCTCGGCAGAATACATTACAACCTATTCCCCCCTTAACGTCAATACAGCGGCCCTGGGCGTGTCTTTCTCACCAGTGAATAAACAAAGGCTTTTTGGGGTGTTGTATGTACTGGTCGTTAAGTAATGACCTGAATGGGGGTCACAGGTGGGCTGGAGAATAGGGAAGGGGAGGCGGGTGCTAGTATACGGGAATGGGATTGGGAATGGGGAAATGACTGGCAGTGAGAGAGAGTATGGGGAATGGCCTATATAGAAATTGGTACTAGGGTGTATCGTGGTAATTGGGAAATGGGGAATAGGAGTGGGGAGTGGGAATGGGAAGTAGGAATGTGAATAAGAATGGGATAGTAGCTAGTAGAATGTGGAAAAGGATATGAATTAAACCGAAGTACATTCTGAATTGAAACCAGAACATTAAATATAGAATAATCTAGAACAACAACAGTACTAGTATGGTCGAACCTTGTATGAGTAATAACAATCTTTAAAGGCAACTAACAAATGCATCTATCTGAAGAAAATTAATACAATTCCAATTAGCTTTTAAATTACAATAACTTAAATGATGAGAAAAAATACACCTTGAAATCTTGACTTTTTTTTATTTTTTTATTTTTTTTTAGTTATTCATTTTAATTAAGACGAAGGTTACTAGTATACAATTAACTGATGATGGATAAAGAGATACAAATATTTAATAGCAGTTTACTACACAAGTTTTAACTCGGAAATCCTAAAACAAATCTCATTAAACAGTATTTATTAGTTATATATTTTAACTTATTTAATATAACAAACTGACAATTCATATGATCACCTTCTCTCAGGTAAGCTAATGAGATCACCTTTAGAATCTCCACCCCAGCTTATTTGACCTAATGATTACCTAACCTAAACCTAACCTAACCTAAGGAAGTTTATAGTTTATTTGGAAAAACGCCGATAGTGGAGAAGAGACGGGGTGGGGGGGGGGGGGGGGTATAGAACAGGTGATAATAAAGGGGTTATCTCCTTAATGACATTCACAGGTAAGTTATCATTACCTGTTGCTGCATCTTTATGAGCTCACTTTATGTAATGGGAGACAAGATGAATGGTTATGAATGGGGAGGAGGAGGGGGACGGGGGAGGTAAGGCATGGTGTGTGAGAATGAGGATGGGTGACAATGGGGAGGGGGATATGGGGTTAAGAATGGAGGATTGGGTGATAATGAACAGGTGTGTGTAATGGGGAACAATAATGGGGGAGTGAGGAGGAAATGGGAGAGAGAAGAGAAACTTAATCACCACCTGTGTGTGTGTGTGTGTGTGTATGTGTGTGTGTGTGTGTGTGTGTGTGATAATTTATACTTCCAGCTTCTCATGTACGGTAAACATCTGCTTTCAGGACTTTGTTAGGAGGCAGCGAACAGACCCGGATCTATGAAGCCCACACGACGAGGGTGAACACACGACTGGTCAAACTCACTTCACTCCTGCCCTTACAGAGAGAGAGAGAGAGAGAGAGAGAGAGAGAGAGAGAGAGAGAGAAAGAGAGATAATCTTAAACTTTGTGACATTAAGTTCAATATCAGTCAAGCAGGTAAGAACATACTACAGGTCAGGTGGAGCGACTGTTACACCTACAGGTATTCTCAGGTGGTGCTGTGTCTTACCTGCTTACACTCTCACACCTGTGTTGGCTGTGTACTAACCCCCCCCCCCCCTCTGTCTCTCTCTCTTTCTCTCTCTCTCTCTCTCTCTCTGGTAAAAAATTATCTCAGTATGTTTGTCAGTTAATCCACTAGACTAAAAGTTATGCGAGAAAGTAAGTAAGTAAGTAAGTAAGTAAGTAAGTAAGTAAGTAAGTAAGTAAGTAAGTAAGTAAGTAAGTAAATAAGTAAGTAAGTAATTCAGTCAGTCAGTCAGTCAGTCAGTCAATCTATCAGACCTAAAGTTCTCTCAGTAAGAAAGGCAATGAGTCAAGCTATCAGCACTGCTAATCTTACATCTGGTTGACAATAGCTAAATATTTACCTCTTTTACTTAGTACTGTGGGAAGAAGTGTGTGTGTGTGTGTGTGTGTGTGTGTGTGTGTGTGTGTGTGTGAGTGTGTGTGTGTGTGTGTCTCAAGTTAACATTGCCACCAAAATGCTATTCTTTTCCCATTAGCACACAAGCAAACACCTTTCGTCGTGAACCCAAGCATAAAAACACATTTCACCGTCTTACCCAACAACATACATCTTCCTTCCCTCCCCATTACAACAAAAAAAAACACATTAAGAGATCCTGCTCCAGTGACGCTATGGAGATATTTACGACAACAGAACTCTCTTAGATCTAAATACGTGTGTAAACATTCTTCTTCTTTGTGTTTATACTCAATGTTTATATAGTAATGTGTAAATTAGTATAAAAACTCAAGATTCCAAAGCATGAGGTGATGTGAAAAATCCTCACTCTAATTATTTCACAATCGATCTATAGAACAAAAATTGAATGGAAATAAGAAAAAAAATAAAAAAAAATACATGTATCTAAAAACCCGATATAAAAATCCTCTTTGATATATATACCCAGTTATTCTTTACTACAAAACAACATAGAAATAGGACCCCCCACCCAAAAAAATAAAAATAAAATAAAATATATATAAAATAGGAACTCACGTACCCAAATCTGATGTTAATAAAGTTTCCCTTCAACACATACACCCACACCCACACCCATACCCACACCCACACCACCTGCCCTACCACACCGTCCCTCACATACACACATACTGTAAGGTTCAAATCGAGGTCAAGTGAAATGTATTTGACGCACAATTCACGTTCACTGGATATTTGTTCTGGCACTTTTGGGGGTGAGTTTTCCTTCTTTGTCGTTGTTTGGTTGGTGAAGGAGTGTGTGTGTGTGTGTGTGTGTGTGTGTGTGTGTGTGTGTGAATAGCATAATTCTAAAGTAACAAATATTCCTTTAACAATACAGTAATCGTTTCAAAATAAAATAAACATTACAAATAGCACAACAAAAGCTATTTACCTGACTAGCATCTTGTACACAAAGCATAAATCCTTCCCTTCAATTACCTAATTACCTCTTAGGATATTAAACAAAACCCAACTGTATCTATAATCTTTTCCATGTTGGTCAAGATTATAATAGTAGAATCTGCCCTATTATGAATACATTACAATCATTACAATCACTCTATTCACATCTGAGTTATTTATCTCATCTTAAGTGTAATTATTGAGCTTATGTCTATAAATATCATTAATCTCATGTGAATAGGATTTTAAACTACTATTGTGAAGAGATAACGAGGAGGGTGGTGACTTCTGATCTTTCATCACCCTATCAAACCTCAGGTAAAATATCAACAAAGGTACCATAACAATAGCTCCAAACCTTCTTTCTTCTTGAGGTGAACTTATTAACTCTGTCTTGTGAGCTGTGGGTAAAGAGTTCTTAATTATATGTGTTCCTAATCCATCAGACGGTATCTACAGTATTGACGGTATTTAAAAGAACATCTGAGGATTATTAACAAGGACGTCCATTAAAACATATTTACGATATTTTAAAACTTTTTATATGATTTTTTTTTCTTCTGAACCTTGATTGTTTGTTTTAGTTTATTACGTCTAATTATATGAGAGAGAGAGAGAGAGAGAGAGAGAGAGAGAGAGAGAGAGAGAGAGAGAGAGAGAGAGAGAGAGAGAGACTCCAGTCCAGCAGGTAATGGAAGAGGAGCAGGAGGAGGAGAGGTAGAGAGAGTGAGGGCGTGGCTGGAGGGGTTCAGAACAGGTAACCCTCCTCTCCTCTCCTCTCCTTCTATCCTATACGGCGAGCCAAGGACACCGCCCCCCCCACCCCCCCCCTCACTACATCACTACAACACCCTCAAATAATTTCTCACTCATTCCAGACACTGAAATTAACTCCCTATTTTTGTTTTTGTTTCTACCTATTTCTTCTTAATCTTCTTTAAAGCTTAAATAATATATATGTAAATATTTCACCCAGTTGAAGCTGTATTTTGCACTGCTATTTTTACTCCAACGATCCGAAAGGAAGGAGAAAGGTGACGCATTGGAATCGTTTCTCGTGTGTGTGTGTGTGTATGTGTGTGTTAATGTAAGTAAAGCACCATTACTAACCTCGTCTAATTCAAGTTTAATATTGGTTATATTATACTATGATAAACAACGTCTTAAATTATATAAGTTTTGTTTTTTTTTAGTTCGGTTGAAAATGTCACTATGTGGGGTAAGGCTCTGACCGACACACAGACTGCTTAAAATATTCAGATGGAAGTTTTATAAGTGGATGAATTGATTATGTAGAGAGAGAGAGAGAGAGAGAGAGAGAGAGAAAGAGAGAGAGAGAGAGAGAGTTTACAAGCGTGGAAGAAGGGAAAGACACGAAGGAGGAAACATGCAGGATGACAAAGCATAAGCCGTGGTAGTGGTGGTGGTGGTGGTGAAGTAAACACGCACGCACACACACACACACACACACACACACACACACACACACATATATACATCAAGAGACGACAACTCTGTAAGACCTGTCAGGTAAGTATATAAACAAAACAAGAGAACACCTTTGTAACAAAATATCCTCGAACGTATGTATGTATGTATGTATGTATGTAAGCCACCCATAGTAAAAGCTCATAAATTTCACAACCAAATGTAGTATATTACAATAAACTTAGAATAAACTCATAAACACAAGAGTTGTAATAAATCCCCAAGAAGCGGTAACAGTTTACATAAATATTACGGGTGATATATGGAGAGAGAGAGAGAGAGAGAGAGAGAGAGAGAGAGAGAGAGAGAGAGAGAGAGAGAGAGAGCACCTTGATAAGCCGTAAGAGGAAGGAATTACGTGGAGTGTCCCATCAAAGGACCAGCTTAAATTTCTGTCTGTGTTTAACTTAAGTATTAGGAAGGATCTGGACCCCCTCAGTGGCACTATCCATGGAGGGGGAGAGGGGAAGGGAGAGGGGAAGGGAGAAGAGGGGAAGGGAGAGGGGAAGGGAGACGAGGGGAGATTAAGAAGAGGTTTAAAGTGCCGTTCTCCTCGACGCGCCTCGCCACACATTAGGCCTATATGTACCCTGCCCGACTGCCTCTACTCCGAATATTAAAAATGAACTGAATCCCATAAAAAAAAAGTCTTTAATGAAAGTTCTGTTGTTGAATTATTTACTCGGCGGCTGTTGTTTAGTTGTTGTTGTTTTTTTTTACAGTACTTTTATTGAAAATTAAATTCAGCTTCTGCAAATTAAAAAACAAAAAAACAAAACACGAAATGAGTTTTAGTGGTTTCGATGAATACAAATGTGTGTGTGTGTGTGTGTGTGTGTGTGTGTGTGTGTGTGTGTATCCTTCGGTTTTGAATTTAAAGCTGAGGAGTCGTAGCTTAAGTGCAGGTTGTATATTAGTGGAAATAAAATATAAAATATAAACAAAATAACGAAGATATTAATCAGAAATTTTACACTGCAATATGTTTAAAATGGCAAAGGCGCTCATATAAATCCTATAACTTCGCAGAGAGAGAGAGAGAGAGAGAGAGAGAGAGAGAGAGAGAGAGAGAGAGAGAGAGAGAGAGATAATAATTACTCTACCTGTCTCTCCCCTGGAATCAATTATGGCTACCACGGTCATAATAGCCTGGCTCAGGTAGGTCCTCTCGGTACACCAACTCGATTACGTAAAAGTAAGTTTCTCACCATCTATGCATTTTAACAGAAGGTGAGAGGCGGTACATGTACACCGAGGCTGTCCATGAAGAGGAGACTTCTTCCCCAAGAGAAACACTGAAGATGATAAAGGAAAAACTTAAAAGTGAGAAGATTGGGTGTGGGTCGAGGGTGTGTCCTGTTAGGTGGTGTTGAGCTGGACATGGGCGTGGCTCAAGGTCTCCGGACTACATTAAGAGGGGGCGCACACACCCGCACCTCACATTCACACGTCCACCGCCATGAGATCCATAGTATGTATTCCTCTTGTGTTTGTGTGTCGTTACTTTTCTGTTTTAACGTTAGTGTGAAGTGAGTACTGACTGTGATGGTGTTGCTATCTCCTATTACTAACTCTCCTCCCCTCCCCAGGTCCTGTTGCCCTTCGTGCTGGCCTCCGTCATGGGAAGCACCACGTTCATTCATGCCCCTGCCGCTGTGGCTTACTCCAACTTCAACCTCAACATCCCGGCGCCCGTACCCGCTGGGGACGCCCCCGCCCCTGAGCTGCTGGTCCAGCGCACGCCCGTCAAGGCTCTTGGTCGCCCCGTCGTCTCCTACACTCCCCAGATCACTGAGGTTCGCCCCGAGCTTAAGATCATCGAGAAGACCTACGACGTTGCCGTACCCAAGCCTGTCTACAAGACCAAGGAAGTCACTCCCATTCACCACCAGTACGTGCCCGAGCCCTACGCCGTGCCCCAGCCCTACGCCGTGCCCCAGCCCTACGCCGTGCCCGCACCCTATGCCCACCCTGTCCCCATACAGCACCACGTCGCTGCTGTTCCTGCTGTTTATCCCGTAGGTGCTGTTGCCCCTGCTGCTGTTGCCTACGTCGGACACTAACAACCAGACTCATGTGCCAGAAGAAGACAGACAACAAGAGGCTAAGAAAGGTGGTGTTGGGAGAGGTGGTGACAGCCCAGCCTCGGGAGTCTCACCACAGTCGCCCACCATCACAGGAGAACTCATTGTGGCCTGTGTACAGTATTGATATGTCATGATGAAAAAAAAAAATAAAACACTTTTTCCTAAGGAGCTTCTTTCTGGGTCCTTAAACTTGTGAGTAATTGCCAGCATGAAATCTTCAGCTCTTAGCAATGATGCATATACAAAACAACTTCAGCTCATATTGTTTGAGAGAAGAACAGTTTATCAGCAGTGAGGAAGCAACGTGATAAGTAACTCCAATTAAAAAATATATATAGACGAAGCAGCTACATTGTTAAAGATCTTTACTTATAACAAAAAATTAGTTACACTTTAAAAAATAGAATTATATTAGATTTCAATTAATTTTCTTAACTCTCTAAATGTCATACATTCTATTCATCTATTAAAAACATCAAACTGCATTATATCAAGAGGTAAGAATTTAACAATTTATGAAACGATATATAACATTTCTACTCTATTTCATTATCTGTTTAAGTTACTATATTTCAAGAGATTATGTACACAACCACGAGACTTGTGAAGGGAATAAATTTGAAGAACCAACATAACAGTAACTTAGCATTAACACACTTGAATTTTTACCTCAAAACTTATATACACAAAATTTAGATGGAGAAGAGTTACTTATTATTGCACAAAGGGGGAGAGAGAGAGAGAGAGAGAGAGAGAGAGGTAGAAACTCTCCCTCCTACTGAGAGGTAATGACTTGTTTACACTCTCCATTAGTTAGCTGTATATCTATCTTATTTTAGCCTTTATCCTTTATGCCTTTAGCCTTTAGCCTTTAGCCTCTATACATTTGATTCTTTCCCCCTTTAATACCTCCATTTCCTCATCCATTATCATCCCAATATAAACTTGAAGGAGGACGATCGACAACATACACCTTATTCTAACTACAAATCACTGCTGGCTCAGAAGCTCCCCCTGTAGCACTAATTACCGCTTCTTGGGCCATAGATTTTTGGCCTTCTTCATCGCTGGTCAACTCATAATAGCCAGTTGGGTGTTTGGTCAGTTCTCAGTTACTCTCTGTTGGCAAGTATACTGTACTGGGTCTTATGTACAGTCTCCTTCACTTGTGCGTTTACAGGGGGTCGGCAGGTTATATGTACAGACCTCTTCACTAGTGCGTTTACAGGGGGTCGGCAGGTTATATGTACAGTCCCCTTCACTAGTGCGTTTACAGGGGCTCGTTAGGTTATATGTACAGTCCCCTTCACTAGTGCGTTTACAGGGGCTCGTCAGGTTATATGTACAGTCCCCTTCACTAGTGCGTTTACAGGGGCTCGTCAGGTTATATGTACAGTCCCCTTCACTAGTGCGTTTACAGGGGCTCGTTAGGTTATATGTACAGTCCCCTTCACTAGTGCGTTTACAGGGGCTCGTCAGGTTATATGTACAGTCCCCTTCACTAGTGCGTTTACAGGGGCTCGTTAGGTTATATGTACAGTCCCTTTCACTAGTGCGTTTACAGGGGCTCGTTAGGTTATATGTACAGTCCCTTTCACTAGTGCATTTACAGGGGGTCCTCAGGTTTTGTGCAGAGTCGCAGGTCTGTGATTGTTTACATTCGACAGAAGGAATCGCACAATAATAAACATGGTATGGAATCAAATTAAAAAACTATTAAAACAATTACATCAAGGATAATGATTTGTGGAGTGTTTACATGACGAGCCCCTGTAAACGCACTAGTGAAGGGGACTGTACGGGATCTTAAATTTACCGGAATATTATACAAGTTCGATCTCTAGTCCATTCTGGTTTAGTTTGAGGAAAAAATCCATCATCTTCACCAAGTTTATCTTGTCAAATGTCTCCTCAAAGTCCACAAAACACATATAAAAAAGTTCGTCAACAAATTCCACGTTCTTATCACCCAGCGCCAGCAATCATTTCCACCATCTCTCTCTCGTTTCATTTCCTTTACTAAATCAAAACTGATTTTTTGGTGCTGAACGTAATGTCTCTCTTTGTCTCCATTACTTCTTGTCAACTTTTCAACACGACCTAAGACGTGTGTGGGGTAACACTGTAACATTCAGACTGATTGAACGATGATCCCAATATTCAAAAAGGTTCGGCTTCGTCTGTAAAGTTCTCAGGCACAACTACACACACGGGTTATGGTTTTGATAATCTGAGTCAATTATAACCGTATCGTATAACTCAAAACACACAAAAAAAATTACACGTATCTTTCACTAATATGTCCTAGGTTTAATGCCCGGCCCGGTACAGATGTGAGAAGGGTGTTATACAGTGACCCTACCACACATCAAAGGTTTTCTCCGAGCACTTCTGTATATCCCTTACCTGTACTAACTATGGACAATAAAGGTCATAAAAGTAACAATGAACAGACCTACCGCCCGCAAGGCTAGTAAGCTGAAAAGTAAAGTGGTGTAAATGATAAATGTGTGTGTGTGTGTGTATGTGTGTGTGTGTGTATTTATATAAAGGATAAAGAAGGAAAGTTCTCGTTTACCCATGTTCTAAAGTAGTGTACCCTCCTCCGTTTTCTATAGTAAGTTGCAAAGATTCTCTTAGAAAGAAAACGATTATTTTCAGGGGAGGTAACTTTACAGGGGTGACTTTACCATCACTGTCTTTCGAGATTATTATTTCTTTCAACACTCTTTATTAGCCAGACAGAAATACGTCCATGTTGACAAGACTACAGCTGATGAATACTCGTCAGCGTTACCAAACAGTTAGGTTAGGTTAGGTTAGGTTAGGTTAGGTTAGGTTAGGTTAGCTCTCGTCTTGTCTTGTATAAAAGCAGTTTGACAAGTTTTCCTAATCAATTGAAATTTATTTACTCTGAGAGTTGTCCTGAAAAATAAATTAGTTCCAATAAAAAAGTTTACAAATATTTCAACTATTAGGGTAGGCAAAGGTAAGTAAAATTCACGCCTCTGTTTGTAACTCTCGATATTAACAGACATACACATCATTATCATCATCGTCGTTCTCATCATATAACACACCATTCTCATCATACACACGTCGTTCTCATTATGGAAAGTGAGTTTGCTTTACACAGGAATCAATCGTCGAGTGCAAACATCTAACAATTCAACTCTCTCTCTCTCTCTCTCTCTCTCTCTCTCTCTCTTCGTTCCTTCTTTCTTTCTCCTTTCTCTCTCTCTCTCTCTCCCTCCACCCCTTCCTTCCTCTCCTATCTAACCCTCTCTCTCCAATATCTCTCCCCCCCCCCCTATAGGTTAGGTTAGGTTAGGTTAGGTTAGGTCTGGATCAAGCCTCTGGATCAAGTCAAAATAATTCCAATACTGTTATCAAATAAAACAAAAAGCCAATTATTAAGTCTTACAAACCAAAGACACAATTATTCAATCTCAAGTGGAAAAGAAATAGAATGACTTTTATTATCAACTCGTATATTCTTCCCGTCTTTGAATAATCTGATGAAATATAAAAAAAAAAATCATAAAATATACTAACAACCAATTTATAAACAGAAAAAAGCTATGGTTCTGTTGTCTAATTAAAAACAATGAACTTTGTAGGGAATCTTAAAGCGTAAAGGTACCATCCACAACACCATCTATCTAAGTCCCCCCATCAAGTTCTTGGTTGATGCCTAGAGAAAACTTTTATGGTTACTGGTGGGAAGACTAAACCTGACGCATTAGAATATACTCTCTTTTAACCCTCTATTAAATCTTTCATTGATCCTACAAAGAGATTAAATTTCAGTATAATAAATTGTGAGACTATGATTAATTATTATCAAGAATTTTGAATAAATACCTAAGAGTTAATCAAGATGAATATATAGGTAAGAGATTATACAGTAAAATCATGGTTGCATGGCCAGACTGGTGCAGTACGTAGCCATGAGACAGTGAAGGTAAACACAGGGAAATAGTAAGATGATTGAAAAAAATATACTGTGAAGCCAACAGGTAGCCCGCCAGCGTACACTCTTCGCCCTAAGACACGACGTTTAGCTCTGTCGAATTATCTAACACACTTGGAGACCTAACTTATCACCAGTTATATTCTCTTGACCTAACCGTAAGTATGATTATCAAAAACCAAAATTTACTGTAAACTACCTAACTCAAGTCATTTTACTTCTTTGTTTTATTTTCAATTTAAATAGTTCATTTCCATCCTGCCAACAATTATTTTTTATTTTTTTTATTTATCAAGACGAAAATGAAGCAAATATGTTTTATACCTGATCATTTCTGGTGGGAAGGAAGGAGGGGGGAAGGTCGTCTAGATAAGATGAATTTAGGCTTTATTCGGACTAAACATATTTGAATATCATTGAACACCATTGAAAAATAAAATACACATAAGACTCAATCCGGTAAACCATTAAGCGAATAGAATAGGAACTAACATACCCACTTGAGGGATGCCACTTATCACCACAGACCAGTTACGTCATAATCCATTTTCTTTAACTCCGTTTTTTATCGAGCAAGAGAGACGAGAGCCATTGCTATACTGCCCCGATAAATGCTATAAGTAATGAGCTTTATACAACTAATTCTAAGCTATAAACTGAGTACATGTGAGTAATGTGTTGTTTATTTATTTGCTACAGCTAAGATGACGTAATAGCTGAGCTTAGAGACAAAGTATATGAATTTTACACATTTATAAGTACACTCGCACCAAAAAGTATCGGTGCAGGGTATGATCGACAACTTCCGAAACGATACGCCTACACTGTGATATGTCGGGAAGGTTGGTAAGTGTATCCTCATTACCCCCCCACCCCCCTCCTCTAGGTGCTGCCATATGGCTGACAATCAGTGTGTTTGTTTCCTTTTTTCGGATTGTTGCTTTGTGTCGACTGAATGATGGACGAGGGTTCGGTCTCGGTGAATGTGGGTATAAAAGAGAGGCAATATGAAGCAGTAGAGATCTACACATACCAGACGACATGGAAACCTCAGAGGGAACACGAGGAGCTATTATTGCCCTTCATAACGAAGGGTTCGGCGTCACAGATATTAGCCGGCGGGTTGGTGTCCAAAGGAACACCGCTGCACGATGGATTCGGCGATACCTCGAAACTGGTGCTACAGACGACAGGTCTCGGAGCGGCCGTCCACGTTGCACCACCCCTCAGGACGACCAGGTTGAGTGGTTTATTTGGTATCATAAATTAATGTGGCAATATTCACAAGTATCACAAATAATTTTGTTAACAGGGAGCTCCTCATATTTCATACTGTCTACTTATCACTTCCCGACCTTATTTATAACGGTTTATTTCACTTGACCAGACCATAGTAGCAGCTCAACAGGATTACAGGGCTGTCAACATACGGCTGGAACAACTCACCTTTCCCAATACCTATCGTCACTGGTCTCAAATTGTTCACACTACAGTATGCACCGATACTTTTTGTTGCGAGTGTACATCAAGATAAGCTACTTACCGACTATCGTTCAAACAGCCATAGTAAAAAACACAAACCTGAAAAGAGAAAAAAGAACATTTATTTATCATTCAACAAGGCCATTTTTAATGTTGATGATGAATACAAGAAACAGTAAAATACAAGTGAAACGCACACACTGAGACGCCATTATTGTGATATAATTGAAAAATGTTACAGTACAAATATTATTTTTATATTATAATTGACTGTAATATAATATAATACAGAGGCCACTTAGTTACAGCTCACTAATAACCTTAATTAACTTTATAATGACAGAGGTATTACCCAGTTAACTCAATCAGCATTATACGTTATCATTAGGTAAGTGAGATACCTGGTGTAACACTATTGAGAGTCGCCTTGTATTATGAGAGAGAGAGAGAGAGAGAGAGAGTTATTGAAGTACACATGATCATATACACATGTCTCTCTTTACAAACACGTATATACACACAACAGAGATCATCATAAAGGACTACACCGCAATATCCAACAGTCTCTATACGGCATAAAAATGTATCCTAAATTTAATTGGCATGATGTCAATTACTGTAATAATGGGAAATGGAATAAATAATTACCATTGTTAATTGGCATTTTGTGTCAACCACTCTCTGTCACATCATGTTCAATTAATTATACAGTAATTGATTTAGGCAGCCGATAAACACCAACAAACACATAAATCACACATTATTAGTTATTAATTATTGAAATTATAGAGATTTAAGTTTACCGAAATACTTTCACCCGGACGATCGACCACCAGGAGGGAGAGAAAGTCCTCATGTTATTAAGTCTAGACGCTGGTTACTGTCCTTCCCCCTCCGTCCAGACCTCAGCTACGGGAACAAGGTAATTTACCCTTTTAGTTCTCTAACAAATATTTCCCCCGTCCCAATTTATCACTGTATCTCTAATCCCAGAAGGACCAGCACTGAGGGGTGAGTTCAGTTGTGGCATAAATCTGTTGACTATAGCGATTATTCTCCCTTGAATCTTTTAAGTTATCACCGACCTTAATGACACACACACACACACACACACACACACACATACGTTTCTTTTGCCACAACTTGGGGAGAAATTACCCTTAACATCTGCGTGACAAAGCACTATACCCGGTCCTGTACTTGGCTACACTGGTCACATCATCATCCATCTATAAAAACAAAAAATAATCCTAGCAGCGGTATTACCAAGTCCTGAACTAAGGTAATTATCCCAATCCTACCCACGTAGTCAGCCACGCCCCTGTGAGAACCCTTACCTACTCGTTACTCAAGCTCATAGCGGCTACTGTACCTCCGAGGACAGGCTATGACTAACACAAAACAACAAAGTTCCTCAGTTAAATTTTCCTCATTCCATCGACCTACTTACAGTTTGTCTCACTGATAATACTGCATATTTGTCCTATTGTTTGAATATTTGTCCTATTGTTTGAATGTTCGTCCTATTGCTAAGTGACGGTGAAGACTATGTTATTGGTTTGGTCTGGTATGTGTGTATGCACTGCATACACACATACCAGACCAAACCAATAACATAGTCTTCACCGTCACTTAGCAATAGGACGAACATTCAAACAATAGGACGAACATTCAAACATTCAGCATTGTCAACAAAGCTCACCTACACCCCCACGCAGTAGATCTTTACACCAGCGTCTGTCGTAATACAGGCTCGTTGAACCAGCTTAAAATTAATGACCATTGGGAGGTTAGAAGAGGGAGGTAGAGGGAGGAAGGTAGGCAGACCAACACAGTGACCGTGATTGGAATCCCACCGAGAGGCAGAGAGGGATTCTGCCACCAGTTCCCAGCCTCACAATTAATCATGAAGATGGTATCCAATCCCACATGAAAAGGATTACACCTTCTTTATCGTCGTTACCCTGTTTACATGTTCCTACGGGTATGATATATTGTGTGGGCTTCAAGCAAGGGTTCTCGTGATGGCAGCCAAAACAGGTGAGATATTTTGCATAGAATTACTGGATATTATTTTATATGTGTGTGTGTGTGTGTGTGTGTGTGTGTGTGTTAAAAAAGAGAAAATAGGATAAAAATAACCTCTATTTACATATACAAATACAAACTCTATACAGACCGCCTCCTACACTACAGCTATTCCGCGTAAAGCTTCTACACACAACAGGACAAATTTCCATTAATAGTTACCAAGATTATAAATGGCCGCCAAGGGTCTAAAATAAACATTACAGGGAGTTTTTTTTTTTTAATCATGAATGAAATGAATAAAAATGTATGAAAGCCACAAAAGGTAAATAAAACTGTTGAAAATACATAACCTAACCTAACCTAACCTAACCCTAACCTAACCAAACCTAACCCTAACCTAACCTAACCTAACCAAACCTAAACCAAACCTAAACCTAACCTAACCTAACCCTAACCTAACCCTAACCTAACCAAACCCAACCTAAACCTAACCTAACCTAACCTAAACCAAACCTAACCCTAACCTAACCAAACCTAAACCTAACCTAACCTAACCCTAACCTAACCTAACCAAACCTAACCCTAACCTAACCTAACCAAACCTAACCTAAACCTAACCTAACCATTAAGACCACTCATCTATAAGGGGGTATACTCACAAGGGGACACAAGTAGAGTTAGTCAGCACCCACTCTGTCCTCCCGCTTGGTTGAACACATTAAAATCAGCATTATGGTAGTTCTTTATCCGGCTGACACCCCCAAGCCCCACCCATTCTCTCTCTCTCTCTCTCTCTCTCTCTCTCTCTCTCTCTCTCTCTCTCTCTCGTAGTGCGGCAAAACAGAGCTATCCCTCACACCCGTTACCGTTCACAAGGCTGCACGGAGTTTGCTGTGGTCAAGCCTAAAACACCCTGTGCCAATGATATAATCAATGATCCTAAATGGAAGCTATATTGGTGTTATTTACAGACACTGCTTACTGCAATGATTTGAGAGAGAGAGAGAGAGAGAGAGAGAGTGTGTATGTGTGTGTGTATGTGTGTGTATGTTGTGTTGTGTTGTGTTGTGTTGTGTCGTGTTGTGTTGTGTTGTGGTGTGTCTGTGTGTCTGTGCCATACACTTAGTTAACACAAGATAATAATTAACACTATTATCTGATTACCCACAAACGCGACCAACCCGTTTTTATCGTACTAAAATATTTCCAAACTTCAACTGTATCGCATCCATTAACGATCGGCAATTATCGTTACACCTGTCAGAGTGTAGCCTGAAAAATACTGCACCAATATACTGCAACTATATACTGCACCTCGAGAAATAGTTTTTATCTATACTTTTCAATGAATTATTATAATTGGAAGTAGAATTAAACTAGTCCATGCAGCTTTGAGAGGAACGGACCCGCCGCCTTCCCCACAGGCATATTTAATCGTTTAACAGTTGTATGTTTTACCGCAGGTTAAAAAAAAAGCTTACCCGTGTGAGAAAGTCGTCTGTCTTGTCTACGAGTATGAATTGCTGAGTCAGAAGGATATAATACAACCTTTTTTCCCCGTATGAAAAAAAGAAAAGGTCAGGTAAGTTATACGCGGCGGCTCACCTGTATAGCAGCTCACCTTCCTGGTAATGAAGTGACCAGAACACACACACTCCAGGTAAGGTACAAACACCTGGTCTCAGATACATTAAGAGGCTCGTAAGATAAATTTCGACTCGGAAGTATAAACATCATAACAATGACATAATATTATTCAAATTGTAATCAAAATAACAATTAGACTCTTAACTAAGTAATTATGTTCTGTTATCACCAGTTTAGAGACAAAGGTAATATTAAATAATCACTTTAAATTCACCTTCTCATGGATAGGTAGGGGGTAATTATCTCCTCTATGAGCTATAAACACACATTAACAAATTCTAAATGAGTGATATAATTTTGACGTAATTTTTAGCTATCACCTTTGTACCTATAATAAGTTAATTAGTTGTGTATGTTTCTATATACGATAAAACAGTTTCTATAATCTATATAATCAATTGAATTATTTCTGTTTCGTGTGAGATAATTTATTTACTCTGGCCGTTCAATCTTCCTGTGGATAATCAGATAGGAATGTATAACTGACGTAGTGTTGGAGGTGGTGGGGGAGGGGTGTTGGAGATGGTGGGGGAGGGGTGTTGGAGGTGGTGGGGGAGGGGTGTTGGAGGAGGTGGGGGAGGGGTGTTGGAGGAGGTGCGGGAGGGTTGTTGGAGGAGGTGGGGGAGGGGTGTTGGAGATGGTGGTGGAGGGGTGTTGGAGGTGGTGGGTGAGGGGTGGTGGGGGAGGGGTGTTGAAGATGGTGGGGGAGGGGTGTTGGAGGAGGTGGGGGAGGGGTATTGGAGATGGTGCGGGAGGGATGTTGGAGGTGGTGGGGGAATGTGTGTTGGAGATGGTGGTGGAGGGGTGTTGAAGGAGGTAGGGGAGGGGTGTTGGAGATGGTGGTGGAGGGGTGTTGGAGATGGTGGTGGAAGGGTGTTGAAGGTGGTGGGGGAGTGTGTGTTGGAGATGGTGGAGGAGTATTGCGGGTGGTGGCAGGACGTAGGAGCCTGGCAGAAACAATATGGTTTTGTTTTTTGTTAACTAACTGACCAACCTCTCGAGCGGTAGCAAAGGGTAATCGGATAAGTTCCTTTTAGGGTAACCGGGAACATGGTGTTGAGGGGCGTAGTTATCATTTCTCAAACATCCAAGTCTTAACTACGGTACTATACGTGTGTGTATGTGTGTGTGTGTATGTGTGTAAGTATATCGAACGCGTGTATGTGGACTATACACGTGTACTGGGAGACACTTATGGCCAGCAATTACCTAAGCAATAGTTAAATTACTAATATAGTTAGTCACACTATACACTAAACTACACTACACAGTGGTTTAATGAATAAAAAAAACACGTAAAAACACACAAACAAAAAAAAACACGGGAAAAACACAAACCTAAAAACACCAGAAAAACACGAACAAACAGAAAACAAACAAATAAACTTAAAAATCAATAACCAATTAATTTCAATAACCACAACACAAACAACAGGGTGTTAATACCCGCACCTCCCCCCCCCCCCCCACGTCTTACTCCTACGTTCAATTAACCGGCTAATTAACCGGACCACCATAAAAGCTCAAAATTATTATGATCAATCACCAATAACGAAATAGATTCCGGATAATGAAGACTTTAACTGTATACGGATTTCAGATAACGATGAATTGAAATACCTGATCGTTAATCCGGTAGGTTTAAATATTTAACCGGGGACTTAAACCGGAAAATTTTTTTATATAAGACTAAGACCTCAAGTAACTAAGACTGACACACGGCCGTATATAATTATCCGGAAGTCTTGTATAACTATCTCACTAAATTACTTAAACCTGGATATTTAACCATAAAAATAGCCATAAACTTATCCTGCTGGCAAAATCCCTTTTATCCTTATCGACTCACAAGATCGTAATGGTTGGTTATCGAACCTTGGATTACTAGCACCACTCAGCCACCATTAGCCTCGACTATCTCACAATCTAACAGTACCATCGACCACGCCGGGAGGCCACATCCGCGATCCAAACTTAATGGTCCTTCCTGGCCTACACACACACACACACACACACCTAGGGCGGAGAGGAGGTAAGATGGAGCCCGTCTAATTGCTATAGACTCCAAGACCTAAAAATACCCACGCGGAATGATGGCGTTAAAGGCGAGAATCAGGTGGAGGTATGCCCTACCCTATTAGGTGTTGGTTAGCCTTCTAATGACCCGAGGTAGTTTTGTGGCCAAGATGGGCTGTCACAATTAGATGTCTAACTCATTGAGATTCCTGTGTTCACCTGGGCGAGTCTCAGGTAGTTTGTTGCCTTGAGTGCATGGAGGTAATCATCAAGTTTATTAAATCTAATATATAACTACCTATCTTGATGTAATGAAAAATGTTTAAATAATTCTCTTTCTCTTTCTTTTTTAAGTCTATTATTGTATTTTCTTCATTATTACTGCATAAAAAATATAAATAATGCTCTATTTTATTTTGATTACCTATGGCCAAGTTATCATCATTAACGCTATGCCAAGGTTGGATATTTAATTACGTCAATATATATCTGTCTGTATTTCAATCCGATGCATCTGTCTATCTGTCTGTCTGTCTGTCGGTATGTTAGTCATGCTCTCTCTGTCAAAAACATAACTCCTCAGTCATCACCGTGAAGAGGTTCAGCACGGTCATAGGGGGTGACCTATGGTGTCTCTGTTGGGTGTAGATGAAACAGTACTTCATAATCCTGTCGGTGGGGGGATTGAGCGCCTGACGAAGCCAACACTAGAGTAACATCCTCGTCTACAGTAGGCCATGAGGTGACTGTAGCCAGGATCTATGTAGCGGGAGTTTGATCTGGGTATGAGTGATAAGTTTAGATGTATTAAGAATTCAATTTTCACATCACAGTACAATTTCGATCAAATTACCGTTTCGATTTATTATGGGGTAGACTTAAAATATCGAGGTATAGTTACAGTATGCCTGATATATCACCCAAACAACCAAATAAGGAAGTAGGGGAGAAGGGGAGAAAAAGAAAGGGGAGGAGGGGAGAAAAAGTAGGGGAGGACGGGAGAAAAAACAGAACACCTCCCCATCACTGTCTCTTCCACATCCCACACGTCATTTACAAGAGATACACAAGGCACTTGGAGATGGATGGGAGAGGAGGGGGGAGGATGGGGAAGAAGGGGGAGGATAGGGAAGAAGGGGGAGGAGGGGGAAGAAGGAGGGGGAAGAAGGAAGGGGAACAAGGAAGGGGAACAAGGGGGAGGAGGACAGGTGTAAAAAAACCCACATCACTCACACACCAGAATCAATTAAGAACTCTCACACTGTACTAATGTGTCTTATATTTCATTACCATAGAACATAAAAAAAACAAATTAATTATACCATTTAATTAGTTGACCTTAAATTGAGTCTAGTGAGTATTTAAGGACCAGTTTATCAGTTTATACACAAGGTAAGGTAAGGTAAGGTAAGGTAAGGTAAGGTTCACATTGTCACAAGGCATTATTGGTATCATCTATTCACTGTTGTCAAGTAAATTTACAACACAGGCAAAAATACTTGATACAATACGCGTGTGTGTGAGGTGAGGTGAGATGAGAGCAGAGGTGAATAGAAGTGAGGTGAGGCAGACCATGTGTGTAGCGGTCCTCTGGGAGACTAGGACGGTCCGTCTATGTAAATGGTACATAACAGAGGTGGGTGGAGTCCGCCCTCTGGTGGTGTTCCCGCAGCGCTGCCACGTCTCGACACCAGTGAGGGGGGGGGGGGGGGCGTGGAAGAGGGAGGAAGGGTAAGGGTGAGGAAGAAAGGGCATAGAGCAGGGAGGAGGGGTAAGGGTGAGGAAGAAAGGGCATAAAGGTAAGGAGGAAGGGCACAGGGGAGAGAGAAAGTGTGAGAAAGAAAAACATAAGACAAAGGAAGGGAACAGGGAAGAAAGAAAGGGCAACAAGTGAGGAAGAAAGAGTAAAGGACAGGGAAGGAAGGGCATAGATGAGGAAGAAAGGGTTCAGGAATGAATATCACATGATAGAGGTAGACAAGAGAGATAACACAGAGAACACAAGGGGAGGTATAGAAGAAGCCATATATGGGTAACTATAGTACTGCAAATGACTCTCAACTCTTACACCTGGACTCACTCACCAGGTAAATCAACACCAGGTAACACAATTCCAGGTAAGTTAATGTTTCTATTTAGCACAAAGTGAACAGAAGTATAATAAGGGATAACGGAAGTTAGGTTTCAATCCTTAAAAAAAAAATGAGAAGAAAATAAATATACAGAAAGATATATTGCTTTGAGTACTGTGGTGTAGGTTAGGTTAGGTTAGGTTACGTTAGGTTAGGTTAGGGTTAGGGTTAGAGGAGAGTATTATGTGGGTGGAAGGGCACAAGGCTGGGTGGAAGGGCACAAGGGTAGGTGGAAGGGCACAAGGCTGGGTGGAAGGTGCACTAGGGTAGGTGGAAGGGCACAAGGGTGGGTGGAAGGGCACTAGGGTAGGTGGAAGGGCACAAGGGTGGGTGGAGGGTCACAAGGCTGGGTGGAAGGGCACAAGGGTGGGTGGAAGGGCACAAGGATTTCTGTCAATACAAATAAATTACAATAATAATGAAATTAAAATAAAAATACCATCGGAAAGTAAGATAAAATATAAGCAACACAGCCAAACAAATTTACGTAAAAAGTAGACTTCACAATATTTATTCCATTGGATTATATACTGTATCAATTGTACCATCTAAATTATACGTTCAAATTTAATTGCTTTCACTCCACACATAAGTTAGTGACGTAATAATACCAGGTGTGCAATATGTATTAGTAAATGTGTTTGTCCAGTACTCGTAGCGTTATGAAACTACAGCCAATAACTCCTACTCCCGGTTCATCAGACGATAACTCCTACTCCCGGTTCATCAGACGATAACTCCTACTCCCGGTACATCAGACGATAACTCATACTCCCGGTTCATCAGACGATAACTCCTACTCCCGGTACATCAGACGATAACTCCTACTCCCGGTACATCAGACGATAACTCCTACTCCCGGTACATCAAACAATAACTCAAGATAACTAAATTGTATTAACACTCTACTGGGATTAGACTCGTAATCTTATAATCCAGTTACGATCATGATTTAACGTACCCGGACCTGACTCCCGGAACTACGGACTTTCACTCTCTACCTTCACCGGTTCTAAAATATCGTATCTGACTTGACTTCCACCGGTACTAAAATATCATATATCTGACTTGACTTCCACCGGTACTAAAATCTCATACCTGACTCACCATACGTCGTTCGTCAAACCACAGGTAAGAAAGTACTATTAGGTCAACAAACAAGCCTAATTAAGTGACAGGTAAAGGTAACGCGTTATTTGTGTTATAACATGTAGTATATATAACCATTAATATATTATTTTATACACGTAAATATAATCAGATTCAGGATATAGGAACTTTTTAACGCAAAAGTCTATGGTATCTCACTTCCATGTTTCAAGGGATGTGAGGAAGGAGAGGAGGCGAGAAAAAGAAGGAGGGATAAGAAGGAAAGACGAGAGAGCAGGAGAGAGAGAGAGAGAGAGAGAGAGAGAGGCTATGGGTGTGACTAAAGAGGGGGGGAGGAGGAAGAGGAAGAAGAGGAGGAGGAAAAGGAAGAGGGAGAGAAGGAAGCGAAGGAAGAGGAAGAGAAAAAGAGGAGGAGCAAGAAGAAGAAGAAGAGGAAGAGGACATTCTCTCACCTGCTGACTGTATGGAAAAGAAAATCCGTTATATCAAGGGTCCGTTAAATGTGGAATCCCCAATTAACGGATTACGTTGAGAAAAATCCATTATATCGTAGTTTCACTCTGTACACAAAGTCCTTTTAGTTATCATATAAATCGAATGTATAATTAGTACTTCAGTTACATCTATCATTTAATATTTATAGTAATTTGTAGAGAATTAGCATAAAAAGGTGATTAATATGAAAGTATAAACAATGACTAATCAAAAATTTATATTATCAAATTGCTTTTAAATTATCACCTGTAATATCTGTAATTAATACCTGTACATTAGAGTAATTAGTACCTGCACAATAGAGCTCCAGTACCTACACAATAGAGCTCTAGTACCTACACAACAGAGCTCTAGTACCCACACAATAGAGCTCCAGTACCTACACAATAGAGCTCTAGACCTACACAATAGAGCTCTAGTACCTACACAATAGAGCTCCAGTACCTACACAATAGAGCTCCAGTACCTACACAATAGAGCTCCAGTACCTACACAATAGAGCCCCAGTACCTACACAATAGAGCTCCAGTACCTACACAATAGAGCCCCAGTACCTACACAATTAAGCCTAAGAACCTACACAATAGAGCCCCAGTACCTACACAATAAAGCTCCAGTACCTACACAATAAAGCCCCAGTACCTACACAATAGAGCCCCAGTACCTACACAATAGAGCTCCAGTACCTACACAATAGAGCTCTAGTACCTACACAAATGAGCCCCATCCTCATCTCCTGCGGTAGTAAGGTCACCTGAGGGAGAAAAATGATCAACCAGGACCTGACCTCCCATCATGGTCAGGCAGGCAGGGAGGCTGGACCGTAGATCATAGAGCGACTTACGGTCAATTAGAAGCCATGCCAGATAGGGATAATTTTCAGTGATATTTGGTGATTCTTCTTCTTTATCCTACTTTTTCTTCCTCTTCCTCCTCCTATTCCTTCTTTCTTAGAGTGAATCTAGATACTGGGATCAGCAGTGATATAAGCAAGTTTGCGGATGACACCAAAATAGGGCGGCAGATTAATTCAGGGCAGGATGCAAATGCATTACAGGAGGTTCTAAATAAACTGCAGGGGTGGTCTGAAAAATGGCAAATGAAATTCAACACCAGCAAGTGCAGCGTACTTAATATTGGAAGAACAAATACTGTCAATGTATACAGCCTTAACAACATCAACCTAGAGAAGTCGACTTGTGAAAGAGACCTGGGGGTACTTGTGAGCCCGGACCTACAACCTAGAAAACAGTGCGTTAATGTTCGAAATAAGGCAAACAGAGTATTGGGTTTTATATCTAGAAGTGTAAGTAATAAGAGTGCAGAGGTCTTATTGCAACTATATCTTGCGCTAGTCAGGCCGCACCTCGATTATGCGGTTCAGTTCTGGTGCCCCTATTATAGAATGGATATCAATTCACTAGAGTCGGTGCAGCGAAGAATGACGAAAATGATTCCGGGACTTAGAAACCTTCCATATCAGGATGGGTTAAAGAAACTAAACTTGCATTCCCTAGAAAGACGAAGAGTGCGGGGAGATATGATAGAAGTATTTAAGTGGGTGAAAGGAATCAATAAAGGTGATATAGATAAAGTTCTTATAATATCCGAGCAGGATAGGACTCGGAACAACGGATTCAAGTTGGATAAGTTTAGGTTTAGGAGGGAAATAGGAAGGAACTGGTTTACAAATAGGGTGGTGGACGAGTGGAACAAGCTTAGCAACCTTGTAGTAAGTGCGGGAACTCTGGAAAGTTTCAAAAGGAGGCTAGATAGATTCATGGATGATAGAGAGTGGTAGTAACTCTCGAGAGGAGCTGCCATGCACAGGCCAACCGACCTATTGCAGACTCCTTATTTTCTTATGTTCTTATGTCATATTAGTGTGTGTGTGTGTGTGTGTGTGTGTGTGTGTGTGTGTGTGTGTCAAAAGTATCGTCTATGAGTAAGAATAGATTTCCTTCTACAGTATATCTTCTATTCCTCGAGACGTTCAATTTGCAATAATCATCTATCAGAAGAGTTTTACCTTACATCTGCAATACGTCATATTTACCCCTGACTAGGGATCCATTGTCGGCACAGGGAGTAGACCGAGCACAGGATCAGTTAAGGTTCCTTCCTCCTTCAAGCAGTTATTAATGGTTTATAAGATAGAGACGCAGTGCGGGGCCACCCAAGGTACAGCTTCTCTAAGACTCATACGCTGGGTTCCCTCTACCCTCCCATCCTAGTGCAAATTTTATCGATATTTTGGCACCCAAATTTAGTGTCTAAGTTAAAGTGAACCAGTTTTTAAGCGTTCTGACATCACCAGTTTGAGGGAAAATTTCGTCTTGGGAATTTATGATTCGGCATATCAAGTCTTACGAGGGCTGGTCATGAGACAGGGTTAATATGGGGGTTATGAGAGAGTCCAGCTGATAACATGGGGTGGAGGGCAGCGTGGTACGAGGTGCGTGGGTTCAATATGACACTATCAACACCAGCTGTTCGGCCCCCATCCTCAGAAGCCGCACGCGAACCACAAAAGAATGGATCCCAGATGATTCACCCAGTGCTTGAACCAGCTGAACACGGGTCGATTACCAAGGTGTGATTATTATCTATGATGTACTGCAGCGGCAAGAGTGTAGGACGCCTCTGACAGCGGGGTTACCTACCAAGGGGTGTTTGTCCATGATTAACTCCTGCAGATGGTGGTAAGTGATGGTTCAGAGGAAGCGCTAACTACCAGGCGTGATAAACTGATGACCCAGATAGGTGTGTGTGTGTGTGTGTGAAGACCGAGCTACAGTAGAGTGGAACATTGCTGAGGTCTACAGAGAATCCAGATTATCAAACTCAAGAGGATTACCTAATTATTCGCTGCCCCCATCACCCACCTGAAGATTAATCACCCTAACGCTACCTAAGGATGGTTAGGTTAAGGCTGGGTTAGGTTAATGTGGGGCAGATTAGGTTAAGGAAGGCTAGGTAAAGTTAAGGAAGGCTAGGTAAAGTTAAGGAAGGCTAGGTTAGGTTAAGGAAGGATACGTTAGGTTAAGGAAGGCTAGGTTAGGTTAAGGAAGGCTAGGTAAAGTTAAGGAAGGCTAGGTTAGGTTAAGGAAGGATACGTTAGGTTAAGGAAGGCTAGGTAAAGTTAAGGAAGGCTAGGTTAGGTTAAGGAAGGATACGTTAGGTTAAGGAAGGCTAGGTTAGGTTATGGAAAGCTAAGTTAGGTTAAAGGGGTTAAGTTAGGTTAGGATGGTTAATCTCCAGGGCAAAGACGGTGTGGGGGGCCAATCTTCAGGTGATCTAACTTAAATCCTAACGCACCTGTAATTAGTATAGTCTCTCAGCAATACAACCCTTATATCAACGCCAACCATAAACTCACCACTTCAATACACCATTACACTACCACAACCACCAACATCAACACACCAACACACCCTACACCAACACCCCCACACCCCCCCACACCAACACCCCCACACCAACACCCCCCACACCCCACATCAACCTCCCACAGCCACTTACTTAAGGTGCCGGCACACATCACAGACCCGGATGTGTTGACGTCACAGCATCACTCGTAGTTAGCTTTCTCACTAGTGGTCATTAACACCCGACTACTGGCAATAAAGACTTACTTAACGAGGCTGTTAGAGGGTAGGGTGTCAGTTTACTCACCCACACTACCATCTTCAATTCTAATGTATTCCTTCAGTCCTTAACATTATATACTAAATATATTCATCATTTGTCTACTTATAATATCAAACTTATTACTTATTTGCTTTAAGATATAACTTCTCCATATGACTCACTTCCTGTGTTCAATATCTTTTTCTAGCGTATTTTCTTCATTATATTTTGTGCGTATTTTCTTCATTAACTTTTGTGCGTATTTTCTTCATTATATTTTGTGCGTATTTTTCTTAATTATATTTTTGGCGTATTTCCTTCATTATCATTAGTTGCGTATTATCTTCACTACCTTTTTTGAGTATTTCTTCATTATCTTCGCATATTTTCTTCATTATCTTCGCATATTTTCTTCATTATCTCTGCGTATTTCTTCCTATGTGGTGATTCATTGTGCTCTCTCAATAAACATTCGAGGTGTCAACATAAACACGTCATCATGTGGAGGTAACAAGTCTCAATTAAATCAAGGATGACACATGGAATATAATTACCTATACACCTGCCCAAGAGAAACATATTTACTGTTCTAAATTATCCATGAGTTATATAACATTAAATATATATGAATAAAAAAGCTGTATACCAGATGAAAGCTTAAATTAATTATAGAGATCATATAGGTATAAAATTATATTATGGTATATTATTTAGCTTTGTTATAGTGTAAATTAAGTTAACATGGCAGTTCGGCAGCTATCATTGAATCACTATTAAAGTCTATATATTGTGACTGCTGTTTGTCTTAAGGTGACCGATAAGATAGGAATGTGTGGTGAAAGTGAGTGGGAGTTCACTTCAAATTTAAGTGAAAAGAGCCGCTCTACTTACAACTGTCCGACCGATCTTATTGTCTAACCTAACCTGACCTGACCTGACCTAACCTGACCTGACCTGACCTGACCTAATCTTACTAAATCTGACGTAATTTAACCTTGTAAACAGGAAGCTATAGCAACACCCTAATATTTGTGAAACGAAGAGCCGTGTCGTGTCAAGGTGTGTGTGTGTGTGTGTGTGTGTGTGTATGTGTGTGTGTCTGTGTGTGTGTGTGTGTGTGTGTGTGTGTGTTCTTGTGTGGGAATTGACCTGAAACGGGTTTAAAGTCCTAATTTTCCTATTATTCTGAACACTTTAGTATGACACAAGAAATATAATGATAGTTAATGAGTCTAAACTGTAGAGCCTGTTTAATACTACAAGACAACGTTAAAAGACACTCTTCCCAACTCAATTTTACAGAGAACCAACACTATTTATTTACCTAGATACTCTTTCATCATTCTACCTTCAGTTTATTCCTATTAAAAGTTAAGAAGAGGTGTAAGTAAGTTCCTACGACACAGATAATAATTCAATGTTGTAGAATGTAGTTTATACAATGTCATCCGGTAGACCTACAATACAGTTACTACATTATTTCTCACTCCCAGGACACAGTGTCAACATCCCAGTATTGTCTCTCGCCGGATCTATCACTGCCTTGTACACACACACTGTCACCTGCTAGTGTCAGACGGAACACAGTAGCTACCACACACACCCCCGAGTATAACACATATGTAGGTGGGGACGGTGAGGATGGAGGTCAGGTACGCGTGTCAAGCTTGGTGGTGTGTGTGTGTGTGTGTGTGTGTGTGTGGCGGTGCAGGATCTTCCAATATTAAACTCTTAAGTGTTCGCTAGGCGCTCCTGTGGGTGGGTGGAAATCCGACACAAGAGAATGTTTCACCTCACGAATAACAATGACACACACACACACACACACACACACACACAATGTTAAATGCATGAGATAAGGTGTTTCACTCCATCTCCAGTATTTGCGTCTACCTACCATTCTTGAAGTAAACAAACACGTATTATTAACTCCTCGTTGATGCATTAACTCCCATGGCAAGATATCAAAAGTGACCAAGATGACTATTAAATTCATGAAAGATATCTCAGGTGTGGAGTACAATGCTGCCTCTTGATACGACAAAGACCGATCCATCACGACCCCAGCAACGCCCTGTCAGCATTGTACCTGGCGAAGGAGGAGTGGCCACAGTCACAAGCAACGTGGCCACTTTCATATTCCAAGGGCCAGCTGTAAGGCCAACAAGTGGTCCTCTCGGCTACGCCCACCATATACCCACCACGATGCCCGTCTCAATATCTCATACCCAAACTGATGAACTGACCGAGAGATAGGACAGATGCCCACCATAGTCTTTATATATATACGGTTTACGGAATTTACAGATTTACAAACAATACATTTAAGAATTTATATATATACCAATACACCTATTTTCTAACAAACCTCAAATTCATCAATACATTTACTTATCTACAGCAAAATACAATTTCTATCCCGGTAACATTCTACAGACCTACAGGTACCTACTCACCACCACCACAACAAAGACTCAAACATACCCCCCCACCCCACCCCCCCTACCACACACACACACTCCCCATCACACCACACTTGAGTCTATCACACACACTATCACACTGTATCATTAAGAACAACAAGGGCTCACACAATACCACCGTTGCAAAGGTTCACTATAAACTACTGGATAGACTCAAGGTAATCTGTTCTTGACACTGATGATTATTACACTTACCTGTAATACTATCTACCTTACCTATATAATAAAGATGACACACACACACACACACACACACACACACACACGAAACTAAACCAACCATAAAAAAAATACAATAACTAACTACAGCTCAAATAGGTTTTTCTCATAGTTTAACCACGTCTCACATACACTATACCTTACACACATACACCATACCTTACACATAATACACCATACCTTACACACATACACCATACCTTACACATAATACACCATACCTTACACACATACACCATACCTTACACACATACACCACACTAATCATATATCCCACGTCACTATATTCTCATCATACCTCCTCCCACACTCACTCCACCATACCCCCATACATAGACTCCACACAAGGGTAGCTCTGTTCCACCCCCTTGTTCACTTAATACTGAACATACACCCGACTTAGAACATTGAAATTTTCGTTGTATTGAACATTAACTTAGTTTTAGTATACTTAGCATTAATTTTGTTCTGTTCCTTTATGTTAATTTTAGTTAATGTATGTATGTATGTATGTATGTATGTATGTATGTATGTGTACCTCTGTCTTCCATGAATATTTTACTAAGAAAGGCTTATTAAAGACGTGTGTTAATTTACTTCAGGAAATACAACTCATTATTGCAATGTAAACTGAAGAACTTTAATACAACAATATACACCATACATACAGTGAGACAGACATACATAAAGACATTGTAGAATATAATGGAAAGAAAGGAATGATTTGGAGATGAAAGGAATGATTTAAGGATGATTTTAGGATGAAAGGAATGATATTAGGATGACAGGAATGATTTTCGCGAACTAATCAAACAGTAGCTCACCGGTATTGTAAAATAATACAACCAAACCTCAGTGAAATACGAGACAGTACCAACGTTAAGCTGAAGGGCATATGAGGTAATATTTTAATTAGCTCTTAGAGGTAAAAAAAAAAGGTACTGAGGGGTGAAACTTGACCTGTGAGACGAGATTCCTGGCGAGATAAATTTTCCTGGGTAAGCGAGGGGCGTGTCAGCTGATATCTCACGTGTCTTCTACCTCTCTACCTCACACACACACACACACACGCTTCCGTATAGACATATCTACCAGAAGTTTAGAGTAGAATAAATTTTTGTCTCGTTATAATCTAAAAGTTTGTGTCTCTGGGTCAAGGTACAGAAGCCTACACAGGTATAGATGAGGTGTGTAAGCAGGAGGGGGTAGAAGGATGCTGTAGTAATGTGTGTAGTGGTGTGGCTGACGACCTCTTGTGTGTAGTGGTGTGGCTGACGACCTCTTGTGTGTAGTGGAGTGGCTGACGACCTCCTGTGTGTAGTGGAGTGGCTGACGACCTCTTGTGTGTAGTGGTGTGACTGACGACCTCTTGTGTGTAGTGGAGTGGCTGACGACCTCTTGTGTGTAGTGGTGTGGCTGACGACCTCTTGTGTGTAGTGGTGTGGCTGACGACCTCTTGTGTGTAGTGGTGTGGCTGACGACCTCTTGTGTGTAGTGGTGTGGCTGACGACCTCTTGTGTGTAGTGGTGTGGCTGACGACCTCTTGTGTGTAGTGGTGTGGCTGACGACCTCTTGTGTGTAGTGGTGTGGCTGACGACCTTCTGTGTGTAGTGGTGTGGCTGACGACCTCTTGTGTGTAGTGGTGTGGCTGACGACCTCTTGTGTGTAGTGGAGTGGCTGACGACCTCTTGTGTGTAGTGGAGTGGCTGACGACCTCTTGTGTGTAGTGGTGTGGCTGACGACCTCTTGTGTGTAGTGGAGTGGCTGACGACCTCTTGTGTGTAGTGGAGTGGCTGACGACCTCTTGTGTGTAGTGGTGTGGCTGACGACCTCTTGTGTGTAGTGGTGTGGCTGACGACCTCTTGTGTGTAGTGGTGTGGCTGACGACCTCTTGTGTGTAGTGGTGTGGCTGACGACCTCCTGTGTGTAGTGGTGTGGCTGAGGACCTCTTGTGTGTAGTGGAGTGGCTGACGACCTCTTGTGTGTAGTGGTGTGGCTGACGACCTCTTGTGTGTAGTGGTGTGGCTGACGACCTCTTGTGTGTAGTGGAGTGGCTGACGACCTTCTGTGTGTAGTGGTGTGGCTGACGACCTCTTGTGTGTAGTGGAATAGCTGACGACCTCTTGTGTGTAGTGGTGTGGCTGACGACCTCTTGTGTGTAGTGGAGTGGCTGACGACCTCTTGTGTGTAGTGGTGTGGCTGACGACCTCTTGTGTGTAGTGGAGTGGCTGACGACCTCTTGTGTGTAGTGGTGTGGCTGACGACCTCTTGTGTGTAGTGGTGTGGCTGACGACCTCTTGTGTGTAGTGGTGTGGCTGACGACCTCTTGTGTGTAGTGGTGTGGCTGACGACCTCTTGTGTGTAGTGGTGTGGCTGACGACCTCTTGTGTGTAGTGGAGTGGCTGACGACATCTTGTGTGTAGTGGTGTGGCTGACGACCTCCTGTGTGTAGTGGAGTGGCTGACGACCTCTTGTGTGTAGTGGTGTAGCTGACGACCTCTTGTGTGTAGTGGTGTGGCTGACGACCTCCTGTGTGTAGTGGTGTGGCTGACGACCTCTTGTGTGTAATGGTGTGGCTGACGACCTCTTGTGTGTAGTGGAGTGGCTGACGACCTCTTGTGTGTAGTGGTGTGGCTGACGACCTCTTGTGTGTAGTGGTGTGGCTGACGACCTCTTGTGTGTAGTGGTGTGGCTGACGACCTCTTGTGTGTAGTGGTGTGGCTGACGACCTTCTGTGTGTAGTGGTGTGGCTGACGACCTCTTGTGTGTAGTGGTGTGGCTGACGACCTCTTGTGTGTAGTGGTGTGGCTGAAGACCTCCTGTGTGTAGTGGTGTGGCTGACGACCTCTTGTGTGTAGTGGTGTGGCTGACGACCTCTTGTGTGTAGTGGTGTGGCTGACGACCTCTTGTGTGTAGTGGAGTGGCTGACGACCTTCTGTGTGTAGTGGTGTGGCTGACGACCTCTTGTGTGTAGTGGAGTGGCTGACGACCTCTTGTGTGTAGTGGAGTGGCTGACGACCTCTTGTGTGTAGTGGAGTGGCTGACGACCTCTTGTGTGTAGTGGTGTGGCTGACGACCTCTTGTGTGTAGTGGAGTGGCTGACGACCTCTTGTGTGTAGTGGAGTGGCTGACGACCTCTTGTGTGTAGTGGTGTGGCTGACGACCTCTTGTGTGTAGTGGTGTGGCTGACGACCTCTTGTGTGTAGTGGTGTGGCTGACGACCTCTTGTGTGTAGTGGTGTGGCTGACGACCTCCTGTGTGTAGTGGTGTGGCTGAGGACCTCTTGTGTGTAGTGGAGTGGCTGACGACCTCTTGTGTGTAGTGGTGTGGCTGACGACCTCTTGTGTGTAGTGGTGTGGCTGACGACCTCTTGTGTGTAGTGGAGTGGCTGACGACCTTCTGTGTGTAGTGGTGTGGCTGACGACCTCTTGTGTGTAGTGGAATAGCTGACGACCTCTTGTGTGTAGTGGTGTGGCTGACGACCTCTTGTGTGTAGTGGAGTGGCTGACGACCTCTTGTGTGTAGTGGTGTGGCTGACGACCTCTTGTGTGTAGTGGAGTGGCTGACGACCTCTTGTGTGTAGTGGTGTGGCTGACGACCTCTTGTGTGTAGTGGTGTGGCTGACGACCTCTTGTGTGTAGTGGTGTGGCTGACGACCTCTTGTGTGTAGTGGTGTGGCTGACGACCTCTTGTGTGTAGTGGTGTGGCTGACGACCTCTTGTGTGTAGTGGAGTGGCTGACGACATCTTGTGTGTAGTGGTGTGGCTGACGACCTCCTGTGTGTAGTGGAGTGGCTGACGACCTCTTGTGTGTAGTGGTGTAGCTGACGACCTCTTGTGTGTAGTGGTGTGGCTGACGACCTCCTGTGTGTAGTGGTGTGGCTGACGACCTCTTGTGTGTAATGGTGTGGCTGACGACCTCTTGTGTGTAGTGGAGTGGCTGACGACCTCTTGTGTGTAGTGGTGTGGCTGACGACCTCTTGTGTGTAGTGGTGTGGCTGACGACCTCTTGTGTGTAGTGGTGTGGCTGACGACCTCTTGTGTGTAGTGGTGTGGCTGACGACCTCTTGTGTGTAGTGGAGTGGCTGACGACCTCCTGTGAGAACTTAGTCAGGCAAGCAGCTTCTTATCACCCCAACTAGGTCCTTAACCTCCTACCTCACCCCTACCCCTTCTACCTAACCTAACCTAACCTAACCTAACCTACCTAACCCAGCTTGAGGAAGTGTACGGCGGCATGGTTTTTAGATTACGTGTTACCATGTTTGTATTAACCCCCCCTTCTGAATTCTCCCATATAAAATACATTTATTGCTCTCGTAAAACTGAACCCACGACATTTAAGAGTTTAATGAGTTATATTACTGAGTTATTGAGGACAAGATGGTATCATACTCCTGCTTGATGATGTAAAGTATTGTAATAAATTAATAAACTTTTCCTATTGTGAAGTGACTACCAGGAGGAGAGGAGGTTCTGTGTGTGTGTGTGTGTGTGTGTGCGTGAGACCCGACCATAACTCAACCGCCAACATTAAAAAACGAAAATTATAATTCCAGGTGGTTAGTTTGGGAAGACGATGGTGATAGTTGTGGTAGTGGTAGTAGTTGTGGTGGTGATAGTGGTGGTGGTGGTGGTGATAGTGGTGGTAGTTGTGGTGGTGGTGGTGGTGATAGTGGTGGTGATGGTGGTGGTGGTGATAGTGGTGGTGATGGTTAAAATCTACCTCTGGCGGTGT
This sequence comes from Homarus gammarus, assembly GCA_958450375.1. Classification (NCBI taxonomy): domain Eukaryota; kingdom Metazoa; phylum Arthropoda; class Malacostraca; order Decapoda; family Nephropidae; genus Homarus; species Homarus gammarus. Next base: position 779,459 of record CAUDMG010002030.1, read on the forward strand.
TTATCTCGTAGAGCATTTTGTTATAACCACGAGAGCGGTTGTTCTGACGCCTTATATAGTACCCTTGAGCCGCCACCACACCACTACCACCCTCGCCTCACCTGTGCTAGAGGAGACTCACACCTGCCCTCTTTATCTGTTCTCACTTCATTGCTCTCCTCATAGTTGGGTGAAGCAAGCCAATGAGAGGGGAGAATCTGTCTTTTTTCCCTCCTTCCACTGTCTATTGAAACTATCTTTATCTGTCTACCTATCAGTCTGTCTGTCTGTCTGTCTGTCTGTTCAGTCATTAGAAATAACTATGATCACACACCACCTCTCTCTCTCTCTCTCTCTCTCTCTCTCTCTCTCTCTCTCTCTCAAAACACAACATCAATAGTTATTTATTACAGCAAATTTTAATGACCCGAGATACTGCTTTTAAAATAAATAAATAAATTACCAAAATACAACAGGAACTTGATGTTAAAATCTATTCCAACGAACTTGAGAAAGATTACGTAAATTTTAAAACGAAGGGGGGGGGGGGAGGGTGGTCTCTCAGGTGTACGTAATTAATGAGAAACACCTTACCTGTATACCCCCCCCCCCACTCCCTCTATCTAATATACCACACCCCTATGATTCGCTGCCATATTGGTTCGCCAGGTAAGATAATTATTTAGTCATATATGAACATTAATTCCTGTTAAGAGAGACGTTAATAACCGGGTGGACTTCGTTATAAAAGGTGATTATAATTTTTCTCTCAATCAAAAATCGTCTTATCATGGGTGTTACCTGGATAATATTATACCTTTTGTATTACCTTTACCTGTGATCTAATTTGAATATTGGTACTGATGTCACTGAATAAATATATAGCATAACATAACATAATATAACACCATACCATAACATAACATAATATAACACCATACCATAACATAACATAATATAATACAAGTTTCTTCGGGTTATAGATACAATTATAGGAGCTAAATGCTATTATAAGAACAACGAAAGAACAGTAACTCTAAAAGAACAAATTTAATAATACCATTTGTTGATTTCTGTGTAAGAGACCTTTCCTTTGTCACTCATGCTTGTATAGTGAAGAACAATCAGAACACAGACTAACGTTCGCCTGACGTAGAGCTTTCAACTGGACGTCTTTGCATGATGGGAGGTTGAGGGGAAAGGGTATCACCATGGCGCTGTTAACTGGGTGTAATGGGGTTGTTTTGGTTGGTATAAAGATGGTGCCAAATCTTGTAGGCTGTTTCTGACTCTGTGGCACTTGATCAGGATATTACACAGGGGGTAAATAGTTTATGGTGTTAAACCTATGAATAATGGCCGTATAGGTAGATGTTTTTTGATGTTATCTCAAGGGGTATTGAGGGTGGTGGTGGTGGTAGTGGTGTTGAAGTGGTGATGGGTAGTGAGGGTGGAGGTGTTGAAGGTGAAGGTGTTGTGGTAGTGGTGAGGCTGCTGGTGAGGGTGGCGGTGGCGATGCTGTAGGTGCTGATATATCCTTCGTGGGGAGTCCTATGATATAATCCTTAGACCAGTTGATGTTATCTGGTGACAGCTAATCTCCCTACTGAACGCCGACGGGGGATTTCAAGAGAAAATATTACAACCCCCCCCCTAAAAAATATCCCAAGAGGATTACATTGATGGCCAAGACGAAGCATTACCATAATTGATTTCCATTGTGTAGTTAACTCGGGCGGGTATTGGCTGAGGGGAGACTACTGTACGTGCCCTTAGCTATATAAGTCCTTCAGATCACCCTCAATGATAACAAAAAAATATGAAGAAAGAAAAAATCACAAAAATCGAAAAGTAATCCTAATATTTAATCCACTCAGGTATCTTGTGTGTGTGTGTGTGTGTGTGTGTGTGTGTGTGTGTCAACCATCTCACCAAATCTTCCCTCACATACCACTCCTCATTCCCCCCTCCCCCCCTTCCTCCTCTCCTTTTCTTTTACTCCCCCCCTTTATGGTCTTTGAGGGGAAGTTATCAGGAGGCCAGAAGAGGCGGTAATTACCCCCAAAGAGTTGTTAATTACGTCGTCAGGGTTGTTAAGGTGCAGGTCGCTCAGGGACGACTATGATTGGTAGGGAGGAGAGTGGGGAGGGGGGAAGGGGACAAATGAACTACCAAATTGGCCTCTCTAATACTAATGGAAGCTGATTTTTATGGTGATATTTCATGATTTTTTTTTTTACATATATTGGATGTATTTAAACTTATGTATAACTTTGTTGAGGTGGTAACATTTTTTTTTGTATTCTGAGAAGATATGACGTTTGTTATTTTTTTTAGTATGTATGTATGTATGTATGTATGTATGTACAGTGTTACGTAAATCAAGTAATGTATACAGTATACCGTCAGTACAAACAATGTATATTATGTATAGGACAGAACCATTAATTATTGGCAGTTATGCGTTAAAATATATTATTTCTTGTCATTTTCCCAACCGTTCATGTGCCGTTGCGGACTGTAATGCGGTAGTTCTCAGAGCGGTCCAACATCTGCTACCCACCACCACTAACTACCCCGCAGGCCAAGACACCTGTAATTACCTGGATTCTAAATGATTCTTACGGTATTTTTTTCCCTTAATTAATAAAATTAAAGAATGCAGGTAACAGATGCACTTATAAGACACAGGTGTATTGTTACTATGGCCTTAACTACTAAAGTGTTTTAAAAGAATATACTAAATTAGGTTAATGTATTTGCCATGGCGACAATATGACTACTGAGACTCGGCCATACTTAGGTACTCCTGTTTCGTAGCTTATGTCATGCAGGGAAAAAATTACGTATTATTATTATTTTTTTTTGGGGGGGGGGGGGAGGGGAAAGGAACCTGACTCGTGTTCATTGAAGCATCAGGAGTTGAGAGTTTGGTACAGTAGTGTAATAATAATAATATCAATAATAATAATAATAATAATAATAATAATAATAATAATAATAATAATAATAAACGGTTTATTAATAGAGTTGCAGCCGGTGGCTGAAAATATACAGACTTTCATTTGATTTAGACATAATGATATAATATGCATTGAATACATTTACAGGGCTGTACAGTACATAAATCAGGAGTTGTTTATTATTTTAACAATAGATGGGATGGTGCTGTTCTTATATCTATCAGTGCGGGCTGTTGTGGGCTGAATTTTGTTGTAGTGGCGGACTGCGCGAGTTGGGCGGGGGGCTGCAGGTGGCAGGAGGTGGCGATGGCGAGGGTGGTGCAGTAGTCCACGACCAAACCTTTCCAGTGCTTGGTGGTGGAGGTCACTGAGGGATGGCATTTCCAGGGTGGAGAGAGCGTTGTTGTAGCCGGAGTATTCTGCGCCGAGCATGATTCTGCAGGCCCTTTTCTGTACCTTCTCTAGCTGACGTTGTTGGGTGGAGTTGAGAGAAGACGACCAGGCTGGTGACGCATACGTTAGTTTGGGGAGAATAAAGGCGTTAACATAAGAACATAAGAAAATAAGGAGTCTGCAATAGGCCGGTTGGCCTGTGCATGGCAGCTCTTGTCGAGAGTTGTAGATGGTCCTCAGCTCTGGCGTGGGTGTCCCAAGTGACCTAAGTCTTCGTAGCATGTAGAGACGGTACGAGGCTGCCTTGACTGTGTTATTTACATGGGCCTTCCAGTCAAGTTTGTTGTCTATAGTTACACCCAGGAGTTTGGCAGACTGCACTAGCTGGAGAGGATGGGCACCCACTGTGACTGCTGGAGCTTGCACTGGAGTGGTGGCGGTATTGATGTGCATGACTACGGTTTTGGTGTGGTTGCTGGTGACCTTGTTCTCCGTAGTCCATGCCTGTAGCCTGTCCAGGGTGCCTTGGAGCGATGAGTAGTCTGGTGCGGTGTTGTTCACTGAAACCCCCACAGTGCTGTCATCCACGTACTTGTGTGTGTGCGTGTGTGTGTGTGTGTGCGTGTGTGTGTCGTAAAAGTGGACCATGTTACTTTAATCTGTACACTTGACTCAGCAGGCAGCGAAGAGATTCATAAACATCACAAACAATAAATTCAGAATAAAAATAAACCTACGATTTTTTATCTTCTCTCTCTCTCTCTCTCTCAGCTACACTTTCATCATCGCTCCAAAATAAACCCAAGACTAGTGCCAGTAAGAGCAGGTGATGACGGAGGGGGGGGGGGGGGTGCTGTCAGGCAGTGATGAATGACCAATACACCAGCCTTCAACACCTAGCCCTCATTATGCGCGCGCAGGTCCCTCCCTCCTCCTCTCGTTCAACCTCTGCTGCTGCTACACTTCCACGCCGCGGTATTGTTGATGTTTAATTTTTTTTTTTTGTGGGGTGGTACTTCCTTGTTGAGTGTGTTGGTCGTGGTGCGCTTCTGGTTGATTGTTTATCATTCCTGACCATCTAGCACGAGATTTAAGAGACGGGGGTTCATAGTACGTGTGAGAATATGTTATACACACACACACACACACACACACACGCACACATACACACACACACACAGGGCAGTACACATCCCAACATCAATCTACACGGTACATTAAACTTTACATAAATTTACATCACACCTCCATCACCCAGCCACCCAGGTACACGCCCCACCATCACTGCCCACACAAAAACACATTATATCCCCAAAAATTAGTCCGCCGACGATAACTGACAGCTGGAGGTGGCGGCCAGACACCATTACGATCCAGCTGTGGCCTCTCTCCCTCCTTCTCTCTTCAGCTGGTGACCCGGCAGGTAGGAAAGGGCAGGAACCACCCTCAGAAGGTCTACCTCACTCAGCTGGAGCCACGGCAGGTAAGAAAGGACAGGAACCACCCCCAGAAGGTCTACCTCACTCAGCTAGAGCCCAGGCAGGTAAGAAAGGGCAGGAACCGCCCTCAGAAGGTCTCTCTCACCTAGCTAGAGCCCCGGCAGGTAAGAAAGGGCAGGAACCGCCCTCAGAAGGTCTCTCTCACCTAGCTAGAGCCCCGGCAGGTAAGAAAGGGCAGGAACCGCCCTCAGAAGGTCTCTCTCACCTAGCTAGAGCCCCGGCAGGTAAGTGAGGGCAGGAGCCGCCAACACCTGTCCTGCAGCGCCATCAGGAGGTCCATTATGCCAGAGGATTGTGTTTGCTCCCTCTCCTCTGACCGTCGGCTCTGTTATTAAGAAACAATAAAAGAACAGCGAGAGAGCGTGGCGTGCCTGGAGACCCTGCAGTGAGCTTCTTCAGATTATTTCACACCTTCTCGTCCAGAGGGATGGTGGGGGTCACCTGAATGAGCGAACACTTGTGAGATGTTTGGCAACTTTACTGATGCGCCGCTGGAGCTGTGACCTGTATTTAACGCGAATGTTTAATGGGTTTTTATCGTATTTTTGAGAAACATGAAATTACACTTTCATTCGCGGACATTTTTTTTGCTGCATTTTATCTGATAGTGGCGAAAGTTGAGGATATTTTATGGAATTAATTGTATTACTGAGTTATCTCTTTATACAACAATACAGTTCACCGTATGCAAATTAACTGTCTGTTACACTACTGTCTATAATTTCACGCAGTTACAACATTATCTAAACAGACCGTATATTGTATGGTAAAAAAAATACTCTACATGATTATACACCTTTAAAGGAAATCAACTCGACTCTGAAGAACAGACAAATATTCACACACTAGCAAGAGAAAAACTCCATAACATAAAGGCGTACATACTCAATACTGTATAAATATGTATACTACTAACAGTAATACAATCATACATTTATCCTTTCCACGTATACCTACACATATGGCCGAAATAACAAAAAAAATAAATGTTGAGGAATAAATCACAAGAGAAATCACACGTGTTGTTGACGGTTCAGGTAGCAACGTTCAACCACAGACTCTCTAGCTAGACAAAACAAGAGACATACCTTTACCCGTTACCACATAAAGCAAATCACACCACAACCTCTATGACACCTGCTATTGTTGTGGCGTATCAGTGACGTTATTCCCTAGTAACCTCCCCCCCCCCCAACCCCCCTACCCACCTAGAGTGCTCTACCATCCAACCCTACTACCCCCTACTACCCCCTATCCACTCCACTTCCTCCCCCCCACACCTCTCCTCTCCACCTCACTACCCCCCCTCTCCCAACCTTCCCCCTCATCCTGCCTCTTCCGACAACAATACCTTAAGTCATCCACCCTTTCTTAGTAACTATAATCCCCCTCCTTCCCCATCGTCATCGCCCCTCTCCCCTTCCTCCCCATCGTCATCGCCCCTCTCCTCTCCCTCCCCATCAACCCTCTCCCCTTCCTCCCCATCGTCGTCACCCCTCTTCCTCTTTTCCCCGACTACCTCTCCTACCCCATGGGGCCAGACGAAGCCTTCACACCAAGCCTCAGGGAGTGTAACTTGGGATACATTATGAGGTGTGGTGATGAGGGAAGAGGGGGAGAGGGGGATGAAGGAAGGAAGTGGAGGGAGGGACGAAGGAAGGAAGGAAGGAGAGGAGAGAAGAAACATCCTTATAAAGACGTAAGAGACAAAAAAAAAGAACAACACAAAACCCAAGGAACAAAGTAAAACAAAAACAAAAAAACAATCCGGAAGAGATAAGAAAAAAAAAACGCGACAAAATAAACAATGAAGTGAGACATGGAGAGATGAGATAAATAAATGAGGGGAGAGACTATGAGAAAACAACTGATTGTTTACATGAGATGAGGAGAGAGATCACGGGGAGATAAAATTAGCCCGGGGAGATGAGGAGAGAGATCACGGGGAGATGAGGTGGGGGAGAATAAACCTGATCTATTTAATAGTCCTTTAACACAGAGGAGACGAAGCTAATCACCAATGGCAATAATCAACTTAACTACGGCTATCACAAACTACAATTACTAATGATACTAACAATTACAGGTGAAATATCATTGTAATTAGAGATATATTCACTAATAGTTACGTATCATAAAATTAAACTAAGATAACATCACAGTTTAACCCGGAAAAACAGATCGAAGTTCAGGGTTGTTTGCATTATCGTCGGTGGCAGGAGGGCGTAGGTGTGGGCGAGAGAGTGGGCGTGGGCGTGATGAGGGACGACCTGTGGAGCCTCTCTCACCCACCTCCTGCTCCTGCCTCCTCCAGCCTTCTAATCTAAAGGACAGTGACCTGGCCTACCTGTGGAGCGTCCCCCTAACCTACCTGTGAAGCGTCCCCTAACCTAAACTACTTGTAGAGCTTCCCCTAATCTAACTCGTAGGGCCATCCTTAACACCTGGTGGTAGAGGTGTGATCTGCCCTACCTACACCTATAACCATCCCCCTTCCCCATTCCCCTCTCCGACACACCTGAGCCCCCCGGACACGTGTTATCATAGTGTAGGGAAGGGGGAAGGAAGGGGGGGGGGGGGAGGGGGGAGGGGGACGTTGATCCACCCTCTGTGTTATTGTGGCAAATCCATTTATTATTTTTTCATAACGTGGGCAACTCATTTACATACACGTCATATTTATGTTGGATTTTTTTCGCGTAACCCATAACCTTTGACCCAGCCCAGTCACGATAACTACCACACACCTTGTTATCACCATGAGTGAGAGCCTATCATGTATCACACCTCTGTTCACACCTGTCTATTATCACACAAACTCACTCACGTACAAACCACATGATTTAATTACTGGCAAATATTAACACAATCAGATTAACCCATTATGTACCTGTAATAACCATACCCAAATAGAATGTTTGATTATATTACGTATAATTTTATGTATTTCCAAACAACGTTAATTGAAAACCATAAATACAATGGCTTATTATAATTACAATATTCTCTTAAAATATCTAATGTCATTAACAAAAATTACTCTTATTTGAAAAACAGTTTCATTTTCATTAACCCGTTGCAATTATAATATTATCGAAAATAGCACCAGTGAATTAATACTGGAAATTCAAGTTTACGTTTTATGAAATGGTGACAAACGCAAATCAACGTAACTGGTTCTAGAACATCCCTTAGTGCTACCCCTCCCCCCCCCCCCTTGGCTCTCTCTCCTTTTCTGCTTCCCTGTTTCTCCCCTCTCTCTATTTCTGCCTCCTCAAGTTTAGTGGAGAAAGTACAGACAGACAGACAGACAGACACTTTCCTGGTATGATTTAAGTAGATGGGGAGGCAGGATAGGATAGGATAGGTGGACTGTACATATAACCTGACGAGCTCCTGTAAACACACTAGTGAAGGGGACTGTACATATAACCTGACGAGCCCCTGTAAACGCACTAGTGAAGGGGACTGTACATATAACCTGACGAGCCCCTGTAAACGCACTAGTGAAGGGGACTGTACATATAACCTGACGAGCCCCTGTAAACACACTAGTGAAGGGGACTGTACATATAACCTGACGAGCCCCTGTAAACACACTAGTGAAGGGGACTGTACATATAACCTGACGAGCCCCTGTAAACGCACTAGTGAAGGGGACTGTACATATAACCTGACGAGCCCCTGTAAACGCACTAGTGAAGGGGACTGTACATATAACCTGACGAGCCCCTGTAAACGCACTAGTGAAGGGGACTGTACATATAACCTGACGAGCCCCTGTAAACACACTAGTGAAGGGGACTGTACATATAACCTGACGAGCCCCTGTAAACGCACTAGTGAAGGGGACTGTACATATAACCTGACGAGCCCCTGTAAACGCACTAGTGAAGGGGACTGTACATATAACCTGACGAGCCCCTGTAAACACACTAGTGAAGGGGACTGTACATGTAACCTGACGAGCCCCTGTAAACACACTAGTGAAGGGGACTGTACATATAACCTGACGAGCCCCTGTAAACGCACTAGTGAAGGGGACTGTACATATAACTTGACGAGCCCCTGTAAACGCACTAGTGAAGGGGACTGCACATATAACCTGACGAGCCCCTGTAAACGCACTAGTGAAGGGGACTGTACATATAATCTGACGAGCCCCTGTAAACGCACTAGTGAAGAGGACTGTACATATAACCTGACGAGCCCCTGTAAACACACTCGTGAAGGGGACTGTACATATAACATGACGAGCCCCTGTAAACACACTAGTGAAGGGGACTGTACTGCACAAGGAAATAAAATTACTGTAAACATAATCTCTCTTAAGGTGATCGGTTGAGTAAAAAAAAACGTTGGTTTAATCTGATGCACAATAAAACAACTCACTGTTTTATTCATTTGGGAGAGAAACTGGATAAGATTTTCTATAATGAAAGACGAATGTTTTAACAATTTTAGCCTCGTAGCATAATATATTAAACCAAATGGAGGAATATATACAATTTCCTTTCTTTTTTCCTCAAACTAACATGAACCACAAGTAATGAACCTCCCTCTTTAGCCCTCCAGGTGAGAAAATCTAGCCAGGTAAGATGAGAGAAAGTGCCAACAGGTAGATAACTGGTTTTGTTGACTATCATCATCAACAGGTGAGTAATTAATCATCACCAACATGGAACAGTAACATCATTCTGAATATTATTATCATCATTATCATCATCATCATCATCATTATCATCATCATCGCCCACCAGGCCTTCTTAATCATAAAGGGAAAACGATGGTGGGCTGAGGGGGGGGGGATGGAGGAGGGTATTCGGGCACTGTGTGTGGGTGTGTGTGTGTGTGTGTGTGTATGTGTGTGTGTGTGTGTGTGTTATGTGTGTGTGTGTGTGTGTGTGAAAATGGCTCCCACGAGGTATGCTCCAGCTAACACCTGATACTCTCTCGTTTCGAATCTCTTGGCGCCTTATACATAAGAGCCACACTAATACTGGCTCTAAGATACACCTTCGCCTAGTGGCAATGTTACACCCTGACTGACACCTGAGATAGTACTAACCCCAAGTTCACAAATGGTTTATAAACACACAAACCTAACTTAATCTAACCTTACCTTACCTAACCAAACCTAACCTAACCCACATATAAGAAGTGCATTCTGATTTTGTATTCCTATTTTGTGGATATAAATAAAATATCACCAATTTAGGTTTAATATCATTTATATAGTTTAACCCAATGCCATATTTAATCTTAGCAAAGGGGAGGAGGGGAATTAAAGACTTTAATCAGAGAAGTAATTATATCAAGGAAATTATCAGGTGTTGAGAATCATTTGTGTCGCCAATTTAATCAACAGGGAGTAGGAATTTGCCTCAGGTGATCAAATATCCTTCAGTCTTATAAGTCATTAAATTAATAAAGCATAATAGAAGTATAATTACACAGAGAAGTCGTGTTATTATACTCCGCCATGAGTCTAGAGGGATATACAGTTTTGTTCATGTTCATCCGTCTGTCTGTCTGTACTGTATGATCTGGTTTCTACAAATAATTTTCGTCATAGATGAAACATCACATATAGTACGTTAAAGTATCCTACAAAATCAATCTACAGGTTGTTCTCTATGTACTACTACAGTGAAACCTCTATTTAACGACCACAAGGAAGAGAAAAGTTCGTTATATTGAGATTTTCGTTATATGTGAAATCTCAATCTAACGAACTATACAGAGTAGAAGAGTTCGTTATATTGAGGGGTTCGTTATATGTGAAAACCCCCATCTGACGGAGTGTATGGAGATAGAAGTTCGTTATATGGAGGTTTCACTGTATGTATTATAGACTTGAAGGTCCGTTATATTGATTACAAACTTTCTCACATCACCAATTAAGGGATGAAAAATAATTAACTTGGTCAGGAGTAACAGTAACGGTCCAACAGTAACGGTCCAACAGTAACGGTCCAGAGTAACAGTAACGGTCCAGAAGAAGAGTAACGGTCCAGAATAAGAGTAACGGTCCAACAGTAACGGTCCAGAGTAACAGTAACGGTCCAGAAGAAGAGTAACGGTCCAACAGTAACGTTCCAGAAGAAGAGTAACGGTCCAACAGTAACGGTCCAGAAGAAGAGTAACGGTCCAACAGTAACGGTCCAGAAGAAGAGTAACGGTCCAGAATAAGAGTAACGGTCCAACAGTAACGGTCCAGAAGAAGAGTAACGGTCCAGAATAAGAGTAACGGTCCAACAGTAACGGTCCAGAATATGAGTAACGGTCCAACAGTAACGGTCCAGAGTAACAGTAACGGTCCCGAAGAAGAGTAACGGTCCAAAGTAATAGTAACGGTCCAACAGTAACATCAACGACTCAGAGTAACAGTAACGACCCAGAGTAACAGTAACGACCTAGAGTAACAGTAACGACCTAGAGTAACAGTAACGACCCAGAGTAACAGTAACGACCCAGAGTAACAGCAACGACCCGAGAGTAACAGTAACGACCCAGAGTAACAGTAACGACCTAGAGTAACAGTAACGACCTAGAGTAACAGTAACGACCTAAAGTAACAGTAACGACCCAGAGTAACAGTACCGACCTAAAGTAACAGTAACGACCTAAAGTAACAGTAACGACCTAGAGTAACAGTAACGACCTAGAGTAACAGTAACGACCTAGAGTAACAGTAACGACCCAGAGTAACAGTAACGACCTAGAGTAACAGTAACGACCTAGAATAACAGTAACGACCTAGAGTAACAGTAGCGACTCAGAGTAACAGTAACGACCTAGAGTAACGGTAACGACTCAGAGTAACAGTAACGAAGGCTCCTCCTCTCATTCATCACCTTTAATATTAAGTCGTTAAAGAGGTACACACACACACACACACACACACACACACACACACACGTGCGTTATTAGTTATCGTCAAAGGTTTAGTTATTATGTTTTTATACTTCACTAACCACTCACCCTACCAATCACCCCACACATATATACCCATTCACCCCATTAATCACCCATACGACCAATCACTCGTACGTACCAATAGCCAGTCCATCAGTCACCCATTACCTATCCACCCATTCCATAAATCAATATCAACAGACCAACTACCCACACATACCCAGGGGTGGGGGGGGTGATGGTGGGGGTGAGGGTGGGGGTGAGGGTGGGGGGTGAGGGTGGGGTGATGGGGTGAGGGGGACAACTACTCGTGCACGGATCATTAGCCAGAGATATAGTAATGCCCCTCCCCTCTCCATCCCATTCCATCTCTCCCTCCCTCCCTCACCCTTCCATCTCTCAAGACTTCAGGGCTCGGCATCTGACTAGGTTTTAAGCCATCTAACCTAACCTAACCTAACCTAACCTAACCTATCCTAACCTAACCTAACCTAACCTGACTAGATACGTGAGAACACAACATACTAACTGAGATGAAGTTCTGTCCACCAACATTACATCACATAGACTAATAAATCATCTTGTGTTTATGAGAACTACACACACACACACACACACACACACACACACACACACCCTCAGGATCGTGATTTATACGTATTGGGGGCAAAAGGTGAAGCTCATGGACAAAACATAAGTCGTGTGTTGCTTTTACAATTATCAACACTACAGGTATACAGTACAGAGCTCATTTGCATATGACACCTGACGATATTTAATTAGCGTTTTAATCTACGATCACCTGTTAAGATGTTTGATGTTGTTATTTTAATGAATATATATAAAAAAAATACGAATGATTCAGAAATTTTATGTTATTATTATAATGATATTAATTTTAACTATCTCAAATTCGATAGATAGATACACAAAATTCCATAAAGAGAAGACATTACCTGTGTTCAAGAGGCAATTATGAACACAGGTAACTCGTGCTAGTGATCAATGCCACACACGGATTCACTATACACACAGTGATGCATGACCTGCCGAGGAGCTCACATCACCAACCAAATGACACCATCGATCACCATTATCTCACCATCAACCTCAGCGAATACGGCTTGGTGTCCATCAAGATATTAAAATCATGTTGTGTGCCATCTGTCTGGTGAGGGGGGGGGGTGGTGGGAGGAGGGAGGGAGGTGGTGGCAGGATGGGAAAGGAGAGTTGAGAGGGATTGAGTGGGGTTGAGGGGAGTGTATGTAAACAAGTGCACGTGTTTTGTGTTTGTAAATATTATCACCTGTTCATTAAGCACGTGTTTGTTTATTGACAGGTGTTATTTTTTCTTAATTTATGTCGTGTTTTTTTTCTACAGGTGTTGTGTATTAACGTAAAATAACCAATGCATTTATTATCTTTTTGTGTTCCATTCATTAACGTACAGTAATACAACACAAACCAAAACAGTGATGAAAAACTACTCATGAAACACATCCCAACACAGTATACTATAAAATGGAAATCCCAACAGGTAAACATACAGGTGTGAGACGGCCAGTAATAGTACATATTGACCTTCCTAATTAGCCTTGGTAGCAGGTAAGGTCTAATCCATCACCACCCCACACCTGGACACTATTTTAGGGCGCTTAATGTCTGAAAACTCTCTCTCTCTCTCTCTCTCTCTCTCTCTCTCTCTCTCTCTCTCTCTCTCTCTCTCTCTCTCTCTCTCTCTCTCCTTCCTATGGCTCTGATGAAGTAACTGTTTCGTTGTTGTTGTTGTTAGTTGTTGTTGTTATTGTTGTTGTAGTTGTTGTAGTTGTTGTTATTGTTGTTGTTGTAGTTGTTGTTGTTGTTGCTGTATAAATATGTTTAATCCAATGTTTTTTGTTCTAATTTTCACTTGGGTTGAGGTTCGATTTATTGTGTCTTATCCATAATAGATTTCTGATTCTAAGGTCTTTAACCATTAGAATATAACACCCTGTTAATAAGATCAGCTTAGGCCTTTCTTACACGTATAGTACCATATAACACGACTCTACTGAGCAATACAGAAATAATTAATAATAAAACAATTTAATAACAGATAGTAAGAATTTATTGTGGGTTGATAATTAAATGGTATATGATTTTTTGTCAATGAGGTAATTATAATTATGAGCAATTTAGCAAGGGGGGGTATTGAGGGGAGGGAGAGGGGGGAGGGGGGTACAGACGGACAGACGGACGGATACAAGCTCAACAAACTCACACAAAGAAACAAATACACGAACACACAAGTAAACAATAAGCCCCCCTCCCAAAAACCCTAAAACCAAATTACAAAAACATAAAGACACCAAAACGACATTAACATGATTGAAGACGTAACACAAATTATCCCCACCTTACCTGTACCACCTGGATTAATTACCTCAACCCCCCCCCCCCCCAAAAAAAAAAAAACTCCATGAAAAAACGTAATACGACACAAGAATTATGAATTAACTAACCACCCCACATCTCATTATTCCTTAGAAACTATAAACTCCCCGACAGGAAGAATTAGCGAGTGATGAAGAGTGTATAATCTCCCCCCACCTTCCCTCCCCCATCTCCCAGGACCAAAACAAGGCAGAGGTGGAGACAGTCAACATTTATCATTGGTCTGCAACTTTAGGACAACGGTGTAATAAATCACTTTAGCCTAACCCACCACCACCACCATCACCATCACCATCACTCACCATCACCCTCACCACCCTCACCACCAGCACTATACTATACGCTGAGGGTCACTAACTTCGTCATTAGTCCTTATAAGTCCACACAAGACACCCCAGCATCCTCTCCTCCTCCCCCTACAGATCACTTGTTGAATGATACGTGTTTTTCTCTCCCTGAAGGATCTTATCACCAATGGACCAATGGACCAGTATAGTCGTATTTGTATTATCATCATTAATCATATGTTATAAAGTCACTCATGAATAGTATTTTAATGTTCTTTTTGATAATATTTACCTATTATAACCTAAGTATCATCAAATATGATAGTTGTTCCTTTGACTGGACATAGTTATCTTTCTAAATAACAATAATGATCTAAATATATGCAGTAATTCTCAAACTCTAAACTGGAAACCATAACAGAATCACCAATATAAAGTTTTTTCTTTTTAATTTACATAAACGTTTTAGCATATCGTTATCTCTTACGTAATAGATTAATATATGTATCTCTCAGTTCATAGATACATGTCTTAACTACATATGTATTACCAATCACTCTATTCATGTCTATATATGTATCCAGTTATTATTTCCTCCCGAACAAATTATTTTTACTCTAGAAATTCACCTCCAAACTCTCCTTTCACAAAACAATAACAATTCTCAATCTTCAATCACAAACATTTCTCAGATATTCACACGAAGGGAAACTATCATTATAAATTTGTTAATGTTAATGGTTAATTACAAATTAACATATTCAGATAAAAAAAAATACCATCTGATTAACATAGTGTAAGTTTCTTCCTCGTCTCACACACAAACGGCGACGTCAAGATAAGCTATTGGGGGAGGAGGGGGTGAGGGAAGGAAGGGGGAGGGAAGGAAGGGGGAGGGAAGGAAGGGGGAGGGAAGGAAGGGGAGAGAAGGATGGGGAGAGAAGGATGGGGGAAGGAGGGGAAGAGAAAGGACGGTGAGGATGGGAAGAGAAGGATGATGAAAAGGAGAAGGAGGGGTGTGAAGAAGGGGGAGAAGGAGGAAGGGAAAAGGCGGGGCAAGAAGGAGGATGGGAGAAGAAGAAGAAGGGGGAAAGAAGGATGGGGAAGAGGGAAAAGGAGGGGAGGGGAGGGGGTTAATGTACAGCTTCTGGATTATGACTCGTTTAAAAGGTTCATTAGGAGGTGTCAGTCACAGGTGAACTCCAGGTGAGGTCCAACACCTCAAAACAGTAGCCTCGAGACCTTTATGCCCAGGTGGTTTGTGGCGCTGGATGTTTCACTTGACTATAGGAGATGGGAAGGAGGAGGAAGAAGAGGAAGACCAAGAGGAAGAGGAAGAGGAGGACCAGGAGGAAGAGGAAGAGAAGGACCAGAAGGAAGAGGAGGACCGGAAAGAGGAGAAGGAAGAGGAAGAGGTGGACCAGGTGTAGGAAAAAGAAGAGGAATCAATATATATGCAAAGTTTAACATAAAAATAGTATAGTTTAGTGTACCTGTATATATCAGTAGCCACCTAATACGTTAACCCGAGATCATCAAACAAATTCTTACACAGAGTGACTTCCAGGTGTGATGGCTCGACAGATACAGGTACAAACAAGACGAATATTGGTGATAATTGATTAATATCACCAGAACCAAACTGTAGTAGTAATATTACACCACCATAACAAGAGCTATCAACCCAGCTGGTGTGTTTATTAAATTGGTTAAAGTTTATTCCATTCCCATGTGATTGATAATTAAGATATAAATAAAAATAAGATCTTCAGGTTAGAAAAAAAAATACACGTAAAATTGTTACCTATATAAAAAATATCTCTCTAGTATAGTTAAGTAATCAATTGTTTACTGTTGTCATATCAGGTAACCAATTTTATGGTAATTATTGTTTGTTCTCATGATTTACACAGGTGACTCATCCATGTATGCAGGTACGGTGTTTAACAAGGGAGCTCACCTGAAGATAGCACAAGACAAGATGGCAGATAACATAAACCATGATCTAAATTATTTAAAGACAATGGTATTTAAACATCCACTACCTTACCTGGCGACTCATAAACAGAGGTGTGTAATTAATTAATTTAAACGACAAAAATTAAATACATAAAAGTAAATACTGCCTAAATGCTACAAAAAATACACTGATCATCTACAAAAAAATAAATATGTTTTTTATCCCATGTTAGTAAAAAAAAAAAGTTTGAATAATCGTATGACTGGCTGGTAGGGTGGAGAGTGGGTGGTGGGTGGTAGGGTTGAGGGTGGATGGTGGGTGGGACGTGGATGACGAAGAGAGAGAGAGAGAGAGAGAGAGAGAGATAGAGATAGAGAGAGAGAGAGAGAGAGAGAGAGAGAGAGAGACTTCCACTAACTCAAACCAATTTCGCCTTTAGTTTACATCACCTCTCATGCCAGCAAAGAAAGGATGACTATCTAACACTACTTACCAATGACTAATGCAACTTAACTGATCTTCTGAAAGCAATTAGCTCTTATCATCCCATCGAAAATACACAAAGCCTCATAAAGATATCCAGGTAATGTCCAGGTGATGTCCATGTGAGATAATCATTTAAATTACCGACATCGAAAGGTCCATATCGACAATCAGAATAAGTACATAGCTACTCACTGCCAGTACTGCAAACACTTAACATGGGACATATGGTAATAACAATTCCCGCCCCCCACCACCCCACCCCCCCCCCCCCCCCCACCCCACCCCCCAGCCAAAGCGCTTGTAACACACCGCACAATTAATAGCGACAGCCTTAACGAACCTAGCAAATGGTTTATAAATTAACTCGAATGACCATTAACACGCGGCTAAATGATAGGTAATTAGGAGTACATGGTGTGTGTGTGTGTGTGTGAGAGAGAGAGAGAGAGTCAACAGCACGTACAGTACATAACCATAATCCCAAACGCATTAAAACACCATTCATAAATCACTTCTCATCAACTATCTCTGATCGAATATTTACAAGTACAACACATACCCGCGGTTAGATACGTCTTGCACCCGCCTGTGAGTAAATTATGTCTAACGATCTAGCGTCAAAATAAACAAATTGTACCTTACCGGCCAATAAAAAAAAAAGTCCCACTCGAGTCTAGTCCGGATAATCGACTTGATCTGATCTTAATATTCCAAAAAGGGATTAGGGAGAGTTAATACCAGGGATTAATTTAATACAGACGAACGCAAACTTTGAATTGTTTTAATTTAGCCTCTGGACCATCTACAAGAACATGTGTCCGGATAATGTGAATGTTCCTTTAGTATCCGAATAATAAAATGTTAAAAAAATAGTCCGGATAATTGACTATTCCCAGCGTTGTAGAGGTAGGTATCCGGGTATTAAAGTGTCCCTAAGCGATGAGCGCCGGATAATGAGTGTGTGTGTGTGTGTGTGTGTGTGATGGGTGTAGCAGACCAGCCCACGTATCCGCCATGAGTCTCACATTACTGCCTCTCTTGACACACGCTTTAATTAAACACTTATTATCCGACCACTAAATACTCTCTCACACATCTACCTTTAGCAAACTTAATTTAACCTAACCTAACCTAACCTAACCTAACCAAACCAAATCTAACCTAACCTAACCAAATCAAATCTAATCTAACCTAACCTAACCTAACCTAACCAAATCTAACCTAACCTAACCTAACCTAACCTAACCAAATCTAACCTAACCTAATCATACAGGTATATAATATAAGTCATCTTAGCGTCTCAAAATAACATGAATAAAAAAAAAATTATAATTAAAAAAATAATAAAAATACACGTAACAAATCACAACTTTTAAAATCAACCTTAAGAATCACAATCTCTAATAACTTCTCTTAAAAACTGCATCAATTGTTGTAAAAGTTAACTAAGGTAAGCGTCTCGTAACAGCTAGCGGGGTTTACTAAGGAGGTCCCATGAGAAAGAGGGAGGAGGGTTTGTTTACCTAGTCAGCTGATGCTCGGTCTTGGGCGAGTGATGATGGGACAACCGCGTCTCTCCCCCCCCTCACCCCTTACCTACTTCCGGGATTCCCTCACCTGTCTCTTTTGTTGTTATTACTACTACTACTACTACTACTACTACTACTACTACTACTACTACTACCAGCACTGCAGTTTAGTAATAATTCTAAAAGGTAATTGAATAAAAACTAACGGTAAACAGTATAAACATTGATGAAAGAAGAGGACAATATTTAAGAGGAACAGAACGAAAGAGGTTAATGAAACAGAAGAGAAAGAATTGGGAGATATGAGAGGAAAAGGAGAGAGGTGGGGGAAGGGGTGGGGGGGGGAAGATAAACAACAGAATAGAGAGAAAGAAAAATAAAGAGCAGGAAGGAAAGCAGCAAAGGAAGAAGGGTGAGGTGCCAACACATAATGAGTGCCACAGTGCCACGTTAGACCTCCCTCTTTCATTACAGTGCCACAGTACACCTTCGTCCTTCCCTACAGTGCCACATTACACCTTCCTCCTTCCCTACAGTGCCACATTACACCTTCCTCCTCCTTTACAGTGCCACACTACACCTTCCTCCTTCCCTACAGTGCCACACCACACCTTCCTCCTTCCCTACAGTGCCACACCGCATCTTCCTCCTCCTTTACAGTGCCACACTACACCTTCCTCCTCCTTTACAGTGCCACACTACACCTTCCTCCTTCCCGACAGTGCCACACCACACCTTCCTCCTTCCCTACAGTGCCACACCGCATCTTCCTCCTCCTTTACAGTGCCACACTACACCTTCCTCCTTCCCTACAGTGCCACACCACACCTTCCTCCTCCTTTACAGTGCCACACTACACCTTCCTCCTTCCCTACAGTGCCACACCACACCTTCCTCCTCCTTTACAGTGCCACACTACACCTTCCTCCTTCCCTACAGTGCCACACTACACCTTCCTCCTTCCCTACATTAACATAAACGAATACACGAAATTTCTTAAAATATCTATTTTTACCTCGGATCTAATTAACCATAAACCCAGTCATCTTAAGCTAACAAAGACCAGCTATAATACTCACAGGAAAGAGAATTAGCTTTTAATTTTCGGATACGGAGACGAGCACGTGGGAGGCACGTAACAAGGTGTCTTACTATCAACAAACACCCAAAGTTAATTCTCTTACTAATACATTCTAACCTAAACAAATCTGTCAATGGAAACTTTCATTAGCCACTAAGAAGAATGATTATTAGCAGAACGTATGATCAGTAAATGCAATATCTATAAGTAAAATAACGAAAACTTACTTTATTTTGCAAGACAGCGTAAGTGTATGATGGCGCGGGAAACTTAATCACAGAAAATGGTAATAGTTTACATAATGTGAGAGGGCCAGTGAGAACGTCGGTAACATTACTCACCATGTCCAGCCGCTATACACTAGTTCCCTGTGTTGACTCACCTGAAAGAACATAAAATAAACATTTGTTATCCATTGAACATTAAGGATAAATTATATATTACCTATAGACTGTTGAATATAAAGTAAAAAAACTGAAGAAACAGGAGATATGATGGACATTATACACGCATTATAAAAATTAGACTTCTGAGTTTCAGTTTTGGTCTTGCATATCTGAGAGAATTCAATTTGATGTACTTCCTCCAGTGATTCATGGACATTCGTGTTGTTTCATCAGAATACAATTATTATCAATATTATTATTATTTTTAACAATACGTGGAAACTGTAACCAGATGATCCCGCGGTCTCTAGAGGCGAGGCGACCGCGAAGACTCGACCCGCTGCGCTTCTGTTGACTTTTGGGTGGGAAATTCTGCCGCTCGCTTGCCGCCAACTGTTTGGACAGGCGGGAAAGTTAGCTGTGAGTGGCGGAGTCGTTGGCCACAAGGGGACAGGGTAATGGTGGGAACAGTGTTATTATTAGTCGCACGTGTGAGGAGGGGCCCAAACTTCTCCCGTCTAGAATTTAAATACGAAGAAAAGTTTGGTGTTTGTCTCCTTATAACGGGAAGGATGTGTTGTGACGTCCACTATGTTTGAGGATCAGCTGATGTACCATAACAACTTCACCCAGAGACGCTGATGCAGTATACCCACCACATATTAATTGTTTATAATGGAGCTCCAACTAATGACCAAACACCTTCACCTCAACCCATATATGGTGATTCGCCTCTTCCTATTTCCTCACCCTACACTCCACTCGTCTCGTCTCCACCCCCCCCGGGAGTGTGGTCAGGTGGGCAGTGAGTGGTTGGGGTATGCAGCGTGTGCAGTGTTGTGGCATGCGGCGAGTTGGACAGATTTATTGACACACACACACACACACACGGCCTCCACCCCTGTGTCTATGGTAGGAAGCAGCTGCCTCTTCTGGCTTAAAACAAACACCTTTACACAATAAATTATGCGTATACTGATGCTTACTTTACCCACAGACAAAAGACGTCAAAAGTACACCATACACATCAAAAAAGAGATAAACTTCCCTCTGCTTACACCCGTATGAAAACATGACTTAAAAACCAATGGTGTTCTTACATTCGGTATCAGTATCTGACGTCTATATATTTCACTGAGACCTAACCTAACCTAACCTAACCTAACCTAAGCTAACCTAACCTAAGCTAACCTAACCTAAGCTAACCTAACCTAAGCTAAGCTAACCTAACCTAAGCTAACCTAACCTAACCTAACTTCAAATACACCAATTGTAAAAACATTACCTTAAAAAAAACTTAAGTCAACTGTAGTAACAAGTATATGAGATGTGTAAACGTATGATATACCTTGACAGTATGAGACATTTATCTCCTCTCAGCCATAAAGGGTACACCTAACTCCCTCCCTGGCAGACATACGAGATCTTACTACACTTCATTACTCGACCATCTCCCCGTGTAACAGCAATCTCTCTTTCTCTTCTCTTACATTAACTCTTTATACTCTCGCCTTTTCTCTTATTTCTATCCATTTCTTACCCCTTCTCTTTAATTTGATTCTCTTCTTATTCTCTATTTTCCCTTCTTCGTTCCTCCTTTATTTTACCATACCTTTACGGTCTTTTTATTATTAGTTATATCACATTTTTCTCTTTATCTTCCATTTATCGTCTCTTCCTTCCTTTACTTACTCTTATATCCACTCTTTATCTTATTAACTCATCGTTGTCTTATCACTTATTCCCCTCCTTCTTATAGTCTCATCTTATCAGTCATTATCCTATCCACTTCAATCCACTTTCTCCTCCTGTCACCCGGAGAAGAAACTTGAGGAGCGGGCTATCAGTAACCCCAAGGAGGTGGTGCCACAGGCGGTGCTCAAGTGAACTACAGTGATAGAGAGAGGCCCATACAATACTCTGCCGTTGTTACTCACTCGCAGGAAGAAGTGTTAATATTATTTTGATATTCACATCATAATACGTATAGAGGCGTGTGTTATGGCGTTGAGATTGAGGGAAATACTAGTTTATTGAGGTAATATATTCGAGTCTAACAGGAGAAGTATTATTAAAATGTATTGTTGTTGTAGTTAAGTATTTCAATATATCAAGTCCCTTCATAATTATATGCAGCAAGAATATATGATTGTGAAAAGACACATTTAATTAATCCTTTTCTATTCAAGGCTGAGATTGATCCCCCAGCCAAGCCCAGCTCAGCTCAGCCCAGCCCAGGAGGTAAGGTAGACGTGTGTGTTTTAAGTGTAGAGCAGGTGAGAAGTCTACCTACTACAAAGAAGTAAGTGAGAGAAAAAACTGGGAATTAAAAAAAAAATATAACGTGAATAAGAAACTAAGATGAATAAGGAAAGTAAAACAAGGAAAATAAGGAAAAGTACGAGAGAATTAGAAAGTGAAGAATGAAGCAAGGAAATAGAAACACAAACATGGAAGAAAAGGAGAGAGAAAGAAAATGAAGAAAGACAAAACAAAACAATGAGAAATAACAGAACAAAACAGACGAACAAATAAAAAAAAATCAATAAAATACCAAACGGCGAGAAAATTCACAAAACACAATATAAACATAAAATCATTACCGCCATTTTTACGCCCATGAAGAAATAGAAGATAATAATCATTAGTAATAAAAAATAAAAGTCAGAAAATATCCTCCGGCTCGCGCATAAGACAGCCGTACAAACAGACAGATCAAACAACTCATGTGAATAAATATAAGTCAGGAAGGAGAGTGTCGTCAGAATTTACATATCAAAGGGTTTAATTCCGTTACATAAAAGGTAGAACTGATCATTAGCCTCTAAGCTAAAAATTAAGCTATTTTCTATTTGTTTTTCTTTGTTTTTTTTATTTGTTTTGGGTACACAAGGAAATGAGTAACAATTGAAGAATTTAAAATGAAGAGTCACGTGAAGAATAGACACCCCAGTAGCATATTTTGTCAGATAATTAAACACCCTAAAGCTACCTGAAGATTAGGTTAGGTTAGGTTAGGTTAGGTTAGGTTAGGTTAGGTTAGGGGATTACAGAGTTCTAATCATCAGGAAAAATAAGTTGGGGTGTCTAATCTTCACGTAAATCCGAAATTCAATATGAAATTATATAATAAGAAACTACCAATTAATCACCTAAAATACACAACAAGAAATAAAAGGCAGATTAATGGATTGTTCGATTTTTATCACCAAAGTTCACCTCCTCTGATCGTGTAACACAATCTGTCACAGTGATAATACAACAACAGGGTGCAGCCTCCCAGCCAGTGACTCAAAAGGTTCCTTAAAGATTCTGATATTATGTAAGCTGTCGGTAGCCGTCAGCAGCCGTCAGAAGCCGTTAGCAACCGTCAGCAACCGTCAGCAGCCTTCAGGATACATGTTGCTGGTTCCTCTTCATACAATTACCTGAGCCTCACCTGCTAGGAGAATATTAGAGGCGATGGCTTGAGGTTCAGAAACTTAACAATAATTCGTTTATGTTTTACCGTCAATGTGTTTGTTTACATGTATCGTCGTCAATTGTGTGTGTGTGTGTGTGTGTGTGTGTGTGCGTGTTAACCTTGACCCATCCTGCGATATACGGTTTTGTAATGAAATATATTCAGCAATGCCTCAAGGTAGAGTGCAACCTAATTAATGTTGTAAAACTGAAGGTAAATGCCATATAAAATTTGCACCACCATTCACTAATCACAATTCTGACCCGAAAATCCCCCCCCCCCCCCCCCAAACAAATCCAGGTGTAACTTAGCTAATGAGGACAGGTAACAGGTAGAGAGCCAGCAGCAGAGGTGAGGTAACCACAAACCACTGGCCTCAGGAGGACGTATGACTACATATGGTTCTTTACTACCCATAGAGTGGCCGGCGGGTACCATAGGGTTACAGGTGTGAATGACAACACACACACACACACACACACACACACACACGGTATGCCTCATCGCTCGTGTACGCCTCTTGTTACATACACGGGGGGAGGGAGAGGAGGTCGTTACAAGGAGAGAGTGTAACAGTAGCGGGACAAACATGGACCTCAGGCAAGTGGCTATTGTAGGAGTTGTCTGTCCCACCCATCCACTGCCCCCCCCCCCCATACATCACCTTGGGGGGGAGGGGATGGGGGCTACACATCTCATACACCTAGAATACTTACACCTAAAATACACCTTCTTAAAGACCTCAAATTTACGTAAGATATAACCAGACATATCTCTCTCTCTCTCTCTCTCTCTCTCTCTCTCTCTTCACCCCAACAAGAATGTCTCCGAGGTCTACAGCGGACACCTGATCGCCCTCACTCCATACACACTCACCAAAATTAATTTCACCTCCTCAGTAAGACACTGTCGGGAACACACGCCAACACACGATACGGGATTCGATTAAATAAATAAATAAATAAATAAACCCTCGTCAGTTTCATCAAGTATATATATGTGTGAAACTTAACCCAGAAAAAGAGTATTCTGAGATTATTGTTATTTATACCATAGTGTGAGCTTGATTTAACAGTTTTCTATTAAGTTGGTATGGGTTGACAGCACACCATTGTATTCTTGTTGCTATAGAGAACAACCTCATCACACAGGCCTTCTCTACTGCCATTACTAACTGCACTGTGATGTAAGCTTAATACACACTATAGAGATTAGGTATTGTCCTTTTGTCACTACTATTTAGGGGTTTAATAATAGTGATGAATCTTATGTGAACTTCTAACAATACAGACACGACAGATGTAAACAAAAGGTGATGTGGACGAGCCAGTGACAATGGGGGTAAATAAAACAATAAAAACATTACTCCCATACGACCAGCAACGACCAACAACGACTATCTGACCACTAGTGAGGAATCCAGTGTTATTAATACTGCTAAAATTACTTGAATAGCTGCGACGACTGTAAAAGAAACGCCCTCAACAACGACCATGGATGAAATGAAACACATGGAACACCCCAACAACGACCACGAGGAAAAAGAAACACATGGAACACCACCAACAACGACCACGAGTGAAATAAACACCCAAGCAACGACCACGAGTGAAAAGAAACACCCCAACAACGACCACGAGCGAAAAGAAACACATGGAACACCCCAACAACGACCACGAGTGAAATAAACACCCCCAACAACGACCACGAGTGAAAAGAAACATACCAGCAACGACCACCAGTGAAAAGAAACACCCAGCAACGACCGCGAGTGAAAGGAAACATCCCAGCAACGACAATAAGTAACGACCACTATAAACAACGACCTACCAGACATACCCAGGAGGCAAGGGCACAGTGGCGGCTCAACAATGGTAAGTTTATGTCAGGTCTCAGTATCTGAGGTCCCCCATTGCCTGGCTTAAATGGTTGAGGTCCTTTTGAAAACCAAGTATGGCTGTCCATATCGGGTACTGCTTGAACCATATAACATGTTCTTCCTGCTGGGGGTAACACTATGTCTTAAGACAAACCTGAAAAAGTGGCAAATCGCCCCCCCCCCCCCCCCCCACTCCATTTACCTGGGAGTCGATTACTCCGCATCGAAAGGCTTGGAGGAGGACCACACGAGAAGGTGTCAATACTTTCGAGTTTACCCGACTGCAAACTGAGGCAGACAAGCGCCAACGCCGTAAAGACGCTGCCACCGCCCCTCCCGCACTCGATGTAGCCCTCCACCTGTGCAACATCTGTGAACAACTCTGCTGGTCCCGTATCGGCCTCTTTAGTCACCTCAAAACTCACCAATGAAGGTGACATCCTTAACAACTCATATCTTTGTATCATAGCCGGATGATCGACATACTCGATTGCGAGTGACAGCAAAGTAGTAGTAGTAGTAGTAGTAGTAGTAGTAGTAGTAGTATGTCACCGTAACCTAGCTCTCGATGCTGCACATAGGAGGAACGAGAACGACAAGATAAAGGCATATGGGGAGAGAATTCAAAACGTTGATCAAGGCAGCTTCACTCCTCTAGTGTTCACAACCTCTGGTGGGATGGGACCAAGTGCAAGATGTTTCTACGCCAGACTCGCGGAGTTGATCTCCGAACAGAAGCAGCAGTCCAGAAGTTTCGTTACAGCCTGGATGAGATGTCGACTGTCTTTCTCTCTCCTTCGGTCGGCTTTGCTCTGCCTCATGGGAACGAGAGCTTCTGCCCCAATTCCGACAACTGCTGCAGATATTGACTATGAGGCTACAGTCACTGAATGCCGCATAGATCTGCGGCTCAACAAATTTAACACAGATAGGATAGCTACATATGTATTAGGATATTTAATATTAATATTAAGCAGGGCCTGAGTGTAGCCTCATAGTCAATATCTGCAACTCTTGTCGGCTTTGGGGCCGATGCTCTCGTTCCCCTGAGGCAGAGCAAAACCGACCGAAGGAGAGAGAAGGACAGTCGACAAAATAATAATAATAATAATAATAATAATAATAATATTACAGTTTATGCTTGAATGATAAATACAATTATAAAATATCGACTCAACTGACAAATAAAGTGAATAAATGAATAAAATAAAAAAAAACAAATCGACGTCAAAAAATATCAATATTAATGTGTATTGTATATTCTTCATAATAAATCGTCCTTCTGTAAAGTAAAGTTCATTTTTTTACACTGAAAAATATTCCCTTGTGTGATGATAATTTATCGATTTACAAGAGGTGATAAATTATAATTCTTTATAGTGAAGCTCAACAGAACACATACTTAAACTTATTCACTCGCTACCAATCACCTCCTCTCCCCCTGACGACATTCTGAAGTCATTGAATACACAAAGAAAACGCCCCGTAAAATTGGTAACAAACTACCCTTAACTTACGAGTCCTGTACCACCAAAAAGCCCCATTTGACCCACCTTCACCCGGGAATATATATATAAATCAAGAGGTAGTTTAAGTACCATTACATAACAATACTAGAAAATGGCAATAAACTAACAAAAATGTCTTTTAATATTAACGACACCATTAAAAGTCGAACCAATCTATTTCAAATGACTTTTCAAATGGTCATCAATTCCCCCATAAACGCTCGAGGGGGTGAAATACTTACCATTTACTCCAAGAAAAACGACCCATAAATGGTTTGCAACATTAGCCATAAGAATGAAGGCCTTCTCCTCTGCCTGCTGTAGGGGTGTCGTCTCGGTTAATCAGGTGACAATAAGAGATGGCAGTGATATCAAAATAGTCCCTCTGCTCTTAATACATTAGGGTTAAAACTCCTCACACACCCTAACAACCATATAGCCTATAAGACTTCAGCCAACCACGCTGGTAGAATGTCATATACACCAGGCCTAAATTATATAGCTATAGAATATAATATAAATACTAGGCCTATATTTAACAAAGGGTTTATATACAAGAGGTGGAATGTTGGTTTGGGGGGGGGGGGGTTATTGTGTGAGTGACTCATGGTAACTCATCCTTATTCATCATTCACGACTCATGGTAACTCATCTTTATTCATCATTCACGACTCATGGTAACTCATCCTTATTCATGCCTCGTGACTCATGGTAACTCACCCTTATTCATCCTCAAGCCATGGCTGGTGGTGAGGATCCATCATGAGTGGACATGACATCTTATACCTGAGAGAGAGAGAGAGAGAGAGAGAGAGAGAGAGAGAGAGAGAGAGAGAGAGGTTTATTTGTTCTAATATAAATCATCATCATCATCACCATCATCACCATCATCATCACCATCATCATCATCATCATTTAATTTAATTTTAACCGTAGAATCAATAATAATAAATGAAAAGTGTGATATTATTTTCAAACTGTATTCAGTAGTTTGTTAATGACCAATTGGCAGATTAAAACTATTGTTACTCAGTTTACGTAAGTGTGTACTAGGCTGACCAAGTAATCAACGTGAGAGAAATAGTGTACAGTGTCTATGGTGGTAACTCATGGTAACTCGTGGGTAACTCATGGGTAACTTATCCTTGTCACACACAGCATCAGCATTATCTATTCATCATACACCTCACAGCATTTATAAACTCCACCTCAAATTGTCTTCACCCAGAACAAAAATATTAAAAATAAAATCAATCTATCCTCTCTCAGTAACGCCACCGTGGATCAGAAATTCTATCCCAAACACTGATTTTTTTTTTCTCTCCCCGTCGAATACATTTACACCGAGGGCATATAAGTGTGTCTTGAATGAGCGTATTTCTCTATTGTCAATTACTAGTTTCAATTCACCACACATTGTTATCTGCAGTAGTGAGCAGGACGCGTTATGTATTAAAAGTATGTCGTAAAATTCTTGAGAAATGTATTGAAGATTCAGGTGTAACTATCTTCACTACATAGATTTTCCAAGTGATCGTTTATTGACACTTTAACGATGATAATTTTAAGTTATGGGTCTTTAAGGATGATGAGATTTTAAACCATCAGCCTTAAATAGTTCAAGAATATAGACACTTATGAAGGTATATTATTGTTATGCTTGACTCAGTAATCTAATCTAACCTGACCTAACCTGACCTAACCTAACCTAACCTAACCTAGCCTAGCCTAACCTAACCTAACCTAATTATACAGTAGGTCTTATTGTTACATCTTCCAAGGTACAAAGGTCAGGTTATTATTGGTCAGCTCAGGTCTGGTGAGATCCTCCAGGTATGGTCAGGTCCTACAGGTGTGATCAGGTCCCGCAGGTGTGGTGGTCAGGTCCTGCAGGTATGGTCAGATCTTCCAGGTATAAACAGGTCCTTCAGGTATGGTCAGGTCTTACAGGTGTGGTCAGGTTCCTCAGTCGCCCATAACTAGGGATATGGTGGAGGTCTGGTCAGAGATATCGGGTGACTGACAGCATGGCCCTTGTACTGAATACTAAACTCTGCTTTACTTTATATTTAATTAGTGATCTCAAGTCGTCAAGTATATATGTCAGAAAGTGAGGTACTGTGAGGGAAGGTTGAGGTACTGTGAAAGGTAGATAAGGGTTAAGTAAATTACAAAAACATTTAATAAACAATAACGATCATACTTCCATACACGTATCCATTATATATCAAATTTTACTAATACACACTATTACCATAACTAACTTTCCTTCTTCCTAATAACGTCAAAAACACCCTTTTTATTTTTCACCAGGACCTGACAGACACACACACACACACTCTCATCCTACATTGTCTTGGTTCCTCATCAATTAGGATACTCAAAGGATTCTCTCCCCCACTCCATCAAATGTTCACTATCCTAACTACTCGGGATAACACTTGATTTTTTTTTTTTAAGAGTGAGGAGGCGAGTGTGGTCGACAACAATAGCTGGCCAGGTAGTTCATTACCAGGTGGCATATGATGACACCTGAGGAACAATGGTTGGTTCCTCTCTCTCTCTCTCTCTCACCTCCCTCTGTCCCTCCCCTTCCTTCTCTCCTCTCCCTGCGGCTGAGTTCATACCTGACATTGACTCATCATTATCAACAACCCACGCCAGCACTTGTATAACCCACGCCAGTACTTGTTTCATGTCTCTTACTTGCCCATGGCTTTATTCCACGACACGCACCTGTCAGTGTGGTCCATTTTATTACCTGCAAAATGTATCTATCATATTTTTTTTTGGCATTAACTTATCAGTAAAAGGTTCAACATAACCTAAAAAGTGGGATAATATTTTTACCTGTTCTGCATAACTTACAAACACCCGCTCATACGATTCTTCACATGTGTATTAGTGATTCTTATTTAATGTTACTTCCATCTCCCATGTCAATTATTCTTTACTATTTACATATTGCCAGGGATGTAATTACCACAATCAATCAATCTACACGTTTTTCCCATGTACTGATAACCACTCTCTCACTAGCACCACACACACTGCACTGGAGATAAAGGTAATGACAGGTTAAATACAAAACACACACACCTGCCACACAGCATCACCTGCCAGTAGGAACTTCCCCCAGGATTTACTGATGAAATGTTAAAAAAACCTGTATCGTAAAAAGGTGTAATCAGAGTACGATGGAACTGTTTGTATACGTGTAGGGGGCAGTTACTGGTGAGGACCGGTACTCTACGTCACACGCCAGTATACCGGAGTCTTACTGGGAGTTACCTGGTACTGGTGGTTTAGTTTTCGTGGGTTGTGACAGTGTGTGGGGGGAAGGTATGTAAGGTGAGGACAACTCGAGACACAGAGCCAGCACGAGCAGTCAACATTGTTTTACCTTTCGCCTCTGAACTCGGCAATGACATAGTTCTGGAAGCTGCGCCATACGAACGTTATCCCGTGTTGTGACTATATACGGCGGCGCTCGTTTAGTCGTTGGAACAGTTTACAGCTGGGGTCCAACACGAGCAACGCGGCGTCCTGGGGTGATACACTGTATAACTAAAAACATAAACAGACGGCAACACAGACTCAAAAAAAATATACTACTTTAAAACCAATGATGTATTTCTAAACTGTAAATAGTTAATAAATAAGTAAATAAATACATCTACCTAAGGAAATAAGGTTGGTTAGTACACATGAAATACAGAGATTGGTAACATTGGTTCACTACTTTAGCCACACGATCGTATACCAACACAAGTTAACGAATAATATTAAACATCGGTATCAGTCTCCTTCACCTATGGACCATCACCAATGGATTATCGACGCTGGTACCTCGCATATTCATGGTCATTGTCGGTAGTGAAAGCGCTTATCGTTTAGTAGCTGAGGTGCGTTGATGTTTATACTTTATTTAAGATGTCTTCGCCGTCTTCAGTAGAGTTAATCAGAGTTGCCAAAGCTTCTATTAACAACAACGACACTACATTCAGGTCATGACGTGTACAGGAGGCTCATTGGACTGTCTCTAACGCTTCAGTGCCTCCATGTCTTCTCCATCACTATGACAACACTACATCATGATGCTGACATCCTCACATCTCCTCAACTACCAACACTGCCTCTCAAACCACGTCGCCCTCTCCCTCACTCTATTTTCTGATGCCTCGTGTATTTCCATCATCATCATCTCTCTCTCTCTCTCTCTCTCTCTCTCTCTCTCTACCCCCATGTGTATGACTCCACTCAGCTGTACCTCAAGAGGACCTGCCCTGCATATCTCTCACAAGGGGCAGCAGCAGCCTTAGTCACCCAGCCAGTATCATCAGGTCCGTCCCGCTGGTGGGTGGGTGTGTGTGTGTGTGTGTGTCAGTCACCGTGGAAGCATAGTTATGGAAATCTCCTGCCCCACAGCCTCAGGGATGTTGCTAATGGGTTTTTTTTTTTTATAATTAGAACATTTACGATATATTCATAAGTAATGTGACGTCTCATATCTGGAGGTCTGTAAGAGTGTAAGTGAAAGGGATACTAATTAATTCATTATTATTTTTCGCACACACACACACACACACACACACACATATGGTGGGTCGGGGTGAGAGTTTAGGCACACCAGACCAACCCGGGTCGACGGCACGCCAGCACTTGACACTCGTACAGGACAACCACAGATAGTCAGTACAAGACGGGTGTAAGTGTCAGTGACATTTGTCATGACTTGGCGCGACAGGCAGACATGACAGGCGGCCTCCACACCTCAAGATAACCCGCTGGAGGAACCTGAAGGAACGTGATTACCAGTACCCTGCTGGGGCCGTCACTCCACCAGGCTCCCCGCTTCTAATCGCCCATTTCCTGACGCGCCGAGGTTATTTTTCGTCCTTATAGCAGACCTACTCGCCACAACAAGATCCCGGGGGCCCGCCATGTTGAATTTAGTCTCACTTGGTGGGTGGGAATTATATGGTTCGTTACAATAGGCACCGATGAAGTACCCAGTTCATCTGTGTGTACAAGTACTGAAGGTCCATGTATGGGAAGGTCAAAGTTGTGAGTGTGTGTTTCTGGTCTTCGTATGGTAGGGTGGAGTGACGCTGCCTTTATCACCGACGAGGGTCTGGGTGTGTGACAGTGAGCCAGGTCCCTATAAGGCCCATTTGGAACATTTGGGTTGCATTAATTAGGAAACTGATCAAGAGAACTGAAGGATTTACAAACTCTCTGTAGAATCAAGAGAGTCATGGTAGGTGGGTGAAGAAGTCTTTGGTGTTTGTTGATCTTGATGTGATAAACTTTGTTATTGAATTCCTTCCCCGATACTATTGCCAGAAACACTAGACCATGAACCTAGACACTTAGATGATGTATTTATATGTTTATGGAATCTATTTCATTGTATTTAGGTTCACAATACATTATGAAGTCTACCTGAATCCTCTATTAATCAACCGTTTCTTATTAGTTTTATCGTTTCTGAACATCAAGTTTATTTTCAATTTCCCAAGAATAACATTTATAATGCCTTTTCCTTACCAAAACCCAAAGAGAAGCAGTAGTCACGTTAGAAGTTTAATTGATTATTTATTTCCTCTGGTGAGTAAGACTAATAAGATCTGTGAACTAAAGCTGTGATCCAAAGGTCAGAAACAGCCACCAACAGCTGCCCCTCTCTGACCAACATCCTCTGCATCAGATAAAGAGGAGAATATTTCGCTTTCAACAGCAACAGGTGGTCGTATGGTGGAAGAGAAGGGTGGTCGTATGGTGGAGGAGAAGGGTGGTCGTATGGTGGGAGAGAAGGGTGGTCGTATGGTGGGAGAGAAGGGTGGTCGTATGGTGGAAGAGAAGGGTGGTCGTATGGTGGAAGAGAAGGGTGGTCGTATGGTGGGAGAGAAGGGTGGTCGTATGGTGGGAGAGAAGGGTGGTCGAATGGTGGAAGAGAAGGGTGGTCGTATGGTGGAAGAGAAGGGTGGTCGTATGGTGGAAGAGAAGGGTGGTCGTATGGTGGGAGAGAAGGGTGGTCGTATGGTGGAAGAGAAGGGTGGTCGTATGGTGGAAGAGAAGGGTGGTCGTATGGTGGAAGAGAAGGGTGGTCGTATGGTGGAGAGAGAAGGGTGGTCGTATGGTGGAAGAGAAGGGTGGTCGTATGGTGGAGAGAGAAGGGTGGTCGTATGGTGGAGAAGGGTGGTCGTATGGTGGAGAGAGTGGTCGTATGGTGGAGAGAGAAGGACTTTTCCCTGATTACTGGTGATTTTTTGGTAGAATGGCGTAAGTCACATTGTCTGTCCTTCTGAGACCCACACATCTCTTTTAATTAAGTTGGTTTATGTCTTTTGAAGAATTTTAAGTTGTTTCCTATAGGCCTAACAGCATACACCCGAAAATATAATCACTTCTATAGGCCTTTACTTCATAATAACTGCACGATGATTTCATAATTTTACCCTTAAACAGAACGTAAACTTTTTGAACTTACGGAACAAATACTTCTTAAACTTACGGAACAAAAACTTCTTAAACTTAATAATCTAAGTTTTTATTCTCAGCGTGAACTTTCCCAGACGACCTCCTCACCACTCGCCTGAGCTGAGAGTGTTACAACAACAACCACCACCACAGTTTTTGTCAACATGATCTTTATAATGAACAAAAAAAAAAAAAAAGCTGCCATAAGACATCGGCTAATTCCTCCCCCCCCCCCCTCACAGCGCCGTCTATTTACTTAAGCTGAAAATAAGATAAAAAAAAAAATTGAAATGTCTTCATATAGAGTTCAGGGTGATTTATGACCTTTCCAATGAATAAATTACGAGAGAGAGAGAGAGAGAGAGAGAGAGAGAGAGAGAGAGAGAGAGAGAGAGAGAGAGAGATATTCCTTTGTTTGGCCTCTCACAAAATACATACACGAAGAGAACGGAAACCAACTGTACCCTACAAAATACAGCGATAAATTCAGTATTTACAACAACAATTAAAACCTAATTTAACTCTCCTACATTAACGGATTTAGTGCAATAATTTATAGTCACATTATATAAATAAACTCACTTAACCGGATTACTTAAAAAGTTTACAGATGGATATTTCCAGAAAATATCTTTAAATCCCCGAAAAAATCCTATACTCAAAAATTTTCATGAAACAATTTGAAAAGGATTAAAAAAAGGTCACAGGTTAATTTCAAGTCCACGTCAGGTGAGTATCCAGGTATAATCGAGAGAAAAGGTTTAATTTCCTTTAATATTATTGTAAAGTGAGATCGATGCTTGTCATATGTAAAATCTGGTTAATACTGAGCCCTGGGGGAGTACAATAGCACAGGAGGTCGGGGCGTGGACTCCTGGGGCGAGAAGGTGATGGAAACATTTACCAAGAACCCGTGACGGACATGTAGGTAAGGGTCGCTGTACTGTACACTGCTGCCTCCTTAATATATTTCTAACTCAATTTTTTTCTGAATAAATCTGCCAGAGTGATAATTTTATCAGTTGTGTACAGTCACTCAAAAGACTATATCTTAACTCAAAATTAAAACTGGGACTTCTGTTGTCAAAATCCTTCATCGTCCGTCGTGTCATATTTTCTCAACGCAATTTTGGAAAGATTTTTTTTGAGGGACTTACATTGTTAAATGATATATATAAATTGTAAGTTATTATCACTTCATACCCATGTAAAGTTTGGTTACGATAGCGGAGGAGGACATGAATGAAGAAAATGAGCTATTTCACTTAAAACACTAATTCACAATATGTAATAGTAACAGTTATTTATTTCACAGCAGAATTACCAACCCTAAGACACACATAATACCACCTAACCTAACCTAACCTAACCTAAACCAAATCTAAACCTAACCTAAACCAAATCTAACCTACCCTTAACTCTAATTTTACTGTGAATCAAAAACTCAACACAAAGTACAAGTTAAGAAAGGCTAGAGCGGTGGCCATAGGTGGGACGGGCAGCTCGGAAGAAGACCTCAACTAAATTAACTTTTTGACAGATCTGCATATTTGTGAATACAATTACGAGTACCTGCGGTTAGGTTAGGTTAGGTGAACGATTCATCCCCTGACGGCCAATAACGAGACACCACCTAAGGCCCTCCACTCCATTTAACGTGAGACCCTCGCCTTGTCCTACGTCCAGACTTACATATTAGTACACACAGAGATACTTTCAGGTACTCTCTACTGTCACGATACTACCCTTCTCTAGCCTATAAAGGAACACACGCAGGACCGTATCAAAGGTCATCATCTGTCGCAGGGGAGGTCGTAGTCCTTACTCCGTACATTACCCCTTCTCTCCCCCCCTACAGCAGGCAGGTACTAAACAACATATGCTAAACGAAGATTCCACACAGATATATATTTAGTCAGCTGGTGAGTGTTACCTTGACTCAGAGTTCATTAGTCGACCTAACTGTTATCTCGTGATCTCTCTAATGTCTCGTGATGGAGTACACACACACACACACACACTGTCCCCGGAACACCTCAACCATTCACGTCTTACCTGGAAACAAAATTAGGAAGAATTCAGTACACAAAGCAATGTTAAAGATATACTGTACACAGAAAAAAAAATAATCTTTGACACTCTAAACCATAATGTGGATTAACTGAAGATTAGGTACCCCACTTAATACACCTCATCATAAATCATAATAACCCACAGGCAGAGATAGGATGATTAATCTTCAAGTAAAATTAGCTTTTCAGGTCGAAGAATTTTTTTTAAATTATTTACACAACAAAATTCAAACAACATTCATGGGTTACAAAAAATGGTGACGACTTTACCCCAAAGGAAAATACTTTGTACTTATCTTCCTCATCTCTCCCTCGACCCTAGTGCCTTATCCTATATCCGGAAGATACAGCTGAACGATAAGTAAACACAAGACCAGCTGGGTGGCCAATAACACAGCCGTATCTACCTTACCTACCAATAAAACTCACGAGAGGGACAGAGACAGAGAGACAGACACTAACACCGCTACTCTTCTCTTCACTATGACAAGGAACTAAACAGCTCAAGACTATAAGTGACAGAAGATGTTGGTTTCCAGCCTGTATAAGGGAGATGGCTAACACTATCAAGAAACAAAAGAAATGTATAAACGACACAATAAGCACCGAGAGGGTAATAAAAAAGAGACAAATGAGCATCAGATCTGGTTGTGTGTGACCCAGCGGAGTCTGATCTAGAATTTGTCATCCTTATATGGGTAAAGTTTTTAAGAGTCAGGCCTTAAATACACTAAAAGGAAGGTTGGGATAGAGGCAGTAAAAGTGACGAACGCACATCAAGAGTTTTGTGAGGGAGAATGGGCGAGTGACTGGCATGACAGTCAACAATATTATCTGCTCCCCATCTGGTTGTTGTCTTCACGCCCATCACCTGCACCACACCCCACCCCACGCCCACCCCACCCCACCCGGAAGATGTCACAGCCACCCACGAACACCTCACCGCCCCCTCCCCACACCACCAAGATAACACACACCAGTCACAACTACTTTCAACATTTTTTTTTTTTTACTATATCGAGTCCAAGTGATGTGGGTAGAGAGGAGATAACTTGCAAGTCATCACTATACCAAGGGGTTACAAACACACTATCAGACATGACACCATCACCACCACCTCAGACATGACACTATCACCACCATCACTTATAATGATGGTTTCCAGTAGTTCGCATCCTCATTAGCTTATCAAAATGACCAACTCTTCGTCAAACTCCTTAAAAAAATTCTGTCTTTCGAAATTTCTATTCCTACCTGTGTAACTCTCTCAGACACGTTTATCATAATCCTCATCTTAATTCCTTATTACCTGACGATTCTCTTATTAAGTTAATGAGTGTTAGAGGTGAGGTGTTACAGGTGCTAATGAATTATGTACATTGGAGCACCGATTATAATGCATCGAGGTACTAATTGTTATTATCCCCTGTAATTTGACACTATTTTATAAACAATGAACCTGTGGCATAACTTCAGATGTTCTCAAGACACATTAGTTAACTTAAGATGTTCTTATAATGACTTCAATTGAACGCGTATACATAACATACTCAACAGCTTAACTAATATCAAATGAATCCACTTTTAGATAAACTTACATCAAGATAAATCCAAAATTCACTATATATTTTGATGTTCTTATATACAAACTATTAAGACACTTTAACAGCTATATAACGAACCACAAAGTACCAAATACCTTGTTATGAATTCTCTCCTATACAGCGTGTTCATTGTGTAGTCTCAGAGTAAACAACTTAATACTCTCTGAATATTAATCACCTGCCCGTTCATACCTGTGTAATATCAAACACAATATAACACTACCAACTCTCAAGAGGATATGAAGTAACACAAGCAACACACTCAGAACCAGATGCCGGCGAGAAACACAATTGTACAACATTGAACAACAGAGATTATACATTACAAACACTGAAGAAGAAAACTTTGAGGAATTGAAGAAAAGATAATTGACATATATAAAGACAAGGCCCCCCCCCTCCCCTCCCCTCCACAGCCCAGAAGACAAAGCCTAAAGCCCTGAGAAGACAATATTAAAGCCGAAGACAAGCCAATATGCCTAGGAAGATACAGCCCCAACCAAAACACAAATGACAACCAAGATAATTAAATAATTAAGTAAATACAAAATGAATTGAATCAAACAAGAGAGAGAGAGAGAGAGAGAGAAAGAGAGAGAGAGGAGAGAGAGAGAGAGAGAGAGAGAGAGAGAGAGAGAGAGAGAGAGAGAGAGAGAGATATTTACTGGGAAAAATCATTGGTAACAGAAACAATGAAATCGATTATAAAATACAAAAACATCCATAAAGGAATAAATTAAAAGTGAATATGAAACAAAAAAGTCAAGGAACCAAAAAATATAACAGTAAATAAGTATTAAATATCAAACAACGAGAAGGAAGTATAGTGTAAGCACCAGTCCAGGACAGAGCCAGAAGGGTCGGCACCTTTGAGCAGCTTCCCTCACTGTGCCTTAAGTAGAGCCTACCATAGTAATGTCTCCATGTCCCTCTCCAGTAGTGTTATGATTACATCGCTACGTTGAGTGTGGTGTAGTTCCCCTAGCCATCACACGGTCATGAGTTTGATTGATTCCTGACCAGAGTAAAACAGTGGGTTCTCTGTTTGTACACCAGCTTCTGTGAACTCGCCTCTGTCCATGATATAACAACTCTAAAATGAACCAAATTCCTGCCAGGGAGGTTGAGTAACCCACTAGCTGACGAATTCTACGGATCAGGGGATCTTGGTTTATCTGTGTGTTTGATATTTATTACTTTCCATAACTCTGTTTTTTCCGACTGTGATTACATTTCCCTCCCTTCCTGCTTCGTATCCCTTCAGCTCTTTCCAACCCAACCAAGCTACCCCTTCTCGCCCCCCTCCCCATTTACCTAAGTCCTCCCCACCTGTCCCCTCCTGCCGGGCCCGTAGCTGCGGTAGGGGATGAAGGGCCAGCGGGAGGGAGCGGTGCCCCGCCTCCCACTAAGATAACATAATGGACACTCCAGTTGGTTTATCACGCCCACCTTCCCTAAACCACCACGCCGCGCCCCCACACACCCTCATCTCATTTGTGTCTTACAAGGGTCAATGCAGGTAGGTGTGTGTGTGTGTGTGTGTGTGGTAATAAAACATCATTTAAACCAATCACAAAGGTGTTGTAAGTTACACTGTTACAGGTATTCTTTGGGTTCATCTGTGTGTCATTTTCGTTAATTTCTTAATATACGTAACGGTCAGTTTATTAGTATAGCCGTATGACCGTATGTGTAGACGGCCAACATGTCACCAACAGTTGCCAGATAGCTGTTAACTCCCTTATCCAGAAACGCCCTCCCTGAAAGAGCCCCCCCCCCCCCACCTCCTCCCGTCCCCGACCCCTTCCTCCCGTCCCCGACCTTTTCCTCCCGTCCCCGACACCTTCCTCCCGTCCCCGACCCTTTCCCCCCGTCCCCGACCCCTTCCTCCCGTCCCGGACCCCTTCCTCCCGTCCCCAGACCCCCCTCCAGCCATCGTACCCATAGTCCCACTTTCTCTCTCCCTCCCTCTCTTCCATACTTCCCATTCCCCTTCCTGTCCTGCCGAGACTGGTAGTGGGAGATTATCGCTGATGATGGAGATGACCACAAAGTTGAGCCCCGCCCTCCCTAGCGGTCACACTACACTCCTCCACCTACACTCTTGCTCACCCTTCTCTAATCTCCTTTCACTTCCCTACCCCTTTCTTTCACCACACACTTGCGTTACTCCTTTCTTTCTCTACTACCACTACCACTTTACTACCACTTTACTACCACTTCTACTACTACTACTACTAAACTTCCATCTTATTATCAATGTAACTCAAAATTTCATCACTCAATCTAGTAACGAGACCAACATTAATTACTATTACCACACCTGATCACACCTGTACCTGTGATTTACCAAGGTGAATCCTCTGATAATTATATATAAAATACCTTTCTAAA
Organism: Homarus gammarus; assembly: GCA_958450375.1. Lineage (NCBI taxonomy): Eukaryota > Metazoa > Arthropoda > Malacostraca > Decapoda > Nephropidae > Homarus > Homarus gammarus. The sequence continues at coordinate 818,776 of CAUDMG010002030.1, forward strand.
TCCTCAACTCAAATTATCCCTTCTACATAACCCCTAAAAAGTGTACAAGTCCATAAATCAGAGTCAATTTCTACAGCTCAAGAGATATATTCACCCAATAACTGCCCCGTCACCAAGAATAACATCACCTTTGACATAGTGGAAGTTTCATCTTACACACCGATTGATCCTACTTACACAATAGTTCCCTCTCTTCGTTTATTAGTTCCTACACCTTTTGGAGCACCTGTTGGTAATTGAGAGAGAGAGAGAGAGAGAGAGAGAGAGAGAGAGAGAGAGAGAGAGAGAGAGAGAGTGTAAAAAGGAAGTTAACTCCCCCTCTTACAGGTATAAACCCCCTCTTACAGGTTTAACCCCTCCCCCATTCCTACAGGTATTACCCAGTCCAAACATGGTCATGGGAACCCACATTCGTGCTAGTGGTTGCACACCTGTTATCCGATGATCAGGTGGGTGTGTGTGTGTGTGTGTGTGTGTGTGTGTGTGTGTCAATTATGTTAAGTAGATTATTTCCTTACAAATTTCCCAACGAAAAAAAAAGACACAATATATTTTTAAAACAGGTGAGTGAGTGAGTGAGTGAGTGAGTGACTGTGTGAGTGAGTGAGTGACTGTGTGAGTGAGTGAGTGACTGTGTGATGAAAATATATAAGGTATAATTTGGGTTTTTGTATTCAGCTCCGGACATAAACTATCATAGAACAGCGCAGCGAGGCAGGTAGTGTGAAGGTGGGGATTTCTCTTCAGTGATAGTGGAGCACCTAGTGGAGCACCTTGTGGAGCACCCTGTGGAGCACCTTGTTACCCCCGACACACACACATACACACACGAGAGCCGCCTCACCTACTTTAACAATCCCTCAGTACTTATGACTTAAACCTAACCTAACCTAACCTAACCTATGACACTCACTAAACGATGGAGGAAAACTCGGATAAATAGAGAATTATGACAACAAAAGAGATAGGAAATAAATACTAAAGGTAGTTTGTTTATTTTTACAACGCGGATTTAAGGAATTTTAGATCATATTCATTTTAGAGTTCCCACACTACATCATCTCACCCTTAAAAGAAATAACTCTTTGTTTTTTTATATATCAAAATAATGTGATATGATGTAGAAATATGTAACACAGACTATATCAATAAAAGTATAAAAGTTGTTCAAACTATTGTCAATTGTGAAGTTTATTCAACTCTCAGAATCCTCGCCAGGTAAACACCAGGTAACACCAGGTATAAATTTTGTTGACTTTTAGGATTTTACAATAAATTTCGTATTGTAACACACACACACACACACACACACACACACACACACACACCATACGGCACCCACCACCCTATACCTACCTGCCTTAGTCGCTGACGCTTCCCAACACCGTATTAGGCTGACATAGCTGACACTAACTCGGTTTTAACCCCATCAGGCCTTATTGTCACAGGTATTTGAACGCGTGATTTGCCAAAGGAGAATGATATTTACGTCGGGGATAAATAGGACTTAGAATATCATAATCGGTGAGGGATGTGACGGCCCCACTGACACGGCCCTATGTGGGGGGTGGGGGGGGGAGATGTAGCAAGGTCTTGAGACGACATCTAACCACCCCCACTAGTGCAGCAGGAGGAGTTAACTGTCGCTAGGGTCGTAGAGTACTAGATAACCACCTTACACACTTGTTAAGATTTTACACTTATTAAGGTTGACTTGTTGTTTGGGTTTTCGCCATATAAATATTCCCATTAACATTATCGAAAATAAAGAAGAAATTTAGGATAAACGTCTTGATTAACTACTCGTAAATGGACTTAAACATCTCTCAAGACAAACTATCGTGGGGAAAATCGAAAACTTCAGGCAGCTTCAAAAACATATAGTAACAAAAAAAATTAACATTACCTGAAATTTATGTTAATTTACACCCAATCCTCTGAAGCACTGTAGTCATGAGCTACAAAAACACTCACAAACACATACACCTTTCACACCTGGTTAGATACATCACTGGCAGGTATTTCATCACAGAAGATTAAACCCACAGGTAAGACAGACTAATACAGTAGGAATAATCTATTACCTCTAAGTAACATTAATATGGATCTGTGAGCTGGTCATCTGTGAGTTCTGAACAGCTGTGACACTCAGGTACTAATGTAGAGACCCAGCAGGTTATAATTAGCAAAAACCTCTATTTACCGGACTATATGGAGAGGAAATTCCGTTATATCGATAGTCCTTTAAATATCAAACCTCCATCTAACGAACTATATAGATATGAAAGTCAGTAATATCGAGTGTCCATTAGATTATGACCCCACCTCTAACGGATAATATGGATTCCGGTATAGAGAGGGTTCGCTATAATTGTTAAAATATGTAAAGCGGTTTCGTGACCCTGGTTTAGCGGTGTAAACTGTAGGGTGTGGCCCGGGAGAGAGACGTAATGATGGGTTTGTGTAATGGGAAAAATTGACGCGTTATGACTGCTGTGTGTGAGACCTGCTGGTGAGGGTGGGTGGCTAGGTGGCGAGGGTGGGTGGCTAGGAGAGAGAGAGAGAGAGAGAGAGAGAGAGAGAGAGAGAGAGAGAGAGAGAGAGAGAGAGAGAGAGAGAGACCCTCCCTATAACACAGTCTCTTCCTCCCAGAAATTAAGTACCACATATTTAACACTTTAACCAACCTAAAAAAAAAAAAATAATAATAATAATAAATAAAAATAAATAAAAAAATCCCAAGAATATTAAATTAGATTAATACGACTCCTATAGTGTCAAAATGGTGTTCTGGTAATTGAAGGGAGGAGAGAGAGTGGTAGGGGGTAAGACAGTCCTACCTATAAATTGGCATAAGGATGACTTTCCGCTGTCCATCTGTATGTAAATAGCCCGTAAAGTTTGAGTGGTGGTTAACACTTTTATGCGCGGAGAACTACCAAGTTTATAGGTTAGTGTAAGCGGGAGGAATCTTGTAGGGAAGAGGCGTGAATAATGTGTGTGTGTGTGTGTGTGTGGAGGAGGAGAGGGAAGGAAGAACGTAGGGAGAGGAAGAGGAGAACGGAAAGGAAAGGAGAGTAGGAGAAAATGGATAAAGGAAATGTGGAAAAACATAATACAAACGTAATAACAATAATAATAATGATGGTGAAGGTGATGACAATGATGATGTATGATGATAATTATAATGACAATGATGATGTATGATGATAATTATAATGACAATGATGATGAAGATGGTGATGAGAGAGGGAGCGTGGGAGGGAGGGAGAGTGGGAGGGAGGGAGAGTGGGAGGGAGGGAGGGAGGAACAAAGAAAGGAAGGGAGAGGAAGGGAGGAGGCAGAAAGTAAAGAAACGGTAAAGGAGGAAGGGAGAAAGGAAAAGGAAGATACAAGACGGCGAAGAAGACAGACGGAAGGAGAGGAAAAAGGAAGAAGAGGAAGAAGGAAGAAGAGGAAGAAGGAAGAGGAGAGGAAGACGGTAAGATTAACTTGTATGTTATTCCTACTCAAGTCTTCCTCATCCACGTATTAATGTCAAGCCTCCGCCTCAGATACCCCTGTACCCCGCCTCAGATACCCCTGTACCCCGCCTCATATACCCCTGTACCCCGCCTCAGATACCCCTGTACCCCGCCTCAGATACCCCTGTACCCCGCCTCAGATACCCCTGTACCCCGCCTCAGATACCCTTGTACCCCGCCTCAGATACCCTTGAACCCCGCCTCAGATACCCTTGTACCCCACCTCAGATACCCCTGTACCCCACCTCAGATACCCCTGTACCCCGCCTCAGATACCCTTGAACCCCGCCTCAGATACCCCTGTACCCCCTTCAAGAAAATACTGAAACATACATTCCAATCTTCACTATTTGTTGAGGAACCACGTACACGGACCAATTGTTAACAGACAGACAGAGAAAACAGACAGACAGACAGAGAGAAAGACAGACAGACAAACAAAACAGACAGACAGACAGACACCCTAAACTCACAACCTTCAAAAACTCCAATTTGTAAAACGAGATCGAGGCCAGTACACCCCTCGAGAACATCCCTCCTCACCTCTGTCGGTCTCGATAGTGAAGGAATACCTCTCTCTCTCTCTCTCTCTCTCTCTCTCTCTCTTAGCCTTGGTTATCATGGGATGACCTTTCTAGTCCACGCTTTCTCCCTCAACCACTAGTGAAGTAGGCCTACCAAGATATATACCCAGCTTGGAATAACTTGAAGTAGATAAGCACAGTAAAGTTGGAAGGTACATACAAATAGGCCTATTAACTTGAAAATGGACTTGGACATGTATGGTACAAGTTGAAGAAATACTTGAGTAGGCCAGTATAAAAAAAAAGTACATTTCTTATAGTACCATTAGGCCTAGTATGGTATAAACAGACAAGTAAAATTAGATTAACTAAATTATACAAACTTATTCATCTATAATAAAAGGAATGATTATATAAAATATTCTCCATAAGACTAAACCTATCATTACAAAACAAAGGTAAACAAAGGTAATCATTCCCAGGTAATAATCAGGCTTTCTTCTGGCCCAGGTGAGCCTTGTGACACGTGTGGGGTCTACTACAGATTAATGTCACACCTCTTTTAAGGATATGGGAGGTAAGAGACGGGAAGGTGTTACTTATGACGCAAAAAAAGCCACAACACAAAGACAGATTAGAGGTCATTGCATTAACGAGAGAGAGAGAGAGAGAGAGAGAGAGAGAGGAAGAATAAAAGGGAAAGAGATAGATAAAATGAAGAAAAAAGGTAAGAGCAAGACAAGAGGGAAAGGGAGGAAGAAGTGAATGGAAGGAAGGAGAAAATGAAGGAAAAATGAGGACAAAAGAGAAAAAAACAGAATAGAGAAAATAAACGGAAGGAGGACAAGAGTGAAATGGAGAAGGAGGAGGATAAGAAGGAAAGGAAGAAAGAAGAAAATGGAAGAAAGAGGGAAGAGAAGGAAAATAAGATAAGCTCAAGAGTACAATACCACAACAGTCTTGTGTAGGCCTAAACGGAAGTCTGTCAACCAGGTTAATTATAATAAATTACCTGCCAGGTGATCTATCTTCATAAATCAGGGAGTATACCTATTATACTCACTCTACACGTCCCAGTTATACTACGAGAGTATAATTAGATACACTGAATATAATACTCTGGGCTATTAGACTATAATGGTCTTATTTATATATATTATACAAATTATACAGCCATCTATGATACTCCACTGCATCCATTCCTACATCAAGGTAATTTTTGGTTCTCTACGTAGATGAGATGGTTGTGGTGTAGATGAGGGTAGAGGGAGTGGTTGGTGATGGTCGTGTGTGGTGGTGGTGGTGGTGGTGGTGGAGATGGGTAGTGGTGGTGGATGAGGGGCAAGGGTGGGGGGGGCAAGGGTGGGGGGGTAAGGGTAGGGGTAGTGTGGGTGGATGACTCTCGCCTCACTAAATCAGCTGATGACCATTTAGCGAGGTCGGGCTGGATAACCTCACGGCTACCCTGTGACGCCCCACGACCAGGCACTAACCTCATAAAATCTAGCTTATTAGTAGTGCCAACGGTGCCACTAAATGATCTTAGGTGCCATTAAGTGTTGCGTAGAGTGGGGAGGAGGGGGGGGTATGGGTATCGTGGGCGGTATGTGGGTGTGTTGGTTGGGTATCGTGGGCGGAGTTTGGGCGTGGTGGTTGTGGTAAGATCTTGGTTATACTGTCACCGCTACGACTACAGAAACAGGAACAGGGCGGAGTAACAGTCGTCAGGGTGGGCGGTATTTGGGCGTGGTGGTGGGCACGATGGCTATCACACATGCTAATGAAGTACTTATGTGGTCATATAAGTTTGCAGTAAGAGGGAGAGAGAACTAATCGTGGTGGGTTAGAAATACGGGCGTGGTGGGTGTGGTGGGCTGGGTGGGCGGGATGGGCTGGGTGTACAAGTCTTAGTGGGAGGAGTACACGTGTTCTGATGGGCGGGATAACACCTCCGCTACCTTCACGCGTGCCAAGGTCGACCTACCAAGCGTGAAGAGCCAATGAACCGTGAAAGGTCCCGTTCACAAAGAAGAGAATAAATCTTGATCGAATGTCTGTCAGTGGCATAACATAACACTTGTTTACTGTATGATAATGATGTATCAGGATATTCTTAATAGATGTAGTTATAATGTGTAGCTACAGATAGTAATTAAGATACTATTTAACACGCCAATAACCTGACGTGCGCTATTAATCATGAGAAACAACAGAACACACTATGATGTAAATATAACTTAACACGTTACTATTAAATAACAACTAGATCCAGGATGAACATGACATGATTTGGTTGATCCTCGTGATACGAATGGCATGATAGTGTGGCATGATATAAGTAACATCATCTTACATTATCATAAACAAGATCCGTCCATAAGAGAGCATTTACTTCCCTATATGGATTTTAATAAGATTCACATACGCTACTTAGGTTCACATAATCGGGTTTATGTACAATTCTTAACAATTTTGGAGCATTAAGTACATTATATTTTTTTTTATATCGTTTCGTAATTCGTTATACAGACAAAAATTTACACACAGATGAATACCACAGTAGATATCCTGCCGCTTCGCCTTACGTCAACCACAAAAACAGAACCTCAATGGACGATGACTTACTGGGGATACAAAATGGGTTTATGCTGTACGAGTGTTTGTCATAGGAAGGTCAGCCACCACACAGTTAAGTTATATCTCGTATCTGAGGACTATCACATGGTCTGGCTTCATTACCTGGGAATTTTTTGGGGGGTACGGTAACCTACAGGAGAGCAATACGACTCGATCAACAGAGATGCTGTACTTAACGCCTGAAACTTAAATAATACGTCTTAATCTTTGCCATTGACTTCTTTCATCAGATCCAAACGCTTCACATTTCTTTAAAAAAAATCTAATATATACAAAACAATATTCATACGTACATACACATTCACAAGAGAACTTTCCTATAATTTTTCTTTCTTTGGTGTGACATATAAGGACCAGCTGACCATAAGACGCCACAAATGAGGCGAAAATGACGCACAAAACCAAATTAGCCGCCTTTCACCCGCCGCGTCCAGCAATGGTGCCTCACATTATAGGCTGCCGGGTATCTGCATGTAGTTCATTGTGATGGATGACTGAGGTTGCAGGGTCAAGGGCCAACTCCTACCGTCAGCCACTCCTCACCAACTCTTTCTTTACTTACAAACATCATAAAAAAAAAATTGAAATGACTCAGACAATGTTTATTTTCTTGAGAATTAAAGAATTTTTTCCCCTTGGTTATGTTATTTGTGGATATTATAAATATTTTTTACACTTAAGAGATAACAAAGAGGAACTACACATAGACGACGCCTCAAAATAATTTCTGGACAATGACAAATAAATATATTGCCAACTTATTTATTTGTTGTACTTGTTGATGATGACAGAACATAATAATTGTCAGTCTTAGAGGGTGTCAGGAGACGAGGTATGTACGTTATATACTCATCTTTACTGACAGTATAGATTAAGGTCATTATACTGTCATCATGAACTACAAATTATTCACTACCTTCATCTTGGTTTAGAGAATAATAGGTTAAAATTCACTATATTTCATTTTAAATTTACACTTTAGCTAATGGTCCTGTTAGATTAGTCAACCATTAGTCAACCAAATTTCCTTTTTTTTTTTATTTGATTTTGTCAACCGGGAGAGACTACACTTACTTTACACAACCTATGAGTCTTATAAATGCTTCAGGTGAGGGGACTGGGAGGGGAAGGAGGGGGGGAGGGGGTGGAAGGAGAAGAGAGAGGAGGGAGAGGGAAGACTGGGAGGGGAAAGGGGAAGGGGGAAGGGGAAATGGGGATACACATTTACTATAATTTTTAACCCCTATAAATAAAGTTGTAGAATGACATGAACGATGGAATATATACAGTTGTAGTACAGGTAAATGACTAAGAGGAAAGGAGTGTCTAATAATTATTGTACATCTACTGAAGACTTTCACCGTGTAGTACATTACTTGAGGAGGGGGAGGAGGGAGAGGAAGAACAAGGAGGAGGAGGAGGGGGGGAGGGGGGGGGGAACAACAAGGAGGAGGAAGGGAAGGAAAACAAGGATGAGAAGGAAGAAAAAGAGGATGAGGAGGAGAGGGAAGGGGAGAAGGAGGAAAAGAAGAGAGAAGGAGGAGAAGGAAAATGAGGAGAAGAACAAGGAGGAGGAGAGGGGGGTGGAGAAAAGAACAGGAAGAGGAGAAAAAGAAGGAAGGAGAAGAAGGGGTAAAGAGAGAAGACGGAAAGGAAGAAAGAAAGGAAGAAGTAAACGAAGGAGGAAGAGGAAGACCAGCAGCAGGAGGAAGAACAAGAGGAAGAAGAAGAAGAAGATGAAGGAGTTTGTATGCTAACCCACTCCATAGTTTACCATAATTGCCAGGTAAACTTCAAAGATGGATTGTACGCGTGTGCCAAAAACCCTCATTAGTTATTCTAAACAAAAACAACAACAATACAATGCTAATTTGTTTGTGTTTATTTCTTTGTTTTTGTTTGTTTGTTTGTTTTTTGTTTGTTTATTTGTTTTTGTGTTCTTCTAAGGATAAATAAATATGTTCATTTGTCTGTATGTCTGTTACGTAATACACATCAATATACATATACATCAATTTGCATATTAGTGTTATGTACCCCCCCCCCCCCCCCACACACACACAACTAACAATATCGCTTCCACCATCGTTTACCTCCCAAATTGATAACAACAGTTTAGGATAATTGACCAACAACCTGACCCCATCCCCCACTCCCTCCTTCCACATCCCCCACCCACCCCCTCCTTCCACCTACCTCCCTTATCCCCCTCACCCCACTCCCCCTCACCATTGTTCTTCTCAACACAACACAACGAACCATCAACAACAACACGACCACAACACGACCACAACACGTCCACCAAGGAAGCTGACACCATAACAGATGACACCACAATATACCACAAAACGCCACTAATCCACCCCTACCACCACCAAGGTCTCACACACACGGTACCATAACGACACAAACTAAACATATTACACTTTTATCTACGACCTACTTGACCCATAACGACCCTACGACCCGCTTGACGCATTATGACCCTACGACCCGCTTGACCCATTACGACCCTACGACCCGCTAGACCAATTACGACCCTATGACCCGTTTGACCAATTACGACCCTACGACCCGCTTGACGCATTACGACCCTACGACCCGCTTGACCCATTACGACCCTACGACCCGCTTGAAACATTACGACCCTCCCTGGAAGTATTCGTCATATAACTCTATCATCAGTAGAGTTTTATCATCTCTAAAGGTATTAAGTAAAGGTGTTCAATCCCTCTAAGCTGACACACCATTACGGGTTCACAATACGGGGAGGGAAGGGGGTGACATGATCTTTCCCCTTACCTCCCTTCCCCCCATATCACCCCTCCCCTCTCTTCCCCCTCCCCACATACCAGCCTCTCACCATCAGATATCGTCACTACTGAACGTTTTCGGTCAATCCCATTACATCGTGTCCAAGTTGTTGATTTTTTTTTATTCATTCTCTATTCTTCACCAACTTCTTAGGTTTTCTCTTTTTCGTTCAGGTTTTCAGTTTGGAATTGATATGTGAATGTTATATGAAGGTTAAATGTGGGCGTTTGGTGACTGAAGGGGCGTGGGGTGGGGGTGCGGGTGTGGGGGGCGTGAGTGTGGGCGTTAGTTTAGGTATGATAGGAAGAGGAAGAGGATTAGGGACACTGGACATCGCGATAAAGTATAGAATTTCAAATACACACAAACACTAACACTCTTAAATCCTTCACAATATGCCGTCAAGTATTACGATTCCTACTACCAAAAAAAAAATTAATAGTTATTCTTAAAATTCTATATCGTCCATATTTAGTTTTTTTTTTATGATTCACTATGATTTTCTCAGCTGTTAATTCTCATCACGAAAGGTAAATCATAGTAGCAATATATACAGCTCACAGACGGCAGTTTAGTCCAATATCCGTCAAGCGTGAACAAAAAGTATCTTACGCCGAGGACTCTGGGTTTGTTGGTGGTGGTAGTGCTGGTGATGGTGGTAGTAGTAGTGGTAGGAATGTTGTTGTTGTTGTAGTTGGTGGTGGTGGTGATGGTGGTAGTAGTGGTAGGAATGTTGTTGTTGTAGTTGGTGGTGGTGGTGGTGGTGGTGATGGTGGTAGTAGTAGTAGTAGGAATGTTGTTGTTGTAGTAGTTGGTGGTGGTGGTAGTGGTGATGGTGGTAGTAGTAGTGGTAGGAATGTTGTTGTTGTAGTTGGTGGTGGTGGTGGTGGTGGTAGTGGTGATGGTAGTAGTAGTGGTAGGAATGTTGTTGTTGTAGTTGGTGGTGGTGGTAGTGGTGGTGATGGTGGTAGTAGTGGTAGGAATGTTGTTGTTGTTGTAGTTGGTGGTGGTGGTGGTGGTGGTGGTGGTAGTAGTGTTGTTGGTGGTGAACGCCGGGATGATATATGACACTTGGAAAAGACCAGTGTAAACATGGTTCCTGCTGTTACCCAACCTTGAGAAATTGCCTTGCCACTTCGTATTAGGGAGGAGCTCAGTTACCCCTCGACACCCCCCCCCCCCACCCACCACCCCCTTCACTACCCCTTCACTATTGGTGTCGGCGGCGGCAGTAAGGTCTTCAACACCACATACAGACGTTGGCTTACGTTCACCTCTTCTCCAGTGTAGGCGATTTTTTAATTTATTTTTTATTATTTTTTTTTTTTTACATTTAACTATTATGACAGATTTCAGGCTAACACACACACACACACACACACACACACACAGGGAGAAAAACGTAAATATAATAATAATAATAATAATAATAATAACAATAAAACGTGAAAATATAAAAGACACAAACTAAACATGAACGAAAAAAAAAGAAAAACCAATATAGATCATAATTGTCTAAATAAATAAACAAATAAATAATTAAATTCAACGAAGCAATACTAGAGACATTCCACAATAATCACTCTCTCTCTCAACCTGGAATCTACACCTGTTCCCTCCCCCCCCCCCTAGGTATCACCCCCCCCCCTTTACCTATCATTTACACCTATCAATTACGAGAGACAAATCAGGCGTGTATATTCCTTGGGAGGGATGGTGCAGTGTAGTCGAGTGTTTGTTGACGTGTTTGGGGTGATGGTGGCGTGGGTTTGTGGTGCATTAGACACGCTGATAAGGGTAATTTTATTAGTCATTCGAAAACACGTAGGGATTGTGTGTGTTTTTTCTTTTTTAGTCTTTTTGTTCTCTCGGTCTTATCTTTCGTTTGTCTTATTCCCCTCTTTCTTTTGTCTTATCTCTCTCTCTCTCTCTCTCTCTCTCTCTCTCTCTCTCTCTCTCTAAGGGGGGTTCCGTGTTTTGTGGTGTGAAACAGGAAAGAACGAAGGAGTGTGAAAGATGGAACAGGAAGAATAGAAGGAGGAAAGAGAAGAAAGGAGAAACACACACACACACACACACACACACACACCTAAGAATGGAAATATTGTTAATTATTTTTATATATCAATGGAAAATACTTAAGATATATTGTCGCCTCTACCTGGAAAAACTTATAAAAACAATACAAAAGGTCTTAAAAAAACATCTTATCCCCAAATTCGTTAACCACACCTGAGTTACCTTTAATAATAAACTAACTACATCACTTTACCTGGCGTCTCTTATAGAAGCTTCAACACCACACTGTAGTAGACATTACACACAAAAGCTCCACTAATAAAAGACAAAAATAAAAGCTCTTCTAACCAATCACTTTTTTTTTCTCTCCAGGAACGTATAAAACCTCAAGGAAAAACTCCCCTAGAAAAAAAAAAATAATCCATCTTTTTGTGTCATTATAAAGTATGTTTTTGTGGTACCATAAACTATGAATAAAAGTCCCATATATTTTCGTTCGTTCTCAGGTGATAGTGGTCACACCCCCATAAGAGTTAACTTGAAAATAAGGACGAATTTATCTTATATTTGTCGTATATGAAGTACCTGATGACGAGAGTATACACAGCAGATTGTTCACAGGTATCCGAAGGTGTGTGGCAGGTGTGAGGGTGGTGTGAGGGGGGTGTGAGGGAGGTGTGTGGCAGGTGTGAGGGTAGGTGTGAGGGTGGTGTGAGGGTGGTGTGAGGGTGGTGTGAGGGTAGGTGTGAGGGTGGTGTGAGGGTAGGTGTGTGGGAGGTGTGTGGCAGGTGTGAGGGTGGTGTGAGGGTGGTGTGAGGGTAGGTGTGTGGCAGGTGTGAGGGTGGTGTGAGGGTAGGTGTGAGGGTGGTGTGAGGGAGGTGTGAGGGTGGTGTGAGGGAGGTGTGAGGGGGTGTGAGGGTGGTGTGAGGATGGTGTGAGGGGGGTGTGAGGGTGGTATGAGGGGGGTGTGAGGGGGGTGTGAGGGTAGGTGTGTGGCAGGTGTGAGGGAGGTATGAGGGAGGTGTGAGGGTGGTGTGAGGGAGGTGTGAGGGTGGTGTGAGGGAGGTATGAGGGAGGTGTGAGGGAAGACTTGGGTCATCCACGACTCCTCATTCCCTCAGGTCTACTTGATTGTCTTTGGATGAGGGGGAGGGAGGGGATGGATGTCATGGAGGTGAGAGAAGGGGAAGGTAGCATGGAGGGGGGGATGATAGCATGGAGTGGGGGGGGGTAGCATGGAGGGGAGAGGGAGGGAGGGTGGCATGGGGGGGTGAGGGGGGGTGTTATGGAGGTGAGGCGGCAAGTATGGTGGGAGGGGGGGCAGGTAATAGAACAGGAGGGCGGGTTGGGAATAGGCCTAGTTAGGTATACCTGTATATAGAGTAGCAGGTAAGGGTTAGGTTAGGTTAGGTTAGGCTAGGCTACGTTTAGGTTAGGTTAAATTAGATTAGATTAGGTTAAGGTTAGGTTAATAATATGTAAAATACGTCAACAAAACCCAGCAGTGAAGTTGGAGTTAATGCAGTGACTGTAATCCCGTGTGAGCTTAAAATTCACTGCTGGGGGGCAATTTCACTGTTGTTTATTGTTTACTGCAACTTGGGTGTATAGTTGACAGGTGTGTAGTATAGCTGACAGGTGTGTAGTATAGCTGACAGGTGTGTAGTATGGTTGACAGGTGTGTAGTATAGTTGACAGGTGTGTAGTATAGTAGACAGGTGTGTAGTATAGTAGACAGGTGTGTAGTATAGTAGACAGGTGTGTAGTATAGTAGACAGGTGTGTAGTATAGTAGACAGGTGTGTAGTATAGTAGACAGGTGTGTAGTATAGTAGACAGGTGTGTAGTATAGTAGACAGGTGTGTAGTATAGTTGACAGGTGTGTAGTATAGTAGACAGGTGTGTAGTATAGTAGACAGGTGTGTAGTATAGTAGACAGGTGTGTAGTATAGTAGACAGGTGTGTAGTTGACAGGTGTGTAGTATAGTGGACAGGTGTGTAGTATAGTTGACAGGTGTGTAGTATAGTAGACAGGTGTGTAGTATAGTAGGAAGTTTTTGTCTCTTGTACTATTTATTCCTTTAATCTATTTTTTCTCTTCTCTTTCTTCCTCAATTTCTTCTTACACCTCCTCCTTCTTACCCCCTTTTCTCTTCTCCTTTCTCCCCTATTCCTTATCTTTCTTCTATCTCTTCCTTTTCCCTTTCTCTCCTCTTCCTATTTTTCTCTTTTTTCCCTTTCTACTTCCTTCTTTTCTCTCCCATTTCCCTATTTACACCCCCCCCCCCTCCCTCCCTCTACACCTCCGTCCGGGCGAATCTGGCTGTGGTCAACGGCGGGGCAGGGCCGGGTGGGACGGGGTGGGGCGGGGCCGGGTGGGACAGGGTGGGGTGGGGCCGGGTGGGACGGGGCCTCCTGGTGAGTGGTCAAAAGCCTGATAATACCTAAATAAAGAAGAAATAAAGAGCGTACATAATGGAGGAAAAAAGAAGGAAAGGAGCAGGTAATAGGAAGATAAAGGGAGGAAATGGAGTGTGAACGATGTAGCGGGAGGAAGGAGAGAGAGAGGAGGGGGAGGGGGGGAGGAGGAGGAGGGGGGAGGAGGGGGTGGAACAGGAGGAGGAGGAGGGCCAGACAAGAGTGTGAACGAGACCACACAAAGGACCACACACACACACACACACCACACACACACACACACACACACACACAAAACACAATAGCTGGTCAACTTCGCTGGACAATGAGGAAAATAAACTGTGTGTGTCTGTGTTTTTTTTTTTATCCCTTGCGACATATAATTAAGTGAACTGAAGTGTTTTATTTATTTATACCTTTTTCCTGTATTACCGTTTACAATGCTATTTTCTGTTACTGGAACTACAAGACGCCCCTCACTCACTCGACCCCTCACACAAGACGCCCCTCACTCACTCGACCCTTCACACAAGACGCCTCTCACTCACACGATCCCTCACACAAGACGCCCCTCACTCACACGATCCCTCACACAAGACGCCCCTCACTCACACGGTCCCTCACACAAGACGCCCCTCACTCACACGACCCCTCACACAAGACGCCCCTCACTCACTCGCCCCCTCACACAAGACGCCCCTCACTCGCCCCCTCACACAAGACGCCCCTCCCTCACTCGCCCCCTCATACACACAGATTAATGACTACCTTAGCGTGGTATTCCTTTAACTGAAATCTGTAATTAGGATCTACTTTACAGGACGACCGAAGCGATTAATTACCTTCGGATTCCATACAAGTGGGAATGCCAGAGACAGTGAAGAATTACCGAGGATTTTTAATAACCTCTTGAGGGCTCGTGCTTTACCTGTGGGTATTTAAACTAATTTATTCAAACGCATAGGAACGATTCTTGATATAGATAAATGTACAAGAAGATTGAGTGGATTTCAACATTTTAATAGTACTGAACATCATATAAGAGTAACCTAACCTAACTTAACCTATCCTATCCTAACCTAACCTAACTTAACCTAACCTATCCTAACCCATCCTATCCTAAAACTATACAGCAACAAGGTCATCTCTGAGTTACTGGTTCTAATAGGTTTACAAATCCTGTATAAATTTTTGGGGTCGATGGCTGGATTCCCGGGTGCTCTCAGTTGACCAAGTTGTAAATAGGTACCTAAGTGAAGGCGGTCGAGTTCACTACCGGCCCTGCTGCTGCCTCCTTGTATACCGAAGGCTAGGTATACAGTGTGACCCACTTTCTCTTTTCATGATACACTGTGAGACAGCTGTACAAAAAACAATAGTATACTGGTACACACTCTCTGGGGGGGGTCTCCACTAACACTGAGTGGATTATGTTTTAACAGACACCAAAACTTTGCTTCAATTACTTGTTTTAACACCAGGCGCAGGATGTGTGTGGTGTGAGGTGTGTGTGTGTGTGTTGTGAAGGGTTGATCCTGTGGTTGGTGGTGTATGGTAGAGGTTAGGTTAGGTTGTGTGTGGTAGAGGTCAGACACTTTGCCACACTAGGGGGTCACCATACACGATGCTCCCCGACAGGTTGGGTTAGGTTAAGTTAGGTTAGGTTAGGTTGTGTGTGGTAGAGGTCAGACACTTGCCACACTAGGGGGTCACCATACACGATGCTCCCCGACAGCTTGGGTTGGGGGAAAATTCTCCTTTATGTAAATTTGTTTGTTTTTAGGAGGAGGTGATGTATTTTCTAGGCCCTTATCATCGCATTTCTCACAACAGTGTTACTGATATGAATATGGAAATTGAAGATGCAACGCCCAAGAATGTAAAAACGAGTGTGTGGGTGTGTTAAAGAGAGAGAGAGAGAGAGAGAGAGAGAGAGAGAGAGAGAGAGAGAGAGAGAGAGAGAGAGAGACATTAACCTTACCATAAACGTACAACTCTATTTCTCAACCAAACCAGAACAACAATCTGTTTTTTAAATATTCATAAGTTATTTGCATATTTACTTTTCTACGCTAGAACAGTCGTAGAAATTTAACCTACCTCTACTACCTAAAAAAAATAATAATATCAATTTCAGCACTACTACACAAGCCTCATAAACAGAATGACCACAGGTACTATATTCTCGTAATTAGAAGAGTTACCTGTTGTACCTCCCTCTGTGACGACAAATGATCTCCCTGTAACCATTTGCTTACTAAACAGCTTCTCCCTTAGTCCTCTGATTCATAAATAATATTATCCATTTCATTAACAGCACCATTGATGTTACCTGATTTCGAATCTTTGTTAAGTGTTTATAGCAATGAATCGTTCTTATTCTTCTGTATTATGATATGTTGGTTATTGATGTTATAATTATTCAGTCATATTGTAATTATGTGTATATTTATAATTCCGGTGTTCAGGTAATGTGTTTACCTGTCATAGAAATTGTCCTTATTAGCAGCGTCCGAGAACGTGGTCACTCATCAAGCATGGCCACTTACTGGGTGACTCCTCCCACCTGTTGAGTGTGTGTGTGTGTGTGTGTGTATGTGTGAATATTAAGTACCCTGTTAGAATAATTATGTACTGAAGAAAGCCACATAAATAATAAACAATCTTCAGGTGCACAACACTCAGGAGAGCAGTACACAGTGGTGCTTGTTAGTAACGTAAACAACAGGTGCGCGCCTCACCTGTCACGGCCTTGACCATGCTCCTGAGGTTCTTGAGGGTGAGTCTGACGAGGGAGGAGTTGAGGGCGACCTTGCCTTGGTGATCTACGGTGGTGAGGAAGATCTTGGTGTCTTTCACTCTGGCCCGGGATTGGCACACGCCCCACCCTCCAAGTCCCTTCACCTGGAGTACTCGACCCGCCAGGCTCTGTCGCCCCTTGAATACTCTCTTTACTCTCACTCCACCAGTCAGGCCTTCAGCGTCCACAGTGTGGCGGCTGACGACTGTTTTGCCTCCAGCGAGCCACTCAACACGCCCCGTGAAGATGAGGGTGGCCAGTTCCTTCCGCTTCTCCAGCGTCAGGTGATCAGGGCAAACGGGAGGTACCTCTGGGACTGTGGAGGAACTCGGGGGCTCAGGGAGGGTGTGAGACCGTCGACGATGTGCCCTCTCCTGACGTCTGGCGTTCTGGCGACGAGGCCTCCTGAACCTTGGCCCCGCCGCGGTCACCACCACTAACAAACAAATCACCACTAATAGTCGCATTGTTCTACCTTGCAAAATCCACATATTCATAAATCACTTCAAATATCCTTTATCGCCGCATTAATCACCAAAATACACATAAGGTTACACCCACTCCCTCTATCACACAACAATATGGGGTGTACACAAGTAGGTGTCAGTGATGCTCTCGAGAGGGCCCTGGCGCACACCTCAGCTGAGTCACCGAGAAGGCTCGCACACTCCAGCTTCCGTCCAGTCTGGGGCCACGAGCCACACTGAGCCAGCCACGAGAGGTGCGACGCGATGAACCTAAGTCCCGGAGGCCCGGCAAGGTGAGGCTGTGGTGGGCCCACCCAGCCGTCAGTTAAGACAAGCTGTGTTGATAACCCAGCTGGCACAGGTGAGATTGGGGGTGAACACTAGTTACTAATGACGGAGATAATTACATACGTGCGGGATACCTGACGAAGGGTATTCATGGAACTTTACAAGGAAGGTATTTTAGAAATGAGGAAGGGCAAAGCTAACAGGTAGAGGGAGGCTGGAGGTGAATGAAGAGGAGTAAGGTGCCAAGAGTATGCGGAGAAGAAAGAACCCAAGAACCAGATAATAATGTAGGAGTGAAGTCAGGAGTCAGGGAGAGTATAATATGTATTAAGGAAGAGGGAGAGACACATGAAGGGAGTGACGAAGTGAGTGAGTGAGTGGGGAAGGTAGGAAGGGGGGAGAGAGAGAGTGAAGGAGGAACGGAATGAGTGAGTGAGTGAGGAAGGCGGGGCAGAAGGGAAACAAGGATTAGGTGTGAGACAAGGTGTGAGGCGGATTAAGGAATAGGTGGTGACGTGACTACAGGTAATCTCTTTTAAGATACTCACACACACACACACACACACACACACAGAGGAACACAAATAATTATACTAATCGGTGGTAAAAAATAAGGATTGAGTGTTGAAAGAAACAAGAATTATATTTTTTTGTGACGCATTGTTGACACACAGAACACATTAATGACACACAAAACACATTAATGACACACAGAACACATTAATGACACACTAGAAAACACCTGAGTGGATTAATAAACAGATGATAACATACTATAGACTTGACACATTGATGACAGCTGATATATGATTGATGACAGACTGACAGTAACTAATAAGCAAGCAAATGAAGGGTGATGGATAGGAGGTTGATGAATAACTGAAAGGGTGTACGATAAACTAGTACAGGTACACATAGGGTAAGTGTGTCCTCAGTGGGGGTAAAATAACACACAGGTAAATTATAATCAAGGTAAAACCATAAAGGTGAAAATATAATTGTTTGTTATAAAAGATAATTGTGAGGTTAATGAGATAGAGAGTTTGTGTGGTAGTGAATACAAAAAGGGTTATATTAGTCCCAGTGTTATGAATTCAAGGTAGTAGTAGTATTTTATGAAGTCTTGTGAGAGATAGGATTTGGTATGAGCATTAGAAGGTGTAAGATAATGATGATAATAATAATAATATCTAGGCTATAAAGACTACAAACAATCTCTTCCTATCTCTCAACAATCTCTTCCTATCTCTCAACAATCTCTTCCTATCTCTCAACAATCTCTTCTTTCTCTCAACAATCTCTTCCTTTCTCTCAACAATCTCTTCCTATCTCTCAACAATCTCTTCCTATCTCTCAACAATCTCTTCCTATCTCTCAACAATCTCTTCCTATCTCTCAACAATCTCTTCCTATCATCTCTCCAGTAAGTGGCCAAACCCGTCTAGAATTTATTGCATATATTAAGTGAAAACTCACCTGACCTGTACCTGAGATTATTAATTTGCTTTTTATAGGGGATAGTTAATCATTTGAGAGAGAGAGAGAGAGAGAGAGAGAGAGAGAGAGAGAGAGAGAGAGACCCTCAATCGTCTCTCTAATACACGTAGTCATTTGTCAATATACAGGGTGGTGCAAAATGAAGTTAACCAGTGGCATGGGTGAGAGGGGGGGGGGAGGCGGGGAGGGGGGAGGGGAGGGGAGAGAGGGGTTCGGGCTGACTAATACTGTAGCATTTGTTATCCTAAGGACCTTCATCATGTTGCTAATAGCTCGTAATTACTTCTCCAGTGGTTCATGTTGTTCACGTCAATGGTGTTAAAGGAGGGGGGTGAAATGTACGGCAATTGAGATCTTAAATGGCTCAATCACGGGAGTATATTGTTATTTATTTATTTTTTATTATTTTTTCATTTTTTTTTATATATATTTTTTGTTTTATTTATTATATTATTTTTTTTTTTTTTTTGGGGGGGGGGGGGGGGGCTCGGAAAATTGCTCCCAAATCGACCAAGTGTACCTATGATAAGTGATTTCGTAATAATAACACAAGTTTATTTTTATTTTACATATATATATATTTTTCAACTTGACTATTTCCACATTTCACCTACCACAGTGACATCTCCAGGCCAGAGTTTACATTCACTTATAAAACATTTCAATTTCATCAATAAAAAGATTTAATATACATATATAACTAAAAAAAAAAAAAAAAATCCCACATTTTAATAAACTTCACAAATGGGAAAGTTCACAAAAGGTTAAATTATCATATAGAAAGTAACTTTAGCTTACTTGCTGTATACTGGCTGTCAGGATAAAAACAGGTCAGTACACGACAGTAGCTAAAGATATGAATGGAATGACTCGCCCCATCACCCAGCCTAACATGGGTACAGTTCATCAGCTGTGTGTAAAAGAGGTATATCTATATAATTGGTTTTGTAATGCATCCAATAAGTGGTTTTTAGTGTTTATAAACCATTTGTATACGAGCAGACGAACTCACAGAACGGACACCGGACGGACGGACACACAGACGGATACATACAAGGACGGACGGACGGACGGACGGTACCTCTTTGGACGGGGACGGACGGTACCTCTTTGGACGTTGAAGATAAAATTAGTTATATTATCTGAGGAAGAAACTTAGACAAATTATTCAACTTTGACCTCCATCTGTGATCCCCTTCAACCGTTTTCTATTCAATCCCTTCAAACGTTTTCTAATCAATCCCTTCAAACGTTTTCTATTCAATCTCTTCAAACGTTTTCTAATCAATCCCTTCAAATGTTGTCTAAGGCTGCTGGAACACTAAAACACGTCATGAACCATATACCAGTAATAACGTCTCTATCACGTGGTAATAATGAGAGTCCTCGTACACAAGAGCGAGAGACAACGGCGAGAGACAACGGGGAGAGACAACGGCGAAAGACAACGGGGAGAGACAACGGGGAGAGACAACGGTGAGAGACAACGGGGAGAGACAAAGCGATCAATGAACTAAATTTTTTGAGCCATCGACACAAACTTTATCTTCTGAGGAGCCAATGATTCAGTTTATTGTACAGTAATGGTGATGTATGGACGCATCTGGCTCCTGTCCTTGTCCTTGTTATCCTCACTATCCTCACTATCCTCACTATCCTCACTACAGAAAAAATAAATAAAAATAAATATAAAATATCTTCAAGTGGCCAACCATCAGGTATCTTAATAAGGTGAGACACGGTGATTTTATTTCCAGGTAATTTTTTTGGAGTAGGACCTTGAAATACGTTATCAATATCCCTGTGTGTGTAGACAAAGGATAAAAATGAGGATATGAATTAAAGGGGTTAAGGACTCCAGCACCCATTATCATCCTATATCAATCCTTCAGGTAGGAGGAAGATTGAGCATCCTAGTGAACATCCTATGAGTTTCTATTGCATTTTAAACAATCCTCGTAAGAAAGATGAAGTGTAATGACGACATATTTTTTTTTTTTACTGTAAATCATAAAACAAATCAATATGTAAATGAACGTTGGAAAATAATCTGTAAATGCCATACACGATATCACAGTAGATTGTGTAAGATAATATGAGCTATTTATTTAAGCTTACTTTATTAATATTCAACACACAATATCCATCTATGCTGCTCAATTATCTTCAAGCATCAAAAGGAAATGGAAAATAAAAAAATATAATGCATGGGAGAGTTTACATCACGCAGTCTTTGATGATCAGTCGTATTAAATATTCATAACGCCGTGAATAATTAATTTGTGGCTAAGTAGTGGAGAGCCGGCGCTGCCTCTGTCCGGCATGACACTTCCTGCTCGTCACCTGGTGTCTGTCAGCCCTGCCGAACGACTCTGACTTTAAGAATAAGGATTTATAATATGACTAAAAGAGTTTGGATTTACAATATGACTAAAAGAGTGAGGATTTACAATATGACTTTAAGAGTGAGGATTTACAATATGGCTAAAAGAGTGAGGATTTACAATATGACTTTAAGAGTGAGGATTTACAATATGGCTAAAAGAGTGAAGATTTACAATATGACTTTAAGAGTGAGGATTTACAATATGGCTAAAAGAGTGAGGATTTACAATACGGCTAAAAGAGTGAGGATTTACAATATGACTAAACAGAACGGTAAGAAAATTTAGAGTGTGAATGACGGGACTGATTTCAGGTATTTACAGTCTAAAATAGCAAAGCCTTAACCTATGTAGACGTGAAAAGGGATACTGAAGATACTGTAGATACAACACACTGTATACTGAGCCTTCGGTACACCCGGAATCAGCATGGCCGGTACTGCACTCAACCGCCTTCACTTATAAAGGCACCGGTAAGTAACCATTTAAAGATAAGTGGACTCAAATTACCCCTCGGATCAAACCAACGATCATTAAGAAAAGAGGTGAGGAGTGTATCCAGTCAGCCACCACCTTCCATAACTCACACACAAGCATATAAACACAGGAGTACAGGTTACATTATTACGTCTCCCTAAGGCCACCGGTAGGGCGTTGTCGTGTTACTTACTGAAGAAAAAGTCGAGGTTCAAGCAGCCGCCACTGTGAGGTAGTACAACACCCGAATTGGCTATTAAAATGGAGAAGCTTTGCCCACCACAATACACATGATTAAAACTTTTTGCCACACGTCATCTCCCTCTTTGTTGCTCCTCATTAACCACTTTAAGTAGAACAGCCTATTAAGTGACGCCATTAACACCAGATTTAACTCTTCATATGACTTTTATGATTACTTTTTCAGAACTTAAGCGTCGTCTGGGTGTCTCTCTCCACTACCCCATCCATCAGTACTGGGACAAGACCTTACCAATTCTTCCAAACAAGCTAAGAAAAGATGATTTAATATAATGCCATGATGATTTTTTTTTTCACATAGAGTATTGTTATTGACAGCATATTTCGTTTTGTTTTGCAATAGTGTGTGTGTGTGTGTGTGTGTGTGTGTGTGTGTGTGTGTGTGTGTGTGTGCATGTGTAGGGTGATTAGTAATTTTCTGACACACACACACACACACACTAAATTAAGTAATAGTTGGAGACATTTTTATTAATTTAAAAAAAATCGTCGCATCTTTACGTCTTGTGTAAACGTTTCTCTCAGGTCCTCCAGGTCCCCCAGGTCTCAGGTTCCCCATTACCTTCAGGTCCCATGTCCCTTCAGCTCTCTAGATCCCTAAGATTACTGGGTGTCGCCCATTCCTCGGGTCACCCATCATCCGCCAGGTTCCCAGATCACCCATCACCGGCCAGGTTCCCAGGTCACCCATCACCCGCCAGGTTCCCAGGTCACCCATCATCCGCCAGATTCCCACAGGTCCCTCACTCCTCTACCTGTCATAGCTCTATCTCGCCCCCGCCCGTACTAAACGTCCAGGCCCATGCGATACGCCCATTATTACCCCGACAACCACACGCTCACATTACACCCTAAATCTACTAGCCCGGGACGTCTTGTAATGGGTGTCCTGGTCTCTCCTACAGCGCCAGCAGCAGATAGGTCGTGGAGGTGACTTAACAGGATGTGTCTAGTGCTAATACGTGGGTACCGATGTTTTGCTTTGTGTCACATTGTTCAACTAATATGTTTATGATTTTAACTCTAGTGTGTTATTTTGGTGAGCTGGTTCGATCCCAGAAGGTATATTATTCACAGGTGAGTAAAGTAGGTACGTCTGGTGCGAACGAGTGACCCTTAGGACGTGAGGCGAGCGCTGTATCCACTTAACCATCGCATCCAAAACTATAAGTACATACCTATAATGTATTTAACATATTTACAAGTATATGCAAAAAAGATCTATGATAATTCACTACTTTTAAAATTAATAGTAAGTTTTCAAAATATTTAAAAACTTAATGAACCAAAGTAAAAGTGATGGTACGGGGTGAGGAAGAGTGTGGGCGTGGGAGGCAAGAGGTGAGGGAGGGTGTGGTGGTGGAGGGAGGCAGGAGGTGAGGGAGAGAGTGTTGGAGGTAGGAGAGAGGTGAGGGAGTAACTAGCCAACACACTCCTGCCCCCAGTTTATCATAATGAGTGGCCGCGTCTGCTCTCTACCTCTGACCCACCCCGCCAACACCCCACCCCTGGGCCATGAACTGTCCAGCCCACGCCCACAACACCACAACCACACGCCCACACCCCACCCCTAGGCCAAGCACGATCTAGCAAACAACTGCAACACCACCAGCACACACCCACCCACCCACCCCCCACACCCATGGACTAAGCACGATCCTGGAAACGCCCATAAAAATTTCTACACGCCCTAAACCATGTAATGTCTATGGCCACAACACCAGTACACACTTTCAACACCAGTACACACCTTCAACACCAGTACACACCTTCAACACCAGTACACACCTCCAACACCAGTACATACCTTCAACACCAGTACACACCTTCAACAGCAGTACACACCTTCAACACCAGTACACACCTTCAACACCAGTACACACCTCCAACACCAGTACACACCTTCAACACCAGTACACGCCTTCAACTCCCTCACACACCTTCAACACCCCCACACGCCTCCAACGCCAGACTAACTATCGCCAGACGCTAAACCTGATCAAGGCCTTAAGCTACACATTCCAAGAGTCACAACACTGAACAGTACTGCTGGTAAATAATGACTATCATAACCTGTCTCTGTGTGTGTCTCGTCTACCTACTTGGTGAGGTTAAATTCCATTGTGTTTTTTTTTTTTGAGTTCTCGTATTCACAACGTCCGAGACAGAGAGACAGACGGGGAGAGAGAGAGAGAAGGGGTGAGATAAGTGAGAGAGAGAGAGAGAAAGAGAGAGATATGTGCCCCGTGTCAATAATCTTTTATAAATATAGCCAAAATGTGTCGAGGAGATGAACACCATATTCTACCTTCACCTGGGAGAAAAGAAAAAAAAAAACACCGCTAATATAAACACGACTCGTCCGTGACCAGGTGAAAAGAAAAAAAATTATCACGAATTTTTTTGTTAAGGAACATAACCTTGGCCACGGAGACAGGGTGAAGGTAGAGGTGTCATAACCTAACCTAACCTAACCTAACCTAATCTAATCTAACCTAACCTAACCTAACCTAACCTAACCTAACCTAACCCGTTTCTTGCCTATACCATTCTTCATAAATAAATAAATAAATAAATAAAGAAATGTGTCATATATACAATAAAAATCAAGTATATGTATGGATATATAAGTAAAAATGTCATGGTTGTTACCCCAATGGAAGCAAATTTACGTATGTTTCAATATAAAGGAATAAGGAATTTTTAATATTACAGTACGTCTAAAAATATATTCGCGTACATAATGTTAACACCTTAAAAGTCCTCATCATAGTCTGGTCCTATACATCAACCTTCACCATTTCTCCTCCTCCTTCTTCGCCTTCTTCGGTATAAGTGTGTCCTGTCGTAGCAGCTTAGCAGACGGGTCATCCGTCACCTTCCTACATGGTGTTGGTGGCGTCAGCTGTCGTTACCCCGGGAGGTATCAGCCCCTCACTGCCCTACACGCTGTATCCTTCGTCGCCACACCTTCCCCCTTGCAGCCCCTAGCCCGTCTTCCTCTCCCTCGGGGGCCCCCTACACCCGTCTGACATACTTCTGGAGCCGTGTGTCCCTCATCACCCGATACCTCCTCCCCCTGCCTTCTACAACAGACGGACGGACAGATGGACGGATGTGTTCTCTAGCGCCAAGGAGAGATTCTGTCTTGATAAAAATCATATCTACACTGTCACATCTCATTACATGAAACTTAATACACATCCAACCAATAGTGATGAGAGTTACCATACGATAGTGGATACCAAAAACATGATGTACTGTACAGTCCCCCTCACTAGTGCGCTTACAGGGGCTCGTCAGGTTATATGTACAGTCCCCTTCACTAGTGTGTTTACAGGGGCTCGTCAGGTTATATGTACAGTCCCCTTCACTAGTGTGTTTACAGGGGCTCGTCAGGTTATATGTACAGTCCCCTTCACTAGTGTGTTTACAGGGGCTCGTCAGGTTATATGTACAGTCCCCTTCACTAGTGTGTTTACAGGGGCTCGTCAGGTTATATGTACAGTCCCCTTCACTAGTGTGTTTACAGGGGCTCGTCAGGTTATATGTACAGTCCCCTTCACTAGTGTGTTTACAGGGGCTCGTCAGGTTTTGTGCAGTGTGGCAGTGCTGTGTTTATTTACATTTGACAGAAGGAAACTCACAATAGTATACATATTTTAGAATCAAATTAAAACAATATTGAAACAACTATCTCAGTGTAATGATTTGTGGAATGTTTATATGACGAGCCCCTGTAAACGCACTAGTGAAGGGGACTGTACATATAACCTGACGAGCCCCTGTAAACACACTAGTGAAGGGGACTGTACATATAACCTGACGAGCCCCTGTAAACACACTAGTGAAGGGGACTGTACATATAACCTGACGAGCCCCTGTAAACGCACTAGTGAAGGGGACTGTACATAGTTGGAAAAAAATATACTGATACTTAAAATATCCACATACCTATCATGTTATCCAGATATTCATAACTACCATTAAAACCATAACTACCATTGCACTTGGTATCCTTCACTCTACCATAACAAGAGCCTCGGCTTCACCAACACCCAAACCCATATTACCATTAGAATTACCATGATCTTTACCACTATTTGCATAACTAAAGAAACAGTATTTTCACCTTCATTAGCATAAGCAATACTCTCATCATCACTTGCACCAACATCTGTACTTTCACCATAATTTGCACCAACACCAATACTTTCACCACCACTTGCACCAACACCAATACTTTTACCAACACTTGCACCAACACCAGCATTTTCACCAACACTTGCACCAACACCGCTACTTTCACCATAACTTGCACCTACACCGCTACTTTCACCACCACTTGCACCAACACCAGCATTTTCACCATCACAAGCAACACCATCACCATCAATATTACCAATATCAGCATCAGTACCTCAGTGTTACCAATACCAACAGTACCTTTGTGTGCTATGAGAAATTTAAGTATTTCGACCCACGTGATTACATACATACATACATACATACATACATACATACATACATACATACATACATTATACTGAAGTTCATGACAGATCTGAGGTAGATATTTTGCATATATAAGTAATACCACGTCACACATTATAAGAACATAAGAATGGAGGAAACTGCAGCGGGCCTACTGACACATACTGGGCAGTCCCATTTACACCCAACCCCTATCGCTCATATATCCATCCAACCTTTGTTTGAAGCTATCCAGCGTATTTCAAACACAACTTTAAATTTCTATATTGTGTCGAAAGATGTGAAAATTTTGTGCCTGTGGGGAGCTATTAAGAAATTTTTTGGTGTTTTTGCTTCAAATACTTAACCTAACCTAACCAAACCAAACCTAACCTAACCTAACCTAACCTCACCTCACCTCACCTAACCTAACCAATGCAAAAAAAATGGTGGAACTGAATACCATATGCAATTTGACCATACAAGAAGGCATTATGGCGAGCACTATATTAGACCTCCTTCCCATCCTCAACTGTAAAAGCAGGTACACCATTTTACAGTATCTTCTACATAACACACCGTCAATCACCACAACAGGTACACCACTACCCACAACCCACATCAATAGCTCCCCCCCCCCCTCATCATCACTATTCACCCAAGGCAACCTGTCCCTATTAAAAAGACCATTATCTTCACCCTATCATAACCACGGCAATATGGCATCAACATCAACCATCCTTCACATCTATCTCAACCTTCCTAGTTCACTATAGCCTTCCATCCATCCGACCATCCATCGTCATCATCAACCATAGCCCTTCCCTCACCCTTGCCCTATCATCATCCACATCATCATCCGTCATCAACCTTATCCAAGACATGCGTAACTATAGTGGGCTCTTAAACGGAGAGTTGTTAGTAAATATTAATGGTATAAATTGGTATATGTGAAGAGATAGCAATTTGTTAAAGAGAGGCAGGTGTGGGTGTGTGTGTGTGTGTGTGTGTGTGCGTGTGTGTGTGTGTGTGTTTCAGCATATGCAACTCTGTGTATGGATATATAAATGTAAAAAAAAAAAAAAAAAAAAAAAAAAAAATGGCCGTGTGTCTATTTCAATCCACCTTAGAGATATTATGCACGGACACGACTTAACGCATAATGGGCAACGTAAGCGCACAGGGAGGACCACTTACCCTCCTCCCCCCCCTCCCTCCCCGTACACCTGGCTAATACAGAATGCAAACAAACCCCCACATCCTCACCTACCCACCTCCGTCACCTCACTCTCTCGTGTATAATTATAATGTACACAAACACACAAATACACCTAAAAAATATACAGAAATATACAGAAAGATTAATAACCACGCAGTTTTTTACATCTTCCTTCACACACACACACACACACACCAGTAGTGAGGTTATCTAGAAAGGTGATGGTACCAGGTGATACATAAATATATATGGCACCCTTATGAATCAACAGGTCACTAGAAATATATACATAAGGTGCCAACACATTATACATATCCAATCAGGACAATTAACACCTGGGTCACCTGGATGTTGACTTCAAAACGTGGCAATATTGAAGAAAGGTCAACCATAGGAAACTCAACAATGGTGAGAGGGTAAACGGAGGGAATGTAAGCCGAGAGAGTTGATGTCTCCCCCGCTTGGCCTAAATCAATCACCCAGGGCCACAGCTGAGCTACACCACGGGCCACAGCTGAACTACACCCCGGGCCACAGCTGAACTACACCACGGGCCACAACTGAACTACACCACGGGCCACAGCTGAACTACACCCCGGGCCACAGCTGAACTACACCACGGGCCACAGCTGAACTACACCACGGGCCACAACTGAACTACACCACGGGCCACAGCTGAACTACACTCCGGCGAACCAGGTTGAGATAACAACCAACTGACTTATTAGAAAACAATCCACCGTCTCCTGACACACACACAACCTGCCCATACCGGGATAGAAGTACCTAATAAGAATTAATTCATGATATGCGTAATGGTTAGGTGACAAGCGTCTGTATAACATCGTGGTGGTCAAATAATGTAAAAATAATACGGGTTTTGACAATATGATTTAGAGTGTGAAGGTTTGGTAACAATATATAAGGACTTCTTTAAAACACACGCACACGCACACACACACACACACACACACACACACACACATAAGACAGCTGGGGAAGATATGCAAATAGGCTTTGTAGAAGTGAAAGTCATTAACCATCCATATAAATGCTCAAACTTAACCATGAATAAGCAGAGGTCACACACACACACACCCAGCACCCTCAGGTAAGTCACAGGTAAGTCACAGGTAAGTCACAAGTGGAGTATGTAAGTCAATGGAGAGAAGATAGAGAATAATTGACGAATATCAGTTAAAATTAAGAAATAGGAAATAAAGGAAGGATAAGAATGAAAATTGACACTAAAAAAAATGCGTAGAGAGAGAGAGAGAGAGAGAGAGAGAGAGAGAGAGAGAGAGAGAGAGAGAGACTATCACGGTTGACACTGAAGGTTGTCAACATGGACATATAGTAGAGGCACTGGTCTCCCCCCACCCCCCCACCCCCCCATTGTTTACACTGCAACCCTAAAGGACACAGCTTGTGGACTCTCTCAACAGATGCTTTCGTCTTCAATATGTGACGAGTTGAGAAGGCAAACACCTGTAATGTTTTATCTACGTCAACACCTGTCTTTGTTATGGACCAAAATATGGGATAAAATTATGTTTGGTTGAATTTAATGATTAATGTTGGTAATAAAGTGTCAATTTTACTCGTAAAAAAACACTTAAATTCATTGTTAATTAAATAATAAAGTTATAGATAAATTATATATTAAAAGATTGGATTTTTTTATATAATATAGACTATAAAAATGTAAATATGTGTTAAGATTTACCAATATTTCATAGAATTTGGTCTTGTTGGCAAACGTGTAATTGAAACACGGAAAAGAGTCTATGCTCGGGGTACAATTTGGACAATCCATCATTCGAATTAGTCAAGGTGTGTTTTCGTGCCCACAGCTTGCATAAAAATTTTCTCCTCACCAAAATAATAAACATTTACTGAAGAAAAGATTTACCGAATGCCTATCGTTTAGTCTACAATGATCTGGGTCACTTAAAGTCTTCTTATGGGAGTTTTCGTGTTGTATCTATCATATATTGTCTTAATGTGTGAAGAGGGTAGAGAGGACGACCATGTAGTGTGTTGGAGGTCAGACTATCCTGGAATTATGGATGGGAAAAAAGTCTGGAGTTGGTGGGGGAGAAAGTCTGGAGTTGGTGGGGGAAAAAGTCTGGAGTCGTTGGTGGGGAGAAAGTCTGGAGTCGTTGGTGGGGAGGAAAGTCTGGAGTCGTTGGTGGGGAGGAAAGTCTGGAGTCGTTGGTGGGGAAGAAAGTCTGGAGTCGTTGGTGGGGAGAAAGTCTGGAGTCGTTGGTGGGGAAGAAAGTCTGGAGTCGTTGGTGGGGAGGAAAGTCTGGAGTCGTTGGTGGGGAGGAAAGTCTGGAGTCGTTGGTGGGGAAGAAAGTCTGGAGTCGTTGGTGGGGAGGAAAGTCTGGAGTCGTTGGTGGGGAAGAATGTCTGGAGTCGTTGGTGGGAAGAAAGTTTGAAGTCGTTAGAATGCTCTTTTACTACTGTCTTCCGAGTGTCCACCAAACTCATATCACTTTTGACAGTAAATTTCCCTCTCTATAAATACCCTCCCGTGGCCACAAGAGATCTTCCTGGAGGTGGTGTGCCGGAGAAAATATCCTGGCAATGTATTCCTCCGCACAAGAATAGGGGCGTCCGTCAAAGGGTGAAGGTTTGAGGGGTGATTCTGGTCAGTCTTGGGTGTCTCGCGGTGGAGCTCGGAGGGGGGCGTGGCGGTCTTGTGGTATGTCTGCTACACTCGGCCTATGCTCTCTCTCTCTCTCTCTCTCTCTCTCTCTCTCTCTCTCTCTCTCCAGTTTTCGCTCAGAGATGAGATTTATAACACTACACCACGCGAAGTTCACCCACGTTATTAACTAGTACGTTAACTTAGACCATTCCATTCCCTTCATATTTTATTTAACAGGAATAAATTAGGAAATAACGTTAAAAAAAAGTTTATTCTAGGTTACAGTTTTTACTTAAGATGTATAATATAATAGGCTATACCATACATGTTTATATTCGACGTTCTGGAAACTGTTGGGTGGGTGGTGGTGGTGGTGTCCCAGCAGGCCAGGCTGAGATAACCATCACAAGATACCGGCGGTAATGGGGAAGACACATCTGTATTGACACGCCGCACAAATGTCCTGTAAAAAGTGACAACGAATGGCATTCTGATTCCGTTTCTTGCGCCTGGTCGAGCGTCGCGGGGGCAGCCAGAAAAACTTTATGGGAGTTTGTTGTAGTCTAAACTACCTCAATTTGTACTCACTGCCTCAACCTGTTACAAATCATCCCAGAACGTATCTTAGGAGCCTCTACTACGACTAGAGGTGTACACTTTTACCAGTTACTCTACAATGTACACCAGTAGATAGAGTCGTGGAAAACAGTTCACAGCCACCGACCAGGAGATGGATGAACACTGAATCTCTGCACTTTTGACTCTGAAGCTTCATAAACATTTTATTTTATTTACCAACAGATGGCGCGCTTGTCTTGAGTAGTTTTAAGTGTGTGTGTGTGTGTGTGTGTGTGTGTGTGTGTAATATAACAATGTCTTAGCCGTCATCAGGATAGACGCTTGGTAACAGTGTGCTGACGTGACCCGCCTTGGTTCTGAGGATCACAGGTCCATCCAGTTACTATCTAAGGTGTCTTTTGTCGTATGTTTTATTTATTATTATTATTATTATTATTATTATTATTATTATTATTATTTGTGGTGTTAGTAGTAGTAGTATTGCTAACACAGAGCCTCATGCAGCGTTTGCGGCATTCACCCATGGAGTCAAGCATCGCTGGATGCGTACTATCCCTGATATCGGATCCTTCCTCCACCCTCTGGAAGAAGCCATCAAGGTAACTTTTATCCCAACACTAGTGAAAAACCATTATTTAACCCCAGCAGAAATCGTTGCACTACCACCGATACTGG
This sequence comes from Homarus gammarus, assembly GCA_958450375.1. Lineage (NCBI taxonomy): Eukaryota > Metazoa > Arthropoda > Malacostraca > Decapoda > Nephropidae > Homarus > Homarus gammarus. The sequence goes on from CAUDMG010002030.1 coordinate 850,484, forward strand.
AACGAATGGGATTGACTAATCCAGAGGAACTCGCTGCCACCGAACATCAGAACTCAGTCAAGATCAAGACAGCCCCCACTGGGCACATAACAGCTCAGAATGCAGCAAGTCAGGTGGATACCAACGAATTAAACTAGATTCGACGGTCCATTACGACAGAACGGCAGCACACCCAAAGTGATAAACTTCAACAACTGATGCTGCAATTGACAGTGAACTTGAAAAAAAGTAGCTACAGCGCAGGAGGTGGGCGCCTCAAACTGGCGAACAACGTTACCGATAAGGGCAAAAGGCTTCAGCCTTAATAAACAAGAATTTACAGATGCCATTACTCTAAGGTACGGTAGGCCAATGGAAGGTTTGTTCTTCCAATGCGTGTGTGGCTCACCCTACGACATCGACCACGCTTCGTGTGCATGAGGCATGACGAAGTCAGGGATCTCACAGCAAGCATGTTGAAGGAAATCTGCCATGATGTCAGGGTAAAACCGCCGCTCCTTCCATTGGACGGTGAAAATCTACAACACAGGACTTCAAACACATCCAACGAAGCCCGTGTGGACGTCAGTGCTCGAGGATTCTGGACGCGGGGACAGCAAGCCTTCTTTGACATAGGATTTTCGACCCTATGGCCGCATGTCACCGTAACCTAGGTCTCGATGCTGCACACAGGAGGAACGAGAAAAACAAGAACAGGGCATATGGGGAGAGAATTCTGAATGTTGATCAGGACAGCTTCACTCCTCTGGTGGGATGGGACCAAGTGCAAGCTGTATCTAAGCAAGACTAGCGGAGGTGTTATCTGAACAGAAGCAGCAGCCCAGAAGTTACGTTGCAGTCTGGTCGAGATGTTAACTGTCCTCTCTACCTAGGTCTGCGCTGCTTTGCCTCAAGGGAACGAGATCTTTGGCCTCAAAGCCGACAACGGTCACAGATATTGACTATGAGGCAACAGTCAGCGATTGAGAGGACAATAATTACTTAAAATCATCATACAACAAACACTCACCAGTCGAGGAAATGAAGATAATTTCACTCATTACCAGACAACAAACCGTGACCCATGATGCACCACAATAACAGGTTCACTCACGCTCTGAAGTACACCCACTGAAGGTGTTACACTTTGGGTCCTCAGGTGTAGATATTTGTCTTGTTCTGCAGTGTATTATTTAATTTATTTCGTTATCAAGTGTCGTGATTAGCTCTGGTGTATAAACTAATAAACCTTAACTGGCCAATTCAATTTTATACAAAGGAAGTGAACTTGAGAGGAATAATTTCATTGGTGAATTCTGCATTAAAGTAGCAAATCAGAGAACGACTTAGACAGCCTGTAGAGAAACAAACCAAACTTTCTACCATATTGAATACCTGGGTCGTCTAACACTGATTTCATGGCAACATCGACGATAACTAACGAATGACCAATATCAAGACCCGACACAGTGGCTCCTATGACCAAAACAAGTGAAACTAGACAACGATTTGACAGAGAAGAATAAAACAAGCCTTCAACACTACTCTATCACAGGCGGCCATCAACAAGTAATAGAACTAGATAAAAAAAAAGTCTAATATATCAACCTTGGAAAGTTATATAAAGTTTCATATAAGATTATATCAACTTCAATAGGATTAATTTTACGTTTAGTTTACTAAGCTGACAAGTTCACTGAACGCATTACCGACAGACGAGAAAACCTAATTTAGTCAAGAGCTTTATAAATTAAGCTTCAAGATAGTGCTGTAAAGCTTTGTGTCTTCTCCCAATCTTCTCAGTAAAAGCTTTATGTTGAAGGATTTAATAACACTAATAATGACATACTAATTACACACTAAATGACTTTCATAAGTAAATCAAGTTCACTTAAGTTATCAAGTTCAATTCTATTCATTATCATAAATTGAAATACCAATGTTTTTGTTCATCTGTTTATGTTGGAATAATAAAAACTTTACCACTAAGACACGTCAACAACAGCGGCGAATTTGACGAGTCAGAAATGCCTGTGTTGGGATAATGATGAATAATTCTACATTAAAATTAAAAAAATAAAATATACCAATGTAACGAAAAAAAACTCACTGGTGGAATATTTTTTTTAGGTTAGGTTAGATTAGGTTAGGTTAGGTTAGGTTAGATTAGGTTAGGTTAGGTTAGGTTAGGTCCAAAGACTGTTTATACTCCGTGCTTCAACCTCACTCTTCTTAGGGTGTATGTGTAGACTCGGTGGACACACACACACACACACACACACACACGTCCACTATTTACAGTTGAGGACAAAATTCCCTGAACACTTGGCAATATTTGGCATGTAAGCATTTGAGGATCATTAGGTGAAGGGAATTGGTATTTTATTTTATTTTCTCATATTTACTTTATATTCAGGAGTTAGTTTTCTATTTTATAATTCCAATATGTGATAAAAAACCTCACCTCACCTAACCTCACCTAACCTAACCTCACCTCACCTAACCTAACCTAACCTCACCTAACCTCACCTCACCTCACCTAACCTAACCTCACCTCACCTCACCTAACCTCACCTAACCTCACCTCACCTAACCTAACCTAACCTCACCTAACCTCACCTCACCTCACCTAACCTAACCTCACCTCACCTCACCTAACCTAACCTAACCTAACCTAACCTCACCTAACCAAAACTAACTAAGTGTACAGGGAAATTTCCATCCCCACATAACTGTACTTCACTGGCTAGAGACTATTCCTCTCTATCCTCACCAGACAATACTCTTGAGAGCTGTGAGAACATCCCATCCATACAGAAGACAACATCACTGCAATCACTGTCACACATCTCGTTAATTAAATAAGTTACGTTTGTGAGTTACAGTGTCTATCATAGCACAAACAGTATACCTCTATCACAGTAAACAAACAAACAAACTGAGCTTTAAAACAACAATGAATAAGGTCAATACACAGCTAGCGTTCATTACACACAGGTATATAAAACGTGGTGGTTCATCCTTCCCAATACAAAACACTAATACTGGTGATTATTTAATAGCATCCGGATCAGCTCGAAAACATATAACAAAACTGAACAATATAGAACAGTGTAACGAGCATGGGAGAGCTCATTAGTGGAGATAGTTTACTAAATAACTAAATGACAAATGTTTTATACTCTGTGAATGTGTATACCTCGGTGCCTGACCTGACCTGACCTGACCTGACCTAACCTAACCTAACCTATGCATCTTAAAAGTTTGGCGTTCGGAAGACCCACGAAGAAGACCTAGGATGAATGACAGACGGACGCTAATGGGAAACCCACAACTAGGCCTAAATCCGTGCAAAAACACACACTGGGGTAGTGAGGGAGGATGGGGGAAGGAGAGGGTGGGTGAGAGAGGATAGGGGAGAGAGAGAGGGTGGGTGGTGAGAGAGGATGAGGGGTGGAGAGAGGATAGGGGTGGAGAAGGAAGGGGGGGGGGGAGGAGGAGAGAGAGAGAGGGTGGGTGAGAGGATAGGGGTGGAGAGAGGATAGGGGTGGAGAAGGAGGGGGGGGGAGGAGGAGAGAGAGAGAGAGTGGGTGAGAGGATAGGGGTGGAGAGAGGATAGGGGTGGAGAAGGAGGGGGGAGAGAAGGTGAGGGAGAGACGGGGAGGTCTTGAAGATTTCCTACCCTGGCCTGTGTTTATGTGTGTGGTTTGTGTGGCTGTACACCTCAGTCAGTATCACCCGGGGTCATCTGTACTGGGGAAGACCATAATCACTTCTGTGGTGTACCAATATAACTAAACAGTCGAAATAGTGTTCAAAAGGCGATTAAGAAGATATACACACACACACACACACACACACACACACACACACACACTAAATATTCCCAAGAGACAGTCAACAAACTTAAATTACCAATATTGAGTCGAAAAAACCCAATTCCTTTCCTGATTTTCTCCAATTACCGGCACCTCACAACTCCATTTTCTATATTAAGTCCATTTTCTGTGTTGACCTAAACATGTGGGTGTCACTCAAATAGACTCGTGAGTGTCAGAGATGATGGAGGGGCTACGAACGTCATTTCTCATTGGTGTGTACGTGGGCTTGGGTCGTGTTTGTTTGGAAAATAGTAAGGAATGTCTGCCTACGGTATAAGGGAAATATAACCCCAAGGAAACTCATAATAATTCTTGGAGAGAGAGAGAGAGAGAGAGAGAGAGAGAGAGAGAGAGAGAGAGAGAGAGAGAGAGAGAGAGAGAGAGAGAGAGGTTTTATATGGGTAATATATCGCCACCCAAAAAAATACTCGAAGAAAACTTAAAATTATCAATATCTACAAAATAAACCAAATACTTGAGATATTCCTTTAAAAAAAATTGTTTCGTGTGAGGCAGTTTACCACAAATAAATATAATGAAAAGATATCAAGTAAAAAAAATCACAAAACACAATATTTTCATTACACAAAAAATATAATTGAAAAAGAAAACGAAGATAAAAAACGTGTAAATTAGGAGATAAATAACGAAATTAACCACATAATTACGAGAACAAAAATAGTGTAGAAGGTAAAATGCAGACCCACTAAAGAGGAATAAATTGAACAAATATCCCCTTGTATTGGCGTGCTCGCGTCTTGGCTGCCGACCTCTGTCCCACCACAATAAAATGCTACCTCATCTCTACGCCTTGACTGCTGTGGCCCTTCTGCTCTACTGGTGTTCTCTGCTGGTTCTATTTTTTTTGCTCTACAGCTATTATTGACGCTGCTGCTACTGTTAGGGTTACTATTACTTCTATTATTACTAGCGCTATTGTTTCTGTTAGGTTGGTGGTATTGGTATTATTCATGGTGATGGTATTGTAGCTATTGTTGGTGTTATTGTTGGGGGGTATCGGGAGGGCATCGTTTAGCTTCTGGTCTCACTAATAAACTTCTTGAAATTGATTCTCCTGCAGCAGCTTATCATTGAGGCCGACCAGTGCCCCTGGGGTAGGTTTTTTTGTCCCTGTGAGTCATTCTTCGAGAGGGTGACGATATATATATTTTGTTTTTGCTTTGCCTTTATCACCCGTGTGTGTTGTTGTGTTGTTGTTTACACTGAGTCTGAGTCTGTTCTTGATGCTATTAATAAGAGCCACACCACTATCATTACTCCTATTGCTTACTGGAACGTCAAATGAAAATAGAATCAATGTCTATGAAAGTGATCACCTTAATACAGCAGCTGGAGATGATTTTGCAATGCAGTAGTGGGTGTGTGTGTGTGTGTGTGCCTGAAGGGAGGCAGAGCACAGAGGCAGCCCAGTGTAAGGAGCACCTCTGTTGATACCTGAGGGAGAGACTGACTCACTTGAGGTCTTGACTCGGTACATATACACACAAACTCACTTAGTGGTGGGTGGTATACTCTGCCCTCCTCCTCCTCCTCCTCCTCGTCATCACACTCTACCCACTTACTACTACCACTACCACTACTAACCTCCTTCTACCACCACCACTACTACCACTTACCCTCCTACTCCCGCCACTACCACCACTTAACCTCCTACTACCACCACTTTGTCTCCTACCACCACAACTTACCCTTCCTCTACCACCACTACCAAATCTTCACCACCACCACCACCACCATTTCAGTATAATATCAAGGTCGTATATACCACATGAACCTAAGCTAACACTCAACAGGCAAAAAGGATGACATAATTAATACTGATTGATTGTGAGGTAGAACTTGAGGTAGAACTTAAGGTAGAACTTGAGGTAGAACTTAAGGTAGAACTTAAGGTAGAACTTGGGGTAGAACTTAAGGTAGAACTTGAGGTAGAACTTGAGAGTCGAGAACACAGCTGCACAAACGAAAGACAGACAGACGGTCAACTTTTTCAGTCTTTTAGTAACAAGAGAAAACACTTACAAGTTATCATAAGCATTCACAACACCGTAATACTTGGCTGGATCGGATTATATGAGACTTAATTATATTTTTACGGGGCTAATTACTTATATTTTGACAGGACTAATTACTTATATTGTTTACGGCACTAATTACTTATATTTTTACGGGGCTAATTACTTATATTTCTGACGGAACTAATTACTTATATTTTCACGGGACTAATTACTTATACGTTTACGGGGCTAATTACTTATATTTTCACGGGACTAATTACTTATACTTTTACGGGGCTAATGAGTGATCCATGGCAATTAAAACCATTGGCTATGTCCTCATACAATACTTATAATGTTGTTGTTTTTTGTTGTTGTATTAGACTTACTGGTATTATTATCAACACTTAACGATGTACAATACTTGAACCACGCTCTCTATATCTAATTTACATATTATTATTATTATTATACTTAACAAAAACGACAGGTAGTTGATCATTAAGGCGTCTGTTCTGCCCTTGTTAGTCTATCCTTATTTAAAAACTAGTCTTGGTATTGTACTGAATGATCATCTCCTTAACTATCCACTCTTAAATATTCTATTAACCTAATTTAGAGTGTTAACAATTCGCTTGATAGTTGTTGTCATTAGTCTAAACCGGATATAATATTTACACAGTGGCCAGGTGACAGGTGAACATGACCCGGTTCTAAATGTTGACGGAGCAGTGTACGAGAGGTGGTGTCTTCCTGGTGCTAAGGCTATCATCAACATACCACTAACACGGGTAAAATCATACGTCACTTGGGGGCCTCGTGTTAAAATTATCATATAGAGTCGTTCATACATCACTAAGACAAGACCAATCACAAAATCCCCTTCTATACCACAAAACCGTTCCTATACCACAAAAACCCTTTCTATACCACAAAAACCTTCCAATACCATAAAAATTCCCCCATCTACCGCCGAACGCTTGATTCACCACATACTCTACCACTCTACCACCACACGCACCGTCTCTCACTGGCGTTCCTTCCACCACACACACACACATCAGAGCAGTGTACCTCAGCAGCGCCTACTTCAGCCTGTCCTCATGTTGTTTACAGTGTGCAGGACCACTGGGGAGAACTTAATGCAGGAGATCCACTCAGTATACGACGATGACGGAGGTGATAACGCCCCGCTGACTTATGGGATAATGCACCGGGGGGGGGGGGAGGAGGGGGAAGGAGGAGCAGGGGGAGGGTAAGGGGGGTAGGGGGGAGGGTAGGGAAGAGGGGGGGAAGGAGGGGAGGGTAAGGGTTAGGGGGAAGAGAGAGGGGAGTCTTAAGGGTAGGTGAGAGAGGTGTGTGGTGGGGCAGAGGTCTAAAGGAGGGAAGGAGCTAAGGAGGTTTGTCGACTGGGAAGTTTTGGAGGTCCTATAGGATGTAAGGAATAGGGGGGGGGAAAGGAGGGGTAGGGGGAGAGAGGAGAAGGAAAGGGAAGGAAAGAGGAAGGGGAGGGAAGGGAAGGGAGAGGAAATTATCACAGAGACAAGGATATGGAAGGGCCTAGAGGTATAAACAGGTGTACAATACATAACAAGAGGAATAATAAATGAGCAATAATGAATTAAAAAAACAAAAGAAGGAAAGAAAGGGAAGGAGAAAAAAGGAAGTAGTGGTGAAAAAAGATTAAATCAGAACGTGAATAAATATTGAATAAAGAGAAAAGAAGTGATAATTGTATAATAATAGGACACCAAATTATGAAGACAATTTACTAGGAAGAGAAAATGAAGAGATTAAGGAGCAACGAAGAAGAAGAAGAAGAAGAAGAAGAAGAAGAAGAAGAAGAAGGAAGGAGGATGAACTTGGAAGAAGGAGAAAGATGGAAGAAGGAATAATGAAGAAAGAAAGAAGAAGAAGAAGAAGAAGAAGAAGAAGCAGAAGAAGAAGAAGAAGATTTTTCCTTTAAGATGACACTGACAAGGCAAATGTCAAATGATTGTAGACGAATATAAAGAAAAATAATAATAATAAGTAGAAAAAATATATAGAGAAGACGAAACGAAAAAAAATACATAAAAACTTATAAAATAACATCACATTAAAGAAAAGTATATCGTCAATTGGATCAGTAACCAGATCACTTAAGCGTCATCATCACCATCATCATCACCATCATCATCACCATCATCATCACCATCATCATCACCACCATCATCATCACCATCATCATCACCATCATCATAACCACCATCATCATCACCACCATCATCACCACCACCATCATATCCTGTAACTTCCGTATAACACGTAGCGCCAGGTATAGCAAACTCGCCCGCCCTCCTTCCTTCGGTACAAGGAGCCGGACGCTAAATGAGATGCAGAGTACACACACAAACACACACGTCACTTCTTCATAAACATAAAGAGAGAAACAAACACAGCCGTCATATATATCCTCCTCCTCTTCATCCTCTTCCTCCTCCTCTTCATCCTCTTCCTCCTCCTCTTCCCTCGAGACAAAACAAGATCGACGTCAGGGAGTTTAACCCGCCGACAGGGAGTCAGAAACCACTTCAATAGGGTCTCTCCATCAGCCACTCGAGTGATAAGCTCCATCTCGTACATAATCTGAGGCTAATGAGCGTAGCCAATGTTGCCACGTAGGTTTTTAAAGAGCCTTATACTAGAGCCTAAATGGACCTATAATGGTGATCAGGTGAGTCTGTATCGCTGGATCAGTAATCGGTCATTCTGAGAAGTTCTTTTATAACGTCAACATAAGTAGAAATAAACATCAAGAACGTCACTGTCTTGTTTTTATAGAGGGAATTTCACCGGGGTGCTATACCGCTCTGTGACGCTGACGGAACCTGAGTGGAGACGTGGATTTTTTTGTGACGGTGTGGAGTTGGGGGGGGGCGATCGGGGGGGGGGGCGATCCGGGGGGGGGGGCGATCCGGGGGGGGGGGGGGCTTAATAGGAGTGTCGCCTTGCTGGTCGGGGCGGGTCTATGTGTTCTGTCCTGTCCGCTACCTCCCTCATTCATACCGCTTCACCCCTTTCCCCCCTCCCCTTCACGCCCCGTCATGCCCCGTCACACCCCGTCACACTATCATCCGTCCACTCCAAGTTATGTCATATAATGTAACTTTACGATGATGTTGTATGTCTGAATCCTTCCAGGTTACCTTAATTGTCAGGTTATGGCTGGTTAGCGTCACCCCTTACCTAGCTTTCTCATCATCTGGTTCTGGATGTCCTGCCTGCCTGAGGTCTTCGTGGTTCTCAATCAGCAGAAAACGACTCCATAATTCTACTGCATCTTAACATAATAAGACATACTATGGCTGATCTACTAGAAGGATGATTAGACTTGAATCTTCATGTTATGGCTAAACTGGAATATGTCTCATCTATCTATATTTCTCCTTGGCGTCAAAGTATGTCTAGTCTGCTACATTATAATCCAAATCTATGTTTCAATTTCTGTTCATTATATTTTATTCACAGAGACATAGACTGTATGTTTTAAGTAACACTGGCAGCATCTTCATCAATATTCTCTTTAACCTCTAAACGTCTCGACTCAACCTGAATGTTGCCAATGGTTTTTCCAGAAGGGTGGTATGTGTGTGTGTGCGTGTGTGTGTGTGTGTGTGTGTGTGTGTGTGTGTGTGTGGGCCAAAACAACCACAAACTACTACTTATAATAATAATAATAATAATAATAATAATAATAATAATAATAATAATAATAATAACAACCCAGTAAATGGTCAGTTATTTTCTTAGACACTCGAGCTAATATTTTCTCCCCTCAAATGAACTCCACAAGACCTTAAAAAAAATCCTCTCTCTCTCTCTCTCTCTCTCTCCAAGTTACCTATCCCCCCTTACACTCCCCACCCCCCCTCCCCTCACCTTCCTCTTTTAGTTCGAGTCCTTTTCCTCGGGTACCGGATCCCTTGTAAACAGCTATTCAATGTCTTTTCCTTCCCTCTGGTCGTTAACGCTAGGTAGACAAACCCGGTAGTCTTGTCCAGGGAGCAGTCAGGCTTATGGTGTTACTGTTACCTAATTTAGCTGTCGTCTACAACCCACGACAATACCTACACGACCTGAAGCTCTTTCGTAGGGGAATAAACAAATTCGTGTATCAAACTAATAAAACCTGATTTATTTTTTATTATTTGTGATCTTTAATTCTTTTTTTTTTTTTAGAATTTCTGTGGTAATTTGTGGTAAAAATTATATATAGATAACAACTCTCTGAAGAATCTCCATCTCAGCTTATTCCACGTAAATAAGCTAGGTTAGGTTAAGCTAGGTTAGGTTAAGCTAGGTTAGGTTAGGTTAGGTTAAGCTAGGTTAGGTTAGGTTAAGCTAGGTTAGGTTAGGTTAAGCTAGGTTAGGTAAAGCTAGGTTAGGTTAGGTTAGGTTAGATTAGGTTAGGGTGTTTAATCTTCAGATGATCCTAGATTTAACAGCCGCCTCACATGTTAACTTTGATATTTATGGCATTCACTCTTGATAATTTCAGGAACCAAAAATCATTGATAAAGTTCTTAAGAAAACGGTGTGTCTCTTCCCTTCTGTTGCTACTACTACTGCGGGGAACTGGTCCTTATAATTCTCTTCAGGTTCTATCTCCTTGTGTGATGGCGATGGATTAAGACCTAAGCTTTGTCTCGCCTAATACAGCAGCAACCAACACCACTATTATCACCACCACCAGCAACCAACACCACCTACGTTAACATCATCCACCACCATCAGCAACCACCAGCAACAACTATTACAAACAAGAAACCACCACCACCTGCATCAACAACAACAACTACCACCAACATCTATCACCACCACCAGTAACCACCAGTATCACCACCAGTAACCACCAGCATCACCACCAGTAACCACCACTATCACCATCACCACCTTCCTTGCCTGCTGGTCGGGGCAAGAAGACTGCGAGCCTTGGAGGAAAGAGTGTGTGCGTGTGGCCTCTGGTACCTGAGAGAGAGAGAGAGAGAGAGAGAGAGAGAGAGAGAGAGAGAGAGAGAGAGAGAGAGAGAGAGAGAGCACCTAACACACGTACAAGGTATCACGGACCACACACGGACGCTAAAATGCAAAAAAAAAAAAAAAAAAAAAGTATTATTGATCTTCCTAGAGGTTGCTGTAATCTTAAGTGACAGCACCTAGTCATTCCTTCCTCCATCACCGCCTCAGGAATTCTTGATTATAATTTCAAGTTAACTCACACACACACACACACACACACACAGAGCATCACCAGAACCCCTTAACAATTCTTGCTAATTTCTCAACCTGTAAATGGTAGTCTAAACCATTTAAAAATCCTGACCCATCACACATTAGCCACTGACCTCACATCTTCCTCCTCCCACTCACACGGTCCCTCAGCTCTCTAAGGCTCCAGCTGTGTCGCCTTTAACAGCTGCAGTGTCTCTCCAATACAAAAAGCCCAACACTCGTAAATCCATCACTGTCTCAAACTTATCCACGCACAGCCTCCATCAAACTGGCCGCGGCATCTTAGCGTGTCTGAGAGGATATCAGCGTCTGGTATCAAAGAGGCGGGGACGCTAGAGGAGATGCTACCGAGAGAGAGAGAGAGAGAGAGAGAGAGAGAGAGAGAGAGAGAGAGAGAGAGAGAGAGAGAGAGAGAGAGCGTGCTTGCATGACACAGAAAAACCCACAAATTGCATATCGCCTCGAAGTAGAAAAAAGTTCATCTTATACCTGTACACTTAGCTTTTCCAACAGCTCAACAAATTTATCCTTTTTTTCTTTTTTACTACAACTACTACTACTATTACCACTACAACAACTATTACTACTACTACTACTAGACAGGTGCAAAAATACCAAACTTAACCCAACATTTAGAAGCATTAAACCAGATGAAACATTAAGTTGCTACTCGTGTCAACAGTTTGTGGGTCGAGACCAGAAAGACAAAACACGTTATTCTTATAGACTTTCTAATTCAATACAATTCATTCAACGAGATCCACAAGAAGGAACAACACACACACACACACACACACACACACACACACACACACACACACACACACACACACCAATGACCGCACATGATTCTAACAAGCTACACTGAAGGCAAACATTAACACGCCTCTCAATCACATAAGAACATACCACAGTGCATTGAACAGGAGACAAGTTTACCACGAACAGATAGACAAGGCCAATTGCTATACCCCCTCCAAACATTCAACAGGAGGGGGGTATAAAAAAAAAACATGGATCTCCCAGTATACCAAATATGTCTCTAATATGTCTCAGCTTTCATGAATATACAGTTCAGGGAGAAATTTAGATGATATGCATAGAAACTTTTTGTAAATATTGAACAAAAACTCGCGAGCAGACAGACATCTACGTAAAGTTCCTAAAGTGAAATGTGATTGGGAATTTGTGAACCTACGGAACATCGTGGTTTTAGCTTTATGCCAAATATAGTAAGGGTTCGTGTACGGGTTCTCTGTGGAATGGAAATATATAATATGTGGTTTACAAAAGGTGTGGATAATATGGGTCATAATGGTAGACTAAATGATAAATAAACAAACAGGTAAATGATAAATATATAAACAGGTAAATGGTAAACAACTAAACATTATAGCGAACGTGCTGGGAGTGCCGAGAGACTTATTAGCCAGCAATTCATATTCAGACCAGCTGACCCACCCTGTTTAATTGGCCCAGACACGAGATAAATCATTTAGTTATGCAGAGTGTTCGACGAGAAGAGATAAATATCGCACAAAAATGTTCAAAACTACACTACCTGGAGGCACAATCACTGTACCTTGACTTAAGAAGACCAGTAGGTAGTGTTCCATCCCTCGCTAAGGTGTGGAGAGGGTTGATAAATTTGCCCATTGGAGAGATCCTACACGCCCCGGCAGGAAGCTCATATGGAAGTCTTAACACACACACACACAGAACCACAGGGCCTGCTTGCATGTGCCGCCACACGTGTTCTTCAATTGTCTTCATGCATGGCGTAACACAGACCTTTGGCGCCGACTGACCCTCCCTCCCCGTCTCTCCCTGGGGTTTTCAAGTCTAGTGAGACCTTTTGAGGAGACGTTGGGTTAGCCTAGACCTTAACGCAACCTAGATGGAGCAGTTAATCGGAGACCAAATGTGTAGCGTAAATAGAGTCATCATGGAGAATGTTAATCCGAGTTCTTTGGGAGTCTTTGTGGCACAGATTTAATAAGACGAGCGGGGCATCTTAATGACGTGGTGAGGTGGGAAGACGACAGTTTCTACGCAGCGTTCCCGACAATCTAAGCCAAGAGGTCATGTCTGGCCCACCTCACTAGGGTACACCTTTAGATCTTGAGTACAACAGACCTCGAATACAACACCTAGACTTGTATGTCCACTTAAACGTACCCAATAAGGACGAATATCAACACTCGAACCCAAACGAATCCTTATATTTCTGAGTTTCGGGAGGCAGTTGAGTAAATTATCGAAATCTAAAAAAAAATAATAATCTTTGAAGGATGAATCACAATGCAGTGCCAAGAATGTCATGAGTGCCAAGATAAACCAAAGACTAAAATCCTTTATAAATGGTATTTTCTTTACCGACTAACACTATAACAACGTCCTTCTCGACTCCAGGGATTAATATAAACAAAACATCACAGTGACGAGGATGTTAGTATGACTGTCCTGGCTAGCTTGCTGTTCTCACCCTGGTGTTAATTGCTTCGTGTCAACAAGACGAGGTTGGCCGAGTGGTCACATCTGCAGTACCGGCCAGGCTACACCACTCTACCCCCCCCCCCCCCCACCCCCCACTCCCTACACAATGTCCGGGTTTGCTGTACTTCAGGGCGTTGTTGTTGTTATTGGGGTTATTTAAACATTCTATTATTATTGTTATTAGTATTGTTCCCGCTATTTTACCGGAGAGAGACAGTGTAATGGTGAGAGGGTATTTGTCTGTGGGAGGAGTGGGTGTGGAGGGGAGTATGTGGAGTGGGGAGGAGGAGTGAAGTATGTATGGGGAGTGGGTGTTGTGTACGCTACCTAATACCATGTTGTGTAGTGGTGTCGTAATTCAGTATACCACAACATTCCAATTCCTTATCCTGTAATCCAAACCTTTATTCTATACTTAGTAATTACGATACGGCAGCGCCCGACGATTAGAAATTTCATACGAGGATAAAACCCAACCATTACTATATCGTTTACAAGGGCGAGACTTTCTGGTCTATCGTGAGGTGATCTGTGTTCGATTAGCCCGGGAACTCCCATAGGATTACCTGAGTATTCGCCCCCCCCCCCACCCTAAGATTAATTCACCTGAAGATTAACCACCCTAACGCTAACCAAAACCACCCTGACCTAACCCAACCTGACCTAACCCAATCTAACCTAATCTGACCTAATCTAACTCAACCTAACCTAACCCCCCCCCCCCCCAGGTAGCATTAGGGTGATTAATCTTCAGGTGTTCCCTCCCACCAGTGAATATAAAAGCCCTTCAGAAAACTCTATTACAGTTTACATGGTTACTCCCGACGGCGACTGTGCAGTGAACACCCTCAACGTGATTTACTCCACACACACACACACACACACACACACACACACACACACTGTGATTATCTTTATTATCGGTCAATGGCAGCCACACACGCCCGCTCCAGTAGCTAATGAAAATATAAACGCAGCAACTTCGACGATCTCTTGGTAACGAGACGCTTAACTCTCGCTCAAAAACACCACAGTAAACACAAGAGAAATTTATCCTAATATGTCGTCTATGTGAGAAATTTCTTAATAAATACATAAGCGTGATTATATCCCCAATGGTAATATAGTTTACGAGTATAAAGAACAGGAAAATAGATGTATACACCTCACCGAGATCTTCATGTCTTTAATTTACACTTAACGAGGAGCACTATGCGGGATCAACACAAACTGGAGGTAAAGTAGCGAGCCTCGCGTGCTGGCTCATCTTAACACCATACTCAGCATCGAGAAACAACAGATTTATGTCGTCAAAATACAGGGGTGGTAACATGAAGGTCAGTAGGGGTGAGGGGCCGACCTCGTATATACTGTACTGCACCTCGACCACCTGTTCCTCACCTGCCATAGTGAAAGTGGGTCTCATAGCCATGTCGGCCCTTTATGGATACATTACACTGTATTAAAAAGCCGTTGGTATACAAGGAGGCAGCGTGGCCGGTACTGTACTCGACCTTCTTCACTTCCCCAAATTGTAAAGTTAGAAACCCATTTACAGTTGAGTGGACTAGGAGGTGCCCACTGCTCAAGGATCGAACCAGCGACCATTAGGACAAGAAGTAAGTAATATATTCATTCAGTAACCGCATCCTATAGGACCTGTAGGACTCGATAAATCACTTATATTTATTTTTTATATTCTCTCTACACCCGCCCGCTCACTTGTTACGGTCCACAAATCCTTCACCTCATTCTCTAGTTAACAGTACAATATTTTCCTTATGGTTTCCTTAAATTCCTACTCATCCGTTGGCTTCTAATCTTTCACTTATTTTTGTATAAGGTAAACCAAAAGTTGAAGATAAACTGACCTAAACTTAGCCTGACACACCGACCAAAACGGCATGAAGAACACAAGACTGGTTACGAGAAGAACAGTTAGTCTATCTCTGTCGTGTATGTAAGAATAACAACACGTTTTAAGCCCTATTATCAGTCCTTATTGAGAGAGTACTGTGTAGTTAGAAGTACTTAATATATATCATCTAACAGGAACACAAACCTTTTACAAGAATAACAGGATTTTTACTCAAGGGATCATAAGATATATTTAAGTCTGTGTTAAAAGAGTGTTTAAGAGATCCTCAATCTAAGTCAATTTTGGAGTGTATTACTAAAGGTTTCTTCTTTAAGTGTAATATGAGGGTGTGGTTTAGTTTAGGAGGGTATTCCTGACCAGACTGCGGCCGTGGAGGGAAGCAGAGACACACCGCCACATTATATAAACATAGTCATCGGCCCTTAGCGGCGTGGAGGTGTGGCGCCCCTCTGATAACACATCACTGTGGGGTTAAGGTGCTTAACTGAGGGTGCCGAGGTCTTGTTGTCCTCTCACGATAATAATAAAACTAACATATCTCTAGATCAGTTAAACCCGACGGTGAAATAATACCAGAAGTTTATTCCACCAATGGCTATTAACACTTCCTGGGGTTTTTCAATTACGAGCTGTCGGTTGTACCTTGATTGGTAACTGCAAAACAATTTCCCAGCTTGTTGCAAATGGTGGACAACTGTTGCCAAAAAAAAAAAAAATAAAAAAAAATAAAAAAAAATCGTCAAAATTCATATAGTGTAAATAAAATAGAATGAGATCTAATAACATTGTTGTATCTATATTCAATGGCAATCATATTCGGTAGTGGTAATGCGATATGGTGTCAGGGAATAGAAACCAGAAAAATAATATTGTTTATTTTTGTTCACTGATAGTATCATTTTACAGTCAAGGGGAAGGACAATATCATAGCAGAGATATTCTTATTGATTATTATGATGCTGTTTCTGATATGTGTATGTGTATGTGTGTGTGTGTGTGTGTGTGTGTGTGTGTGGCATCAGGAAAGGAATCATTCATATATGGAAATAATTATATATCACTCAAATTTTACATCACCGTGGACTTACTGTAATGTCGTCCCCTTATATATAATTTTCAATCTTAGCTTTTTTCATATTATTGCATAAGTTGATGAAATAAAATAGAAAAGGAAACAAGATAGTGAAAAAGATGATCACATTTATAAAGATACGGAGGAGGAGGAAGAGAGAGAACAAGAAGAGGAAAATTGACGAAAGTTGTGGAGAGAAATTACCAAGAAAATCTAATCTTTCCTCTCAGAAATCCCTACTCGGGTATATCCCTTGCTTGTCCTCCTAGCGTCACCCTTCCCTTCTCAGCGCCACCCCTTATTTCCACTCCACCCCCTTCCCAGCACCCCCACCTGCCATGCCCTGTGTATAAATCCCCCAACATTGCTCTTTAACCCTGAGAGTTCATAACGTAGAGGTCGACAACACGTCAATGAGAGTTCGTCAGTTTGATAAATTTTCTCGTATTCCCCCCCCCCCCCCATCCCCAACCCCCCCCACCCCACACACACACACCTGAAGAAAGACTTAAATTATACACACACACACGTAGGTACCTTTCAAGTTGGACCTCGAAACACTTAAGAGGTGAAAACATTGGGGAAAAGAAGAAGAAAAAAAAGTCAGTCGAGGACCACCCAGCACGCCGACGTCACGACACCACCATAAATCTATAAACGAGTCCAAAATTATCAAGAGAGAAGAGAGTGAGTGAGGCGGCGGAGTGAACACGATAACAGGGTAATAACCGAGGTAAACCACAGCGAGTAATTGCCACGACACTCACACACACACACACACACACACACACTCTCTACTTTAAAATACTTACAGGGGGTTGAATGATGGGGGGTGGGGGGGGGGGGTACCAGATGTCTAGATGTCCGTATGTGGTCGCAAACACTTACCAGTCGCTGGGATTATACACCGTCTCCCTCTCAACTGGTGATAAAACGATTGATATTTGTCATCATCGTTGCCCCAAACACCTACTCTTATGTGATATCTCATCCCTCATCAGTGATTTACATTCTAGACAGCCAACTACAACCCTGGATTCTCCTTTACCTGTGACTCATACAGGTAAAGAAATCAAATAAATTAACTCCCAAAATCTGCCATATACTCGCAAGATACAAGCCGCCAGTCAGGTCATAATGAACAGGAGAGTTGACTTGAGGAAAAACCTTCAGGACACGACAAGCACCAAGACAGTATGACCTCCACGACCAAGTAAGGAAGGTAAATGAAAGAAGAAGAAGGATGAAGGAAGAAAAACTCAACGTGTTAAAGGAGGATATATGACCTAGGTACAAGGAGGCCCGAGTTCTTGGTGTGAGTCTGAGTAGTAAACATGGCAATGAGAGATGACTCCTAATTGTGTGTGTGTGTGTGTGTGTGTGTGTAACTCTTGTCTCGTACCTGAAGAATGTAAGTAACAGCATGGCCAAGTAAGCGCTGTCTAGAAAATAAAATAAAAGACAGACAGACAGACAGACAGACAGACAGACAGGCAGACAGACAGACAGACAACACCCCACCCCCCCCCCCCCAATTTACAATACAGATCCAAATCTTTCAAAACAAAAACACAATCACAATCCCTCACCTCTCACGACCTCACACCTCCATACCTCAAAACACAGCAAAATTGTCCTCAGTCTACCAACCACGACGACCCTTACGAGAAACACCTGAGAAACGAATAGATCTTAAAACTACATAGAGGAAAATAATAACCTAGTTAGATATCTCATTCACCCCTTAAGTCATGTTGGATACGTGTTATTTACTCAACAGTTTGGTAGTTAGAGGATTAATAATCTTTTTTTTTTCTTTCTTTTTTTTTGCGTGGGGGAGGGAGGAAGGGGGAGAGGGGAAGGGTGACACAGACGAGTAGGGTAAAAAATATTCATGTATTCAATTCGCGTGCTGTTACAATTTCATGTTTTCTATATTTGGGTAAAATTGGATGGCGTGAGAAGGGGGAGCGATATGTTTATGGGAATTGTATATATGTGTGCGTGTGTGTGTGTGTGTGTGTGTGTGTGTGAAGGAAGGAGCCGCAGCCGCACCCCTCTCCACCATGCCGCACCCCAATACAACCCACTCCTCCCTCCTCGTCCACACCATCACACGCCACCGACCACACCAGATCGGCCCTGCAGCTGATGATTAGTTCCTTATATCATTAAAACTCTTAACCGATTTTGAACTAAACTCCAAAAGGAAAATTCAGAACCTGCTCCCGATATCCAAAATTTTACCAAGAGGAGCCATTACCCGATATCCATTAGAGCACCGATATACCTAACTTAACCTAGAATGATATCCTGGTGGCAATTATACTAAATCTGAGCATGCTATCATATACAGGTATCTAGGTAGGTTATATTTGGAGCTTAAGTATCATCCACTATCCACGCGGTGACTGCAGTAAACCACATCAGAATCCACTTCAATATCCGCAAAGTGGCTGAGAAAAGATTTGGGCGATAATTTTGACAGGAAAGTGACGACTGTAATTATTTTAGAGATAAGTAGATAATTGGGCCATTTTACTCGACTAATTCTTAAAAGAAAAAATAAATTGTAATTTCCTCTTTAGTAAAAAAATATATATAAAATAAGATGGATAAATAATTAAAAATACTAAAAATACGATAAAAATAAAAGCAAAAAATATAAAATCAGATAAATAAATAAAAAAATTACGAAAATAAGATCAAATAAATAATCAAATATAAAAAAAAATAATTAAAAAACCAAAATGAGATAAAATTTATAAATAAATAAAAATTGAAAAAATAAAATAAAACAAATAAATAATAATAAAAAATAAGTAAATAAATAAAAATGCAAAAATAATAAAATAAATAAAAAATTCAAAAACAACAAAATAAATAAAAATAAAAAATATAATAATTAACAAAATATACTTAATTAAAGTAATCCACACTGTATATAGTTCCACACCCACACTTAACACGCTCAATTTCTCGTTGCTGTCAGGAACAATTAACTGCACACAATCTCGTAGCCTCACTGATCGGATAATTGCCGATATAATGGGTTATGTAAATTAATCTTCAACAGGTTTACACAGGTGAGCAATAGTGGTCAAATGAGGCGGCAAAAAAATCGTTTGACGCATCGAATATCAAATTAGATCGACTCATAGGTTAATAAAATATAAAGGAAATTGATATTACCCAATGCTATAACCGGAGGAAAATGATGTATATACAGACACGTAACCTAACCTAACCTATCCTAACCTAATCTAACCAAACCTAACCTACCCTAACCTAACCTAACCTAATCTAACCAAACCTAAGCAAACCTAACCTAACCTAACTTAAACACACACAGTGAAATCAGGTCAACACAGAACACAAGTCAATATGTGTCTAGCGTATATGGCGACAGTGTTAAAAAAAAAGATTGCATGTAAGAGTTCCAAATGCGTTCGTGAACATAAAGTGAGTTCCTGTACATTAAGAGCCACCAAATTCGTACACACACACACACACACACACACACACACACACACACACACACATTCCAAATACGTTCATGAACTGTTTTAAGCTGCACAATAATATTCATGGATAAAATATGAATAATATCCTGGTGCGTGTGTGTGCGTGTGTGTGTGTGTGTATGTGTGTATTTCAACACTATCATCAAGGTGTCATCATACAATCATACAACAACACAAGGATTTAAATACCTAATACAGTATCTATTATTTCAAACAGATTTAAGATAAGGAAACAGATTTAAGCTAAGGAAACAGATTTAAGCTAAGGAAACAGATTTAAGCTAAGGAAACAGATTTAAGCTAAGGAAACAGATTTAAGATAAAGATAAGAACTAATTAATTTCTCCTAAGATGACCCGCGAGTTTACCTGTACTAATTACGTGGAACTTACCTTCATCTCAGGTAGTCAACACAGGTGCGACCTTACCTGGAGAAAACAAAAATACTATAAGATATCTTGTTGGAAAAAGTCAATAAATAAATAATATAAATACACAAATAAACAGAGAGACAGATAATTAGATAAATAAGCTGGCAGGTAGATAGATAGATAGATAGATAGACACACACATACATACATACACACACCCCTCCCCCCCCTCACTATTTCAGCCATTTATTTTTTTTTCCATTTCTCTCCACTCGGTTTTATGCCGGACCAGCAATTTCACAATTACTAAACATTTTCGGACAAAATTGCTAACATCCCCGCCGTCACCCATCTCTCCCCTACCCCCACAAGCACAAACATGGATAGCGGCCCTTTTTTTTCATGGTTCTGCTTGCAGGTGGAGGTGAAGCATGGCACTACATCAAGGTTAATTGTGTTCAAAATCTTTTTCATTCACCTGTAAAATTTACGTGATTTTATTGTTTCGTTTTTGTTGATAATTTTCACAGGTATCTTTTTCTAGATACATAATAATAATAATAATAATAATAATAATAATAATAATAATAATAATAATAATAATCCCAGTAACAACTTGAGGCACCTTGAAAACACTTTAACATCATCACTACATTAATATATTTTAAGGTAGCGTTTTGTAGAGGTCAACACCACCAAACCAAACATCAGGACACGATATCTAGTCATGCTGAAAATGGAAAGTTGAAAATTGATGACGATAAATGAACGTGTATCGTACTTGTTCCTTGTTGATGAGGTCATATCCCCCCCCCCCCCCCCAAGAGATAGTCTAGGTCCTAATTACAATAACGAGTCACTGAAAACTGTTCTTGAACTATACTACAGCAACAAGGGTTATACAGCATATTGACCCTAAAATACATATTATTATTGGTTTGTGGTTTTTTAAAAGACTTGGTAAAACTAACAGTAGTTCCACCCTAACAAGCAGTAAGCTATGGACGGATAGACAGACATTCAGACTACTGTAACGGGGAATGATAAAACAACCGAGAAGCCAGAAAAAACATACGCAATAATTTCCTTTGAAAGCACAATTTTTTTTTATTCGCCTAAACTGTTTGTTCTCTCTTATTCTTTCTCTCTCTTTTTCTCATTCTCTCTCTCTTTCTCATTAATCTCTCTCTTTCTCATTCTCTCTCTCTTTCTCATTCGCTCTCTCTCTCTCAGTTTTACTCATTCTGTCTGTCTTACTCATTCTCTCTCTCTCAGTTTTACTCATTATGTCTGCCTCTCTCTCTCTCTCTCTCTCTCTCTCTCTCTCTCTCTCTCTCTCTCTCTCTTCTCTTTGTCTCAGGCCCACAGAGAGACTCACTCAAGTAACCCTCCATCTACCTCTTAAGACATCCCCAGCACGCCAACCATCTGTCGTCGTGGGAACAACAATTTAACACGACGAAAGAAACATTCCCCACCACCAACCCACCATCACCAACCCACCACCACCCACCCAACACTAACAGTAAGCCCACCACCAGTAAAACGATGTCTAAAAGCCCACACCACCATCTTAGGTTAACGAGAATATAGCCTCGTTAAGACAAGAGTACAAAGAGGTCTCCAATTTTGCGCCAGATTCTAAGACATTAACCTTGGGCCCCCCTAGGGGTTGAATGATGGTCTAGCTAGCTGGCTGTCTTTTCCGCCTCCGCCTTCCCAAAATGAGTAATTACTTTCTGATATGACAGATTACCCAGAGTAGAGGTGGTAAAGTGGCTTCATATCACTTTAATTGAAGAATAATCGACTGGGATTTTTTTTTTTATAGACTATAAAGACAGAAGGAAGGCAGGAAGCTAGCCGACCATGTTTATGCTTATCAATATGAGACACAAAAGAGTTATCCACCTGTAATAATTCTTTCTTTACGATGATTAGAATATCCTAAAGGAGAGGCATTAAATTAGATGTTATTATTATGATGTCATTTCAATCACGGAAATATCTGAGTGTATGTTTGTTAGGTCTTATTCTTAGCCTCTATAACTATTCTTGTTATTGTTATTGATATTTCGATCTCTGTTCCTTTCTTCCTTTCCTTCTGTATCTCCGAGTACCTGACAGTAGCTTCAGGTATCGAGGGATTCGTCACCGTTTCCACATTTTTTTCTCTAAGTAACTTAATCACCGTTTCCTTGGCTTCAACAGCTTCATCGCCGTATCTAACCTCAACAGCTTCATCACTGTCTCTGGCTTCGACATCCACCTCATCACCTGATAATTACAAATCGCCCCCCCATCACCCTCACCACCCACCTACCACACCACCCACCACACCACCCACTTCACCACCACCATCACCACCCACATTTACCTCTTACACACACACACCAGGCCCCAAAGATCACCCATAAAGGTTTAATTAAAAAGAAGTATTTTTTTCATTTTTTTTAATCAACTTTAGATCATACCCAACCATCAACCCCATCCACTCACGGTAACCCCATCGCCCATCAACTACATCTTACATCATCAATATCCATCAACCAAACGTATTCCATCAATTATTATCTATCAACTCAACCATTAACATCTACCATACAATTTTTTTTTAATTAGCCTATTCACCCATAAAAAAAATAGACCCAACTCATCCTACCAACAATCAAATTATTACTCTTTACTTAACTAACACTTAAGTCATGGTATATCTTTCATAAACACACAACTAATCCACTAATCACCCACCTGCAACAGCTTAGCCAATCCCTCTTAGAACTAATCAATCCAATTATCTACGTTTATTATTATTATTATTATCTTATTTACGAGTTTTCTTATTCCTATGGTGAAAAAATTTATCTCAACTGATTTCGTAAACAATTTCGGATTTCTTTCTTCATCTCTTCATTATTCTTAAACTTCAGAACATCATAAATGACGGGGTTTACTGTACCAACATAGGTATTCAAATTTGTTACAGTTTGTTCAATTGCAATGCGTCTGTTTTATAAAATTTCCCGTTTAATATTCTAGTGTAATGTGGGTGTTAAAACTTGGGTCTTCGTTCACAATGCCTGTTCGACCTAAATAACCTAACCTAACCTAACCTAACCTAACCCCAATATCACGTATTCATGAAGGCGAAGATAATAATTCTCTTCGTATATGTCGTCTGCCATATACAGAACCATTTCTTGATGACTATCGTTATGGCTTGTACGCCTCGACACCCAAGGAGAGAGAGAGAGAGAGAGAGAGAGAGAGAGAGAGAGTATGTCTTTTAACTGTTACTGGAGGTGAATTCTTACATGTACAGCTAAAATATTAAATAATAAGAGATCATGTGAAGATTAGGCACCCCAGCTTATTTTAACTTGGTGATTAAGCAACCTAACGCAAACCTAACCAAACCTAACCTAACCTAACCACCCACCAACCAGGTATAATATCTTTAGGGTGTTCAATCATCAGGTGAAATAAGCTAGGGTGTGTATAATCTTCACATGATCCAATAACATTACTGCATTACTTTTCAAGCTTTAATACAACTTCTATAAATTAGCAAAAATAATATATTAGAAAAATTATGATTAAAAAAAATTTAATTTATTCTCAAATACTAAATAAAACCTTTTTTCTCTATACATTATTTAAAAACTCCCGAAAAGTTAACTAAAATTCCACGAAGGATAATTGAAATCCGCTTTTTTTTTTAACTTTTTTTTTTTTGGGGCCATAATTCACCCAGGCGTCACACCATCTCCTCTTAATGACCTCTCAGTTGAAGTACCTTGTATGACATGTTTTTCACGAGGCCTCCATTAAGGAACCACTATGCTATGAGGTGTTATAGGGTGGTAATGGTCGCTGTGGTGACATTATAAAGACGTATACCTCTATGGCACCCTTAAGATATAGTGCCATTAACCCTGGCACTGATAACCAGTTGTTACTAAAATCTGCTGCTGTTCTATATAAAGGTTGTGGATAAGTTGGTCAGGTTAGGTTAGGGTAGGTTATGTTAGGTTAGGTTAGGGTTAGGTTAGGGTTAGGGTTAGGTTAGGTTAGGGTTAGGTTAGGGTTAGGTTAGGATTAAGTTAGGATTTGGTTAGGTTAGGTTAGTTTAGGTTAGGTTGATAGTCTTTTTATAACGTCGTAAATTACAGAGACGTGAAAAGCCGGAGTGATGGTCAGTCAGGTTTCTTGGTGGATGAGTCTGCAAGATGGACCCCGTGGTGAAGGTGGTGGTGGTAGTGGTGGGTAGTGGTGGTGTTGAGAGGTGGGGGTGGTGTTAGTGATGGTGGTGGTAGTGGTGGGTAGTGGTGGTGTTGAGAGGTGGGGGTGGTGTTAGTGATGGTGGTGGTAGTGGTGGGTAGTGGTGGTGTTGAGAGGTGGGGGTGGTGTTAGTGATGGTGGTGGTAGTGGTGGGTATTGTCAGCTATGGTGGTGGCGGTGTTTGTTGTTGGTTAATGGTGGTAATAACATAGGTAATGGTGGTAATTGTAGTGGTGTTGATAGGTTGAGGGTGTTGTCAGTGATGGTGGTGGTAATGGTGGGTAGTGGTGGTAATAGTGGTAGTGGTGGGTAGTAGCGTTGTTTATAGTTAAAGATGGTGTCAGTGATGGTGGTAATGGGTGAGTAATGGTGGTAATAGTGGTAGTGGTGTTGATATAGTTAATAATGGTGGTATCAGTTTATGGTGATAATGGTGTTTTTAGAATTAGTCATATCTCCTGTAACTAAAAAAAAAAAAAAAAAAAAAAAAAAAAGTGACATTCTGAATACATCTGAACTATACTGAAGGCCATTAAGAGTTTTCTCCAACCTGAAGTTTCTTAATAATGTCTTAAATCATCTGAGATAATCTAAACTTTTCAAAAAAAATCCTGAAGTAATCCTCAATTGTTGATGACAGACACTGAAACACGAGTCATATTCTCTCAACAAACCAACAAAAACAACAAACAAACCAACAACAAAAACAACAACACATAAACAACCAACAACTAATAGGGTTTTCTGTTGTTGACATCTCTTGGTAGTGAACACGTGTTGGGTCATATACTGGATTACCTTGGACAGTCCTTGGTCCAGTTGGTATACCTGAATATTGTATATAAATTAATCTCCTACGTGTTCTACTATGTAAGGTGAATGTTACCTTACAGTATGACTTGGTGAGGTGTGAACTATCCTCTCGGGGGAAGAAGGGGAGGTGGGTGGGAGGGGAAGGGAGGGGATGGGGAAGTGGGGAGGGAAGGTGGGAAGGGGAGGTGGGAAGGGGAGGTGGGGAGGGGAACGGAGGGGATGGGGAAGTGGGGAGGGAAGGTGGGAAGGGGAGGTGGGGAGGGGAACGGAGGGGATGGGGAAGTGGGGAGGGAAGGTGGGAAGGGGAGGTGGGGAGGGGAAGGGAGGGGATGGGGAAGTGGGGAGGGAAGGTGGGAAGGGGAGGGTGGAAAAGGGAGAATCAAAACTCCATAACTAACAACGGAAAAGTGTAATGTTGTGATAACTTTTCCTTTAAATTTTATCATTGTGTTGATATTATTACGAAGAGCCAATAACTATGGTTAGAAAATGATGTTTATTGAGCCGTCAGGAAACATTAAAAAACACCACAGAGTTAACAGACAGGTGACAGTGTTACAGGTGTGTACATTCCTTAATTACTTACGTGTTTCTTATTAAATCACTTCAATTGTGTAATCTAAACAATGATTAAGGTCCCTAGACATACGAGGCTGACGAAGAAATTATCCATCCCCGAGAGTAAAATGTAAACAAACCGCTATACTATTACACATGAGGTATTGTTCCCAGGAGTGTCCCTAAGGATGACTGCTGCGCCCTCACCAACAAGCTGTGACGAGGTAAGTGGTGACTCAAGTTGCATAAGACTCTGCTTGGACCACCCAGATATGCATGTGGGGGAACCGCTTAACCTCATACCGATCAAATATGTCTGGAATTTTCTCAGGAATGCTGTACTTTTAGTGATCTGGTTAACTTGTTGAAGAATCGTCTTTTTTCAATGTAATTCTGGATTAATAGTTACAATAATCACAATGTAATTAAAGGAATCAAAAGTAATGTATGAGTTTTATATATGAAAAAAAAGGTAATTAGTGTATATCTAAATCACCTGTGGGAGATTTGACGTAATTCAATATATTACTTTGTATTTTGCTTTGTGGAACTGTTCTGATGTTTACAATCATTTGTGTGTGTAAGTGAGAAGGGATATACTGCACGCTGTTCTTAAGTAAGCATGTGGTCCCATTTGTGTGTGTGTGTGTGTGTGTGTGTGTGTCAGCCCCGAGGTAATATCCCATTTGGGCGGGTGCTTCTTAAGACTCCAGTAGCCCCCCCCCCCCCCACGCCATAGGTCACCCCACCCAACCACTGGTTTTCCTCTCCCCCTTTTCCTACTCCACCTATCCCCCATAGCCTTACTCCTCCCTCCTATCCACTGGAGCACTTCCTCTCTATCCTAAGCCCCTCTCCTCCCCTCCCCTCCACCCCTCCCTCCTATCCATCCGGGGCACTACCTCTTCATCCTATCCCCTCCCTTCCCCCTCCCCTCCACCCCTCTACCCACCCAGCATAGCCGCAGGGAGAGGCTGGGACTGATACTAGCCAGAGATAACACAGAGGCGCCGAACATCACCCGAGTGAAGGAAAGGCAAATGATCTTCTACCGACACACACACACACACACACACACACATACACACACACATTTCCCTTAACACATCTCCTGCTTAACACTTATAGTACGATCGTCTGTGGAGTGTATACCATACTTGGTCCCAACCTTCCACTTGGCCTATAGATGACAGCATTAACTCTCAGGGCTCCAGTGTTATTTAAATTAGTGGGGTTGTGTGGTGGGTTGTGTAGTGGGTTGTGTGGTGGGTTGTGTGGTGGGTTGTGTGGTCTATTGTGGTAAGGGATTCAAGTCTTAACAACATATACCATTTGGTGAGGCGGCATGAGTCGTTTGGTCGGTCCCTATTAACGAGGAAATAATTAATTCGTAATAAAAATTTTAGGGATGACTGTGTGTATGACGATGAGGCTAAATATGAGAGAGAGGGAGAGAGAGAGAGAGAGAGAGAGAGAGAGAGAGAGAGAGAGAGAGAGAGAGAGAGAGAGACCCTATATGAATACCCAAGCCAAAACCATTTACCCCATACTTACAAAATACCCTCACCTACCACTATTACTACCACCACTATTACCACCACTACCACCATTACTATCACCATTACCACCACCACCACCACCATCAGCTCTATAGGTAGTGGCTATAAATCTATGCCTTATTAGTTTCATCTCCGGCTGACCATAAAAATAAATTTGATTCTGACAGGGTGAGATCGTTCTTCTCCTCCTCTCTCTTGCTTTCTTTCAATTCCTATTTCACGCTAAAAAATTATAAATAGTAATATAACTTCTTCAAAAACACCTATTATATATAATATTGGCTAACCTCAGTTAAGTTATGGACTACACGGACAAAAACTCATCGGTTAGGGTTAGGTTAGGAGGGGTGAGTTTTTGTCCAGTTTCCCAAATCTTCCCACTGAAGTTAGGATAAGGTCTCAGACTCCCAGAGCAGGGATATAGGAAGTCGAAATCCTGAGAACACATAATAGTTATAACCCTCGGCTGCCACTCAGAAGCGTCATTTGGCTGTGAGTGTGGCGCAGGTGTGTGTGTGTGTGTGTTGAGGACCTGGAGGTGTAAGGAGCAGGACATGTGTGGCTAACAGTGGTCCTTGTGTGGTCACCCTCCAGCACACCACCGGACACCACACTCCTCCTTCACTGCTCCTCCTTCAGCCTTGACGGTCGTCCTCGATGTCAGCTATATTATAAAAGCCACATAGTCATTTAACGATCCAATATAGCCAGCTTGTTAGTGATTAGAGTGAAGTTATAAATTACTGCTTGCTATGTTGTCTTGTCCAGGACGCCATAAAGAGTAGTGGAGAATTATTGTGGTACTGAATTAACCAGACGATGAATAAAAGAGAGAGAGAGAGAGAGAGAGAGAGAGAGAGAGAGAGAGAGAGAGAGAGAGAGAGAGAGAGTCTTCAAGTATTAAGTAGCACACACACACACACACACACACACACACACACACACACACACACCTTATGATAATAAATATTCAAACTCTAACAATGTTCAGTTGTCGAGACGCAAGACCATAAATTTTCGGATACAGAGACACAAGATTATTCAAACCTTTATCAAAACAGTAACTTAATATTCGCTTCTGTTTACACTCTTCAACACCTTCAACTTTTTTTTTTATAGTACCAAATTCTTCAAAAGTTTTCCATTACCTGAAACTTCCTCACCTGTAATAATAAAGTTTCAATCAGTAAAAAGTACATTTTGGCCATAACGTCATCGTACTATAGTCTAGTTAAGGGTAGATTCCTTGCTGTGTCCTGATTGCAAAAAGGATTCTAGTTAGTTAATCGCATCTGTTGTTAAGGCTTTTGGTCTCCTTGACGGCTCAGGAGCAGAAAGGTCAAGCGTGGCGTCAACAGGTTAAGATGGGGCGGCAGCGGTGATGGCGGGGGTAATCAAGTCGGCATTGTGATCCTGGTGCACGGTCAAACCCAGGGTAGTGAGGGGGGGAGCTCACACAAAGGTAGACGACGATATCCAACACACACACACACACACACACACACACACACACACACACACACACACACACACTCATCTCCACATACTCTAACACTCACACACCAACATTCCTCCACACACTCCAACACCGATGAGTAAAATGATAAAAATTAACAAAATCAAAATCCCAATCCTCACCATAAACCTAACCTAACCTAACCTAACCTAACCTAACCTAACCTCACTGACAACTAATCTGACAGACAAATATTAAACACCAATACCTGTACTTAAATGGTAATCCGCTTTTAACTGAACAACTCCCAATAGCAATGAGAGATTCACCATGATTTTCGCTCGTCTGATTCACTGCGGTTACAACTCCCTCAGTCCTGACACCATCCATCACGATAAGGAAGATTCACACCATCAGCATTAGCGTGTGTAGCAGCCCTGTGGTATAGTCACTACTGATGGTGAAGAGGAGGGGCAGGAGGCTTGATTGTAGACAGGTGAGGTGGGGCATTGGTGAGGTGGGGCGTTAGTGAGGTGGGGCATTGGTGAGGTGGGGAAATGGTGAGGTGGAGCATTGGTGAGGTGGGGCATTAGTGAGGTGGGGCATAGGTAAGGTGCTGCCATAGAAGAGTTTACCAGGCGTGCTTCATCCAAGTAAGGAACCAGTCATCCACCAGGTGTTTTATCCAGGTACAGAACCAGTCATCCACCAGGTGTTTTATCCAGGTAAAGAACCAATCAGCCACCAGGTGTGTGTCTGGTATCTCGAATTCTTGGTGATGGAAGAGAGACAGGCGTGGGCGTGGCGTGGGCGTGGTGACCTCCATTATCGGTGCTTGCGTTAATAAGACTGACGGCGCCCACCCTCACCTTTTTATGCTAATGTCCACCTGTCTGTGTACCTCCCCGCCCTGAACACCGCGTCACTCACTCATAGGCGGCTGTCTGTATCATCGCGCTACTCGTTTCTTGTGTTTGAGTTTAGGTTAGGTTAGGTTAGGTTAGGTTAGGTTAGGTTTATGAAAGTGAAAGGGGGTTTTATATGCTTAACGGCCCGTTATGAAGTGTGGAAACAGCATATTCAATACTAAGCCATTTTTCCGTACCAAGGAGGCAGTGTGGTCGGTACCAGATGTGGGGCTCAGCTGACTTCGGCTTCGGATTCGAAATTTTCTAAAGGTTTTAATTTTGAAACTAGAGGCGAGGCAACGGCTTCGGCTCCACAGTAGTCTTTACTCACCCATTAAGATGTGAAATACATGAAGTTGCTTGGGACATTAGTGTTTTCTTTTTCCTATGTGGCTATCAACATATGTATGGATCACGCGCTCCTACAGTGATTTATACTATATCTACATGAGATATATATATTGTGTATATGAAATTCATTTGCCTCAATTAATTAAGATTATACCGATCAGGATTAATTGAACCCAACAACACAATACAGATTCAATTCAGATAATTATCAAAGTCAATTTACCGAGTTTATTGCAAATATTCACGAAGTTAAACCTTAATAATTATATTAATACTGAGTTTATAATACCATGTGGCTCTTATCTGATGTTACCTCAGTTGTGGCACCATTAATTAATTATAAAAGAGAATTTCAAATGATTGAATAATAGTAAGGTTCCTGATGTGACCACAACCACCTACCATGATCATAATGATGACCAGTGAAAAACCCCGGAAATATGGACACTTACAATGACTGACGGGTTTATAAATGGTCTATATATGAATCAACAAAGACTGGCTACTTAATAACCCACTATTACGCTCCCCTGAAATGACCACAAGACATCCCACTAACCCAACGTCTGTCTAAACTTCATTATACCTCAATACAATATTTCATCAGATTAACGAAATCATATCCGTGTTTTTTGTATCTCACACGATGGGCGTAAACACTGATCTCATACCTTGATAATACTGCAAAAACTAACTACTGTACAAGGTTGTTTAACTAAGTACCTGAAGCACGTATACGGCCTCAGTTAGTCACTCTTATATGCCATTTAAATCTAGTAAACGCTGTATCCCATAACTCGTCTTGCTGCATAATAAAAAACAACATCTGAACATAACACAGCAATTTATCTTACTAACTATTCAAGAAAATTTACATACGATCGTGTCATAAGATTTATTATACTATGTACCAGCCATACAGTATTCCTGACTTTAAGTTCGTTTTAGTATGGAAATCATGGATTTTGTACAGCTACCCACACACACACACCTTGACCCTCACCACACACCTATGACCACAGAACCTGACTCATACTGTATATATATCCAGTTAAAGGTATAATTTTTCCCCCTTGGAGCAAAAGCAATTAATATCTGACACAGGTAAGGGAACAACAGAAGCCATGTCAGCAAAATACGAATTGCCAAAAGCACTTGAACCTAACTTCATTTTTTTAACATCCCTCTAACAATCTCACATTAATATTTGAGGGTGTGGTCGCGTGTGTGTTTCTCCCGGTCCTCTGATATACCACTGTTCCATATTAAAGGTATTTATCCATCATCTCGTTAAACCATCGTCTTGAAAATGGTTTAAAAACTTAACTACCCTCTCCTTCACCTATGCCACGAGAGGACTCAGATCATCAGTGTTGGTTTATATATTCTTGTCAAGCTTAAAGGTAACGTAATCCTTATAAATAAAAAAATAAGAGAAAAATCCTAAAAATAAAGATAAATGCCAAAATAAGTTAAATCACACAATGTTATTAAACCACCAAACAGGGGAATCATACCTAAGTTAATATACAATTAAATCAATATACCGTTTCATCCCCATCTAACATGTCATCGAGACGTCAGTTTTGCTTCACCTTACTGACATATAACACGCTATAATCTTATCCAAGGCTTCCTATAATCTCACCACTGATTATATAACACTAAACACTTTCTGATTATATGACATTGACACTCGTATATGCATCCAGTAAATCATGAACACATTATTATATTAAATTACCTGTTAAAAAAAAAGGTTAATGATTTGAGGAGCCTGTCAAAGCGGATTATGTTTATCAAGGAAATATTACATAAACAAAATACTCCTCTACAATAAGTTAACGAGTCATTTCAATTCACAATCATCAACTACCACTAAGGAAATCACCACTAAAACAACCTCAATTAGCTTTAAACGAATCATGAGTTTTATATTACAGAAAAAAAACGAAAAAAAAAAAGATAATTGTATTGTAAGTAACACAAGTAGGTGGATAAACAGACAGCCAGATGAAGCAGTATCTGTCCCCAGTGGCAGGAAGAAGTATGGCTGACTGACTGGCTGACTGACTGACTGGCTGACTGACTGACTAACTGGCTGGCTGGCTGACTGACTGACTGGCTGGCTGGCTGACTGACTAGCTGACTACCTGACTGACTGACTAACTAACTGACTGACTGACTGGCTGGCTGGTTGGCTGACTGGTACCCTGGCATACGAAGCACCAGTTGTTTGCTCACATGGTTCATTTTTACCGGGAACTACTGGTCTTATTATTGTTATCTCCCATGAAGTGTTGACTCCCAGTACGACATTCAAGGGTGTAGCACAATAAACACGGTGCCGTATAGCCTGTCTCTCTCTCTCGTAGTACTCCCGTGTCAGAAGTGTCATCTTCCTATATAAATATCTCCTTCTTCTCTCCGGCTAATTTAACTTTCATTATTTTTATTATTTATTTTTATTGTCATATATTTTTTTTCCATTCATAAAGCGAGCATTTTTTTTTTTTTTTTTTTTTTTTTTTAATAAACCAAGTATGTTATAATTCCCTTTTAAATGTACATACTATTGAGAAATTTGACTCAAAATAATATACAGTAATAAATAATAAGTATTTAATTTTTTTTCACCTGTGAGAAAATAGGCGATGATAATTAAATCTAAATAAAATTGGAAAATAGAAGAATTATCTTAACCACCAGTAATTGTTAGCTCACAAAGTAGTTATTTAATATATCTCATTATGCATCTCCCATATATATCCTGTTCACTAATAATATGTGTATAAGACCTTCATTATTATTATTATTATTATTATTATTATTATTATTATTATTATTATTATTTCATTCCGTCGTTAGAGTGCATGACACGGCACTCAGTCCTCACCAGGGAGCGTGTGAGAGCGTTGTTCACGGTGTATGTGTGTGTGTGTGTGTGTGTGTGTGCGTTTTGTGCGTGTGTGTGTGCGTGTGTAATAGATCAACAGTGGGGGTCACTCAAGGCTATGCTCCTCGGCCACTTCAACTTGTAAAATAAATAGTTCACCTATTACACGACACCAGCCCCCCCCCCCCACACCCTTCCACCCCCTAGGACCCTCCAGACACTCACTCACTCACCAGCAGCGAGTGACAGAGCGGGTCGCCTCGTGTCATCCTCGTGATTAATGTCCTTCTTCAGGGCCGCCTTCAGAGATTACTGTAAACAATTTCAACTCATTTGTGTGTTGATTAAACTACTATTTGAATCTTATTAACTTATTAAACACCATTTATTGTGTTTTGGGGTGCGGTGGCCGAGCAGATAAAGCACTCGATTCATGTCCTAAGGGTCCCTGGTTCACGCCCAGTTCACCCAGCTGTAAGTGGGATCCCAGCTTTATATTTGGGGAAGTGAAGGCCATCCAGTGCAGTACCAATCACACTTCTTCCTTGTGTACCGAAGGATTAGTATACAGTATACTATATCCACACCACACTGTCATGGCACTTGAGCTGATCGATCAAGGATATACGAATGCACGAGCGTCTCAGCTACTCTGTGTATGCATACATACCTCCACGCATACATGCATGTGTGTGCGCGTATACTCAGATGCATACATATAAGGTGAGGGGAAATTACGCTCCAATAAGTGATTCAGAAAGAGCTAGATGCAGGTCACAGCGGAGCTAGGCTAAGCGGCGCCCAGGGTCCCGGTGAGAGGGAATGTTAAGTCGACCCCAGTCTGCCCCGCCACCCTCACTCAGGTATGTCTCTCACCTGAACCAAGACAAGTTTACAGGTACAGAGGAAAGATTCATAAGGGTGGAAGACCGGTTCACATGCTTATCATACAGGTTCATACAAACATAAAGATACTTCACTAGCAGCCTATGTCAGTGTTAAAAAGAGTAGAAGGTAAATCTACTTGATAAAATTATAAGTTTAAAATATAGAAGGATGGTTCAGTTTCATTGATAACGAGCTAACGGGCAAAACATAATTTTACCTCAAAATCATTCTGAAGAAAATTTGGAAAACTAATTAGGCGTTAGGGTGTGTACAGAGACAAGACCCGTCACGATGCGGTGTTACCTGTGTCAGGCCACAGACTATAAGGTGAAGTCACGAACACACACAAGTACAAGCACGCAAGACAAACAAACACACACACACACACACACCCCACGCCCCCCCCCACACACACGCCCCACGCCCCCCCCCCCCACACACGCCCCCCCCCCCACACACACACCCTCACACACACAGCCACCCACACACACGTCACCATCCAAAAATATATAAATTTCTTGCATCTTACTCCCTGAAGCCTTGATGATATCTTATGGTTCCACTCGACATAAGGACTTCAACACGGGCTGCCATCTGTGAGTCTTAACCCGGCAGGTCAGAAGGAGTTATGACTCGTTCTTATACGCTGCACGACCAACACACGTGATGAGAGAGACAGCCAGATACACAGAGAGAGACAAAAAAAGAATGAGAGACAGAGAGAGAAAAGACAGATAGAAAAGTAATTATGAGAGATAGAGAAAAAGAATAACTCCCCCTCTCTCTATTTACCTCTACACACCTTACCTATCAACACCACCTTGTACCTGGGTGTATTTAATTAAAAGAAGTACCTGCAGGTATACCGGTTCACACAGGTATCTATCACCGCGGCGGGCGAATATTAATCCACCAGTCCTACCGCTAAAGGATACTTGCTCGCTCCTTCCACTCCTTTGATTCGTTACCGGATTGATTAAAGGATCTCTCAGGTACCGCCGCCGACGCCGCCCTTGAAGACGCCGATGGTATCCTATTCTTGTGGAGTCAATGATTTAATGGAAACGGGTTATGGCGAATTGTGATGACATGTTGTGCTTGGGTGGGTAGATGGGTGTGCTTGGGTGGGTAGGTGGGTGTGTGGGCGGGTGAGTGGGTGGGGGTGAGTGGGTGGGTGAATTAGTGAGGTAGGTGAATGAGAGTGGATGAGAAGAAAGTGAGTGAGTGAGTGAGAGGTTGATCAATAGGTGAGAGATGAGTGGGTGGAGGTTGTAAAGTGGGTGGAGAGGATGTGATTGTGGGATGAATCGTATGGATAGTTGGATATTGGATGGATATCCGCTAGTGCAAAGGAAAATGAAGGGTGTGTGACAGATGGGTGAGTTGGATGTGGGCTGTCAGAGGATATTTAAGTGGATGGTAGATGGATGACACATGGTTAAGTAAGAGGGTGTTGGGATGGATGACAGCGAGTTTAAGGTGAACGATTGGAAGAGAAAGAGAATGATGGGTGAACAAAAGGCAGGTGTGAGTGATAACGAGACACACACACACACACACACACACACACACACACACCTAACGATGGCAGCAATTAGCCTGAGCACTCAAGAGAACACGTATTGTTTACAGTTGTGTTATCTAAGTAGACACTGAATATGGCATAGTTGGTGATAACACTCTTCACCAACACACCTTCCTGAGGCCGTGTTGTCTTTGTTGAACCTATGTGACGAAACTCAACCCCATAATGGTTTTAATTAAACCTTGTGGCTCCAGGAACTTTTATGGGTGTGTGTGTGTGTGTGTGTGTGTGTGTGTGTGTGTAAGTAAAGTAAAGTAAGTAAGTAAATCATTAAAATCCCCGTCAGGAAATGGTAGAGAGAGAGACAGATGGTAACTACTCAACAAGAACAGCGCCATGATCTCTTAGCATTGCACGACGGGTCTCTGTGTGTACTATAAGGTAACTTTGACCTATGTGATATTTAATACTGTCACTTCCTCTATAATTCTCTATCCTCGGTATTTATTCCTCATTTTATTTTAGTATCTGGATATCTTTCTTTTCTTTTATTCTGTGTAAATTCGGTTAACTTCGTCGAAATATTGTAATAATTTGTATGTATGTTCACTTATTGTGTAATATAAGTGAGTCACGTGAAGATTACGCACCCTAGTTTGTTTCACCTGATGATTAAACACCTTAACGCTAACATAACTTAACTTCATCAACCTTAACCTAACCTAACCTAACCTGACATAACCTAACCTAGCCTGACCTGACCTAACCTAACCTAACCTAACCTTAACCTAACCTAACCTTAACCTTAACCTAACCTAACCTAACCTAACACAGGAAGGGAGGGCACCTGGTCTCTTGTGTTCCTCATGCATCTCCTCGACTGTTTACACTCCACTCTCCTTATGGATTATGGCAATAAGTAAAACAAAAGACAACATTTGTTTTATTTGATTTACCTTCCACGTGTGTTGTGTGTTTGAGGTCGACAAGAGGTTGAGGTCGACAGGCTGAGGTCATGAGGTCAACACCATTTATCATGAGTGAGTGAGCACCTTGGTCGACTTTGGTCAATGTGAGTGTTCAGCTGTTTAGATATTAATGTATTCTAAATGTTAACTTTAGTCTAATAACACTAAACTTAAGTAAACATTGGTCGTTTCCTTTTAAATACACGTAAGTTCTTTTTAACGTGAAATATAAACATCGTACAAATAAACCTTAATAATTACAATCATATTTTTAGTATATTTGAGTCGTAATATATTAAAATTACTAATAAACATCCATTAATAAAACAACCATTACCGATTTCTATTCAATTTCTTAAGTGTTAAATCAACCAGTTTCTTCCCCACTATACTATCAGCTGACCCATCACACAGAAACGTGCCAAAACACCGACTCCCCAAACAATTGCCATTTAAGGTTGAGGAACATTGTAAATATTGATTCAGCCGAGGGTCATGTCCACCTGGGGCAGATCCTCACTGATAAAACCAAGCAACACTCCTTCAGGTAGCTCCTCACACCTCCCTCCCCTTCACCAGCCTTCAGGAGAACAGTTGGACATTATATTTCCTTATACAACTCCTCTTCAGGGTCATTCCTAAATGTAGGTTAATATACAATCCCCCTGAGTAACACTTCTACAGGTACAGTAGTTCCTTATGCATCCCACCTCGAGGAACACTTCTACAGGTATTTCTTCTCAGTGCCCTTTTTAAGTAACAGTTTTCTTGGGAGACGCAGTGAGCGATGGTGATATTATCGAGGTGTATAGGTGGAAGATGAGAGTTAAATAACAATGATACTAACTTACTAAGGTATTTAAGCTATCAGATCAAGAGCGAATACATAGAAATGGTAAGTATTTAGTTCGTAAATAAAATTGTGTAGGAGTGGAAGCTGCCAAAAATCATTATTAACTCGAAATAGTTGGGATGCTTCAAATAGAGGTTGGATAATGTAAACAGGGCTGAATAATACACATAGACCTACAGTAGTTTTCTTCATTATGTTTTATCAACCTTGCAGAGTCGTTGTTGGAACCTAAAATTAAAACTATGTAAAATATATCTACAAGGCGTAGTAAGTCAATAGAGCGATATGTTCATGACCTGAGCGTCCATGTGGAGTGATAAACGAGCAGGAACAAGAAATTCTAGGGCCATACCTTGACCTCAACTCTCACAAAAAGATAGACGATCCATCACAGGACCTTCTTGGCTTGGCTCGGTGATCTCCGCCTCTTTCCAGATTTATGGATGAAAGGCCGGCAGTGGAGGGAGAGAAGCAGACAGCGGTATACCATACATCACGCCAAGATCACGCCAAATATAGCCACCATAACTCACGACTTGGCTACTTGGTGTCGCCACTCTCATTACCTGGCTTATTAGGAACCCACCAACTGGCTACTTACTGGGGATGGAGGGAGATTCATCACAGTTCCCGAGGCTTCCGTTCTTTTAAGGTATATAAACCCCAAGACCTCTACTATACACTCCAGCTACTACCACTGCCTCCCTTGGTCATGGATTTCTCCCTGTACGAATTAAAATCCATCATCCACTTACTCACTTTCTCAATACATCGATAATATTTGAGGTAATATTTTTAACATATAGTAAAATATATAGATGAATTAGCGGTAGTAATAGGGACCTCTCCAAGACACACTGAAACACACACACTATGGGGTTAGCTGAGCCTCACCTCACTGGCCGAATATCAGAGCATAATAGCATTTAGTCCAGGTCTTCAATAATGTTTAGCCTCCATCTGCTGCCCCAAGTCCCCTACCATCAACACACCTTCCCCCACCCACTACCATCAACACACCTTCCCCCACCCCCTACCATCAACACACCTTCCCCCACCCCCTACCATCAACACACCGTCCCCCACCCCCTACCATCAACACACCTTCCCCCACCCCTACCATCAACACACCTTCCCCCACCCCTACCATCAACACACCTTCCCCCACCCCTACCATCAACACACCTTCCCCCACCCCCCACCATCAACACACCTTCCCCCACCCCTACCATCAACACACCTTCCCCCACCCCTACCATCAACACACCTTCCCCCACCCCCTACCATCAACACACCTTCCCCCACCCCTACCATCAACACACCTTCCCCCACCCCCTACCATCAACACACCTTCCCCCACCCCTACCATCAACACACCTTCCCCCACCCCCTACCATCAACACACCTTCCCCCACCCCCTACCATCAACACACCTTCCCCCACCCCCTACCCCAGCTTCCATCAACAACAAACATCTCATTAACTTACCCCAACACACACACACACACACACACACACACACACACACACACACACACACACACACACACACCACGCCGCCCCCCCCCCCCTAAACACACACCCTTCCTTACACAATCAACCTTACGCGCTCCCACATACACATACGCAACCTCCTCCAACGCACGCACGCACACACACACACACACACACACACACACACACACACACACACACACTCCTGCACAAACAGCAGTACATCCAACACAGGAGGAGGGGGAGGTGGGGAGATGGGGAGGCGACCGTCAAATTAAAATCCTATCACAACAAACGTGGGGAGCGTGAGGGGGAGAAAAAACTACCTCATGCGGGTCAACACGGCGGGGGAGGGGAGAGGGGAGAAGGGGTGGGGGGAGAAGGGGTAGGGGGGGAGAGGGAAGGGGAAGGGTAGGACAGGGAAGAGGTAGAGGGGGGAGGGGAGGAGAGGAAAGGAGAGGACAGGGGAGAGGAGAGGAGAGAGGGGAGGAGAGGGGAGAGGGGAGGAGAGGGAACGGAGAAGGCCACACGCCGCTATATATGGTAGAACTAAAGATCAAGCAGTTCTTCAGATAGATCTGGCGATACTGGGGAGTTCGGAGGTGGGGAGAGGGAGTGGGGAGGTGGGGAGAGGGAGTGGGGAGTGGAGAGAGAGTGGGGAGGTGGGGAGAGGGAGTGGGGAGGTGGGGAGAGGGAGTGGGGAGAGGGAGTGGGGAGAGGGAGTGGGGAGGTGGGGAGAGGGAGTGGGGAGAGGGAGTGGGGAGAGGGAGTGGAGAGAGGGAGGGGAGAGGGAGTGGGGAGGTGGGGAGAGGGAGCGGGGAGAGGGAGGGGAGGAGATGAGGGAGTGGGGAAGTGGGGAGAGGCGAGGAAGGGGAGAAAAAAGAGTGGGGAAGGGGGATAGGGAGGGGAGGGAAAGAGGAAGGAGTGGGGAGGTGGGAGAGATGAGGAGGGAATGGCGAGGGGAAGGGGGGAAGGAGAGGAAGGGAGAAGTGGCGTAAAGGTCAAGGACACAAGAGATTTGGGGAGGGAAGGAAGGAAGGAAGGATGCAAGAGAAGAGAGAATAAAGAAGGAAGAAGGGTAATGCAGTAAAAGTCAAAAGGTGGAAAGGTCATGAGAGGAATCCTGACAAAAGGTAAATACGTCAAGTAGCCTGAAGGGGTAACTAACGACAGATCACCTGCATATTAGACGCCTCACCTTATTTCACCTAATGATTAAACACCCTAGACCTAACATAACCTAACCTAGACCAAACCTAACCTAAACTAACCTAACTCCCAAAGAAACTATAACACACACACAAAAACAAGCCCATTACACTAACACCTGACGACCAAACAAACACTCAGAACATGTTATCAAAAGCACAGGAGCTGGATATACTGAGCCAACGACCATAGGACCTTCAAACAACGAGCTAACGAGCAAATGACCTTCACATGACTAGCTATCGAAGTGATTTGCACATATAAAGCCAATCAGTAAGGGTTCTGTACACTTTAAACAAACGAAAGAGCGAAGCATCTATACACACACACACACACACACACACACACAAACGCGCACACACACACACACACACACACACATTAGGCTAACGAGCAAAAGTGACCCAGCGAATGAATATCATGCAAACTACTCACGTCTTCAATGGTTAATTACGACCCCTACCCCCCCCCCCCCCACCTTCCTTCCCCTCACTACCTCCCCCACCTCCCTACTCCCCCTCCCACCTCCCCCCTGTCAACAAACTCCCTTAGCAGGAGCTTGTTCTTACCTCAACCCTCTCCTCCCTCCCTCTCCTACCTCCCTCTACCTCTCCCTCACCTGCCCTCCCTTCCTTTCTCCTCCTCCTCCCTGCCCACACCTGTATCTCCCACCCCCCTTCATCGTCCTTGGTCCTCTCTCTCTCTCTCTCTCTCTCTCTCTCTCTCTCTCTCTCTCTCTCTCTCTCTCTCTCATCTTTTTTTTCCAATATTCCATTTTCTTTTTTTTTTACTTCTTTCTGCGTTTTCTTCTTTTCCCCTCCCCTCCACTTCTTCTACCCAATCATCATCTTCATCATCATCTGCTCTTACTACACATTCTTCTCTCGTCTCCTCCTTCGGATAGTAAACTGGACACTATTTACGAAAACAGAAAAATCCCTCTGACCAAGTTTTCACCCAACCATCATTCCTCACGTCACTAATTTGCTTTTATTACGGTACAGTCTTTGAGCACTTTGGCCGCCATCTTATCTGGTTAAATAAAAGGAACTATGGAATCACCTGATGATTTTAGACACCTAACCTAACCTAACCTAAACTAATCGAGCCTAAACTAACCAAACTTAACTTCCACATCAGGTGATCCATAAATATATACCGTAAGTTCCTTTGCGTTTTTGGGCCTTAGTTGTCACGTGATGAGCTGGCCTCTACCTCCCCTCCCTCCTTCTCACCCCGCTCCTTACCTCCTTCAGTCCCTCCATCCCTCCATCCCTCCTTCATTCCCTCCTTCACTCCCTCCCTCCCTCCCTCCTTCCTTCAGTCCCTCCTTCCCTCTATCCCTCCACCCCTCCCTCTATCCTTCCTTCCCTCCTCCATCCCTCCTTCCCTCCTTCAGTCCCTCCATCCTTCCCACCGTCCATCTCTACTCGAGTGTTAACCAAACATGGTAATTACTACATTGCCAGTCTGCAATGTCTACCCCCGCGGTGGAGGCTATTTTGTAAAGCACAACTCCTATCTTTCATGTATCCAAGGCCAACCTAACCTAACCCCCCCCCCCAACCCCACCTTATCCCACCCCCACCCACTTCTTATCACTCCTGTTCCTCCCCCCCCCCCCACCCACCTCGTACGCTATCCTCCTCACGCCCACACCATTCATATTTACGCCCCCTTCCCCCCACGTCATGCATTCTTACACCCACATCCACATTCACATCCACCACACTCACACCCGCCACACCCACTACACCCTTCATTTCTCCTCATCCTACGCCCATCACACCCACAACCCTTCATCACCCCATAACCTTCACGCCCACCACCCACCTCACATCCTTCAAGCCCACTACCTCTCCTCACCAACCCAACCTCACGCCCATCATTTCTCTTCTTCCCAATAACACTTCACACCCAATCCCCCCACCCCATCCACCACCCTCCTCTGACGCCTACAACGAGCCACCTGACGCCCACACAAGCCTTGAACTTCATGCACGACTGCTGGTTGAGCGCGGGTGTGATGAACAGATAATGTCAAGCACCACATCGACAACACTAACTTCGTACCGTGTGTTTGTAAGCTTGTTTGTATCCCACCAACAATAGTCGTTCATTAGTTAAGGAAAAAATATAATAACCTGGGTGATTTTTACGTTACTAATTGCTCTTGACTGTTCGTTCTTAACTGGTTGAAAATACCCCGATGGAAAGTACAGAACAGAAAATAACTCTAACTATATTCGCCTCTGTTTTGTTATTTAGTGAACAACTGTAGACGATAACATAATAACATTTGAAGAAATTTATTATACTATGATAAATTGTTATGAGGCGCAGGTAGTATAAACAGGTGTTCCCAGGTAAATATAAGCAAGTGTTCCCAGGTAATTGTTTAACACACAGGAGTTTAAACACGTCATTCCACACACCTGTACAAAGAGATTATCCACTGGAAGGTGAGGTATTCAATGCTCTCGTACTGTCTTTCTACTACTAGGTACCACTATTTCTGCTACTACTACTACCACTACGACTACTACTAATCTACCACCAATTACTACTACTACTTTATCACTATTAGTTTTAATGTATAATAATAATAATAATAATAATAATAATAATAATAATAATAATAATAATACAAATAGTCTTAGAGGTGGCTTCTGTTACGTTCATCGTCTCACTGTATTAGTCAGAGAACACAGATGGTTCTTTCTCTCATAACATTGACTCACAAGACAGATTAATGTTGTGTCCTTGAATCACAACACTGATTTGGTTCTTCTATACTAAAATCACTCACTGTCTCTAGGTTATTCTTGGGTTAGTTTATACTGAATGGCTTATACTGAATGGCTTGTTCTCATCTTATAATACTGCTTGGGTTTATCCTAAGCTTAAAACACAGAGTGGGTTATCCTAAAGCTCCCATCACTGACTGGGTTATCCTAAGCTCCCAACACTGATTGGGTTATTCTAAGCTCCCAACACTGACTGGGTTATCCTAATCTCCCAACACTGACTGGGTTATCCTAATCTCCCAACACTGACTGGGTTATCCTAAAGCTCCCATCACTGACTGGGTTATCCTAAGCTCCCAACATTGATTGGGTTATTCTAAGCTCCCAACACTGACTGGGTTATCCTAATCTCCCAACACTGACTGGGTTATCCTAAGCTCCCAACACTGGCTGGGTTATTCTAAGCTCCCAACACTGACTGGGTTATCCTAAGCTCCCAACACTGACTGGGTTATCCTAAGCTCCCAACACTGACTGGGTTATCCTAAGCTCCCAACACTGACCGGGTTATCCTAAGCTCCCAACACTGACCGGGTTATCCTAAGCTCCCAACACTGATTGGGTTATCCTAATCTCCCAACACTGACTGGGTTATCCTAATCTCCCAACACTGACTGGGTTATCCTAAGCTCCCAACACTGACCGGGTTATCCTAAGCTCCCAACACTGACTGGGCTATCCTAAGCCCCCAACACTGACTGGGTTATTCTAAGCTCCCAACACTGACCGGGTTATCTAAAGCTCACAACATTTGACTGTGTTTTGACCTAAACTCTCAACAGCTACATGGTAAGGTCAGCCAACACACTTGTACCACTGACAAGGGTATATGTATGAGTGTGGGGGCCAGAGGTGCATACACGTAACACACAGCGGGACATAAACACAGCAACATTCAACACAGTCCACAAACCAGCCAGGCAAGTAAACACAACCCTGACTCATGTTTATAATAGCACACGATGGTTTAAACATTCCCTAATAAACATCTATTTATAGGCAGGTCTTCTTTGTCTTCTTCAGTTAAATTAAAAAAATCAATGTTTAATTTTTTTTTCCGATTTTAACCCATGGGTAATAAATCCCTTCAAGGAGACGCATTATGTCTTCGTAAAATCAGAGATGATGATTTTTTCTTGTGGATCTTCAGTTTTTCTTTATTTATTCTAGCAATTAATTACACTTAATCCTCACGCCTTCACTTGCCAGACTTTTACATCAGCTAATCCAACATACCTGCAATATTTTTTTTTCTTAAATTTTTTTTTATTTTAGGCTATTTTAAGATTTTTTTTTTAAAGTCGAAAGTAAAAATATCCCCCCAAAAAAGTCTATATATTTTATTTTTTCATTTGTTTTTTACATTTTCGATCGCGGGGTCAAAGGT
The DNA here is from genome assembly GCA_958450375.1 of Homarus gammarus. Lineage (NCBI taxonomy): Eukaryota > Metazoa > Arthropoda > Malacostraca > Decapoda > Nephropidae > Homarus > Homarus gammarus. Next base: position 894,931 of record CAUDMG010002030.1, read on the forward strand.
TATAACGAGTGCCTAAATGGGGGTTGTCGTGGTCCATTAATTGGCAATAAATCAACCAATATACATAATA